>BGPT01000952.1:254252-312488 GCA_003297045.1 Symbiodinium sp. clade C Y103 | reverse complement strand
ACACCAACGAACAAACATTGAACAATAACATAAAAACCATAACAACCAACCATTAACGCTGGGATGTCCCAGCATCAACCTTTCCCCATTTTTTTCCCATCTTTATGAATTAACTAATTTCCCATCGAAGCCGATCATTCACCAGTTTACTTTGATCCATGTTTAACCCCAAACTTGGCAATTAAATCAATGATTTGATTTCTATTCATTTGTGGGTCTTTACTCAAGCTTTGGCTTTCGTGCCATGTGCGCAACCTCTCCTTGCCAGACAGGACCGTTCCGCAATGCTTCGGACACTGGCGCTGTTCCAGGAAGACCTGTTCTGCGGTCCGCTACATTTGGGAGAAAATGATCAGGTTACACCATCCATGAAATTTGTATGGATCATCTGCAGCTATAGTCCACATTTGTTCTTTAAAGGGCACTAAATGGGTGATTAGCTTGATCATATCCCTATAGAGGTGTAGAATCATAATATTGAACTACCATTTGGGGACAATCGCGCACGTAAAAGGATTAAAAGGATGATCTAGGTATGAACAGGATCAAAATAGGATATTTACAGTCAAACATTGTGATTTATCAAGCAACAATGAAATTAGGATTCAAGGCCCACGGGCCCGCACAATGTGGTCAATTCAATAATCATTCTAGCAATCTCATGTTTGGGGTACCCAATTTGGACCCGTCTAGGAGCCTAGATATTGCGTTCAAATGCACAACGTGTCATGGCTAGACTGCAGAACTAGCACAGGCCGAGCGCATATCTGGCCGCAAGTGTCACCAACAAATACGCAGATGTGCGATCCACGCCCAAAAAAATCACAGAAATCCCCAGGAATAGTAATTCAACATCATTTCACCAACAGCCATGCAGCTCATGGGGTGCCCCATGGTGCCCGTATGCGCATGCTGTCGGCATCAAACTCTGATAGATGAAAAAATCATCTAAAAAAATCATAACAATTTCGTGGTGAAACCATGATTCAACACAATCTTTGTGACCCAAAAACTGGGCATGCGATTTGCAATGTTCTCCTGCCAAAACCTCGATGTCCCTGCGGCTAGCAAGACTAATCTCATAACTATGTTGACCCCATTAAACACACCGACCAAACACTATATTATAGCCAATATAGATGCATGAAGAACCTTTCCCCAGACTTGCCCATTAAAGCACCAAGCCGTTTCCGCTAAGCTTTGAGCCACTGAAGCAGCGGTGTGGATGAAGTCGCCGATGCCATAGTGCTGCATATCCAACGGCCTGGCCCAAGGTCGATGTGGAAAGAAGCACTGGGGTGGTTTTGAAATGCTTTGAAGGAAAATCTGCAAGCCTTGGGTTTACAATGGTTTTACCCGGAAAATCAGTTTCCAATTATTTTGTTGTATCATGGTATCTAACTATCTATCTACTCCAGGATTACTATCTTGGATTCCTGTAAGGTCTTTTGATCCATAGCTGCCACTAAAAAGGGATACCGGAATCGGTCAATACATCAAATACATCGCAGTAATCATGGGACCATCTTTGAAGGGATAAACATGTCACAGGCTACCCTTTGGCAATCAAACATGGCGTGCTGGAAAATCACCTTTTATAGATGATTTTCCCCTTGAACCACCATTTCGTAGATTTCTTTATGGGATTTTCAAGTGCCATGTTTGACTACCAACGTATTTTTTGTAAAAACATACATTTGTTTACCCACCATGAACCAAGGTTTTTCTTCAACGACTGTAGGTGCCTTGCCAAAAGTAACCGCTTAGATTAATGTCCCGCCATTGAATCCGCAAACGACTACTTGCATTGAACTCTCCGTCCAAACCTGCCCTAGATCTTTATTCATCACCATATCCTGCTGGTCAAATTACCATTTTTGTGTTTTAAATCCATTCAGGTGTAATCGGTCATGAAATATCCCTCTCCATCAACTCCTGATCTCGTCAGTTGGTTTACCACCTGTCTTTGATCCCTCAGTGGGTTTGGCAAATGTTCTTGAACATCGCACAACTTCAAAGGGAAGATAATTTCCAACGGATTTTAATGTTTTTTGTTTCAAGTTTCAAGTGATGTCCAAAAAAAGGAACATTCACCAACCCCCGCTTAATCCCATATTTGGATATTTGGTGGGTTTAACCATGCTAAACCCAAATTTTGTTGGTCAATCTACCACCTGTCCACGCAGTCAATGGGTCATTCATCGCAGCGAAAAGATATCCAAAACCACCTGGCGACCACTGGCAAGTAACGCGCAGGCACTGCGGACAACAAGTGAGCCGACACTTGAGATCTCTTGGGTTATCTTGGGATGGAAACGTTTGCCAGACTCTCTGCTTGTAAGATTTTGCCAAAGCTTGGTTTCCTTCTATATAAATTGGTTTCATGTTGAGTTGGTGAATTATTGTAGTGACCCACCAACACCATGTACAGGCTGAACATTACAGTGTATGGCTACAATCCAGAACATACTGTCAGGACTTGGATTTGCGTAAAAAAAATCTTATTTCTAGTGGATTTTTCATTGGGAAAATAGGTCAAATCATCGACTCAGCATGGTGTTTGGCTCCACATCTTGTAGCATCCAGAAACGCTACCATCATGTACCATTCCCCAGCTAGTACTAGGAACCTGCTATGAGTTGGGGGTTGAAAGACTACTTCTCGCTAGAAATCGCTGATTCTCAAGGTCTATGTTACTTGGATGGTTATTGCCAGTTTTTCACCGGAAATAAGTTGGAAGAACAATGATGTGAGTAGCATCATTTTAGGTATCAGGGCCGATCTGAGAATCATGTTTTTTCTGCATTTGTGCTGTCGGCCCGTGTTCGATCAACAATGCTGCGGCACAAACATACGTGAAGATCAGCGAATATGCATGCAAATAAAGAATAAATATACCCGTTATATGTGCATACGCACACACACACATATATAATTTTAAACATATATATGAATATATATATATATATATAAACATTTATGATATATATGTATACCTAGTAAGCCAAATACCTACACGGAAAGGATCTCTGTTGTTGACGTTTCTGCGCGTTCGAAACGCAAACAGGGACGATCACAAACATGTCTCCGAATATGATCGATTATGCGCTGAGGGCCATGCTCCAATGCCACAGGGGGTCCTGTCACGCGAAAGAAAGACTAACAACACTTCATGTTTTTTGGCGCACTTCACCTTGCCTTGTGGAAAGAAACGTGAAGACAACTTTCAGTTCAGTGGACGCACTCAAATCTTCTTCAACGCTTTCAAGTTCTTTCTTTCAAGATCTTTTCCGATGATGCCACTTTCTCGGGCCGAATGTTCTCATGTGAACACAGATGTCATGATGTGCATGCTTACACTGATGTAAGACTTCATGGAGATCCAACCGGTTGTTTGACCGATGTGTCACTATCGAAGTTGCCTTTGAGCCGGGCCGTGTAATTTTAACTTAAGTATGACTTCACATCGCAGAAGATATGGGTTTGCTGAAGAGCACCTCACGTTGCGCCGAATTGTAGGAAAACTGCGAGCCGACAATCGTTGATTTTTGCTCGAGCAAAGCGACGCAAATTTTGCCAGCCAGTAGTCAGAACTGATCCACAGCACCTATTATTACCTGTCAAACGAGTCCGTGACTGAAAATGCAATCTCTGCACACAGACAACCAAGCATTAAAGGAAGAGTAACTGAAAGATGTTTGACTGCGTGATGCCGTGATGTGGCATTTTTTCTTCAAACTCGAAAGGGGTGGTGCCACCGGAGTTGCTATTTCCCACGCAAGGAAGATGAACCGCATTTTCCACGGAGTGGAATGCGAGATATGCCGTTGTGTGTGTATATATATTTATATATACACGTTTGCACGCAATGCTTCCATGGGCATTGCACTAGGCAGTGACTGCGGCCACGCTGGCCGTGTTGGACCGAGGGTCAATGCAGGATGGATGAGGGTATTGTCCATGGCTAATGACTGGATTGGGAGGCGCACCGCAAGTACATGGTCGCAGCTAAAAAAGCGATGCACCACGTTTTGCAGACATTAGGTCAGGGAGGACGCCTTGCAGACGGTGGTACGCCTGGGCTTCTGTAAGAATGTCCGGCAACAACGGTGGCATCCTTACGGTGGTCTGTTCATGATGGAACCCGGCTGCAATTATAGATGATACCTAATTACATGCACACACACACACACCAGTTGCCAAAAATTACTGATTTTTTTTCTTTTAACAATAAGCAAGTAATTCAGAGGAAGGCTTTCCATTGCGAGATTTTACGGGTAAATACCGGAAATTTACGGGCAAATTACGGCTAAATTACGGGTAAAAAACCGAGAAAGCAGCTTGTTATTTTGAAATTACCATGTATTTCTTGAGAACATAGAACAAAGTGTTTTATGCTAAAAAAAGTAGGTAATTGGCTCAGTAGGTTTATATGTATATTATACACATGTATATAAATATATATATATATATATATATTTATTTATTTATTTATACATGATATATCTAGTAGCTTTACAATTACATGATATACATATATATATATATATATATGGTCCAGCATTCCAACCCCCTCCCCCGCCCCCCGGCCATGGTAATGGGTCAGTATATATCCCCTCCCCCCCCTGTGATGTGGTGGGGGGGGTGGGGGGCATGGGTCAGTGTATATATCCCCCCTTCCCCCCAATGTGGTGGCGTAGTGGTGGGGGGGGTGGTGGTGGGGGTGGTGGTGGGGTATGTTGTTTCTATGATATATATCATATATGTACGCTATAGAAAAAAATCAATATATATATATATATACATATATACATACATATATATATATATTTGATATTCATGCTATATATATATATATACAAATACATATGTATGTATGTATTTATATAAATATAAATGCTACGTATGACATACATGCTATATATATATATATAGTAAATATGATATGTATGATATATTTATATATACATGCATATGGGACAGCCCCATTCAGGGGACGTCTTAACCAGACCATAGGCATGTGCCGGTGTGAACAGCGGTGCCATGACTGTGATGGTTGAGTGTCCATATCCATTACTGGTTAGTTGCAGCTGCGAGTCCCCTAACCCACCTGTGCATGAGTCCAGAGTCAACAAGGCTATCTAAGTTGAACTGGCGAGTAGGAAAATGAAATGTGATGAAAGAACCCCAGGAATTCTTCATTGATAGGAGCCTGCAAAAGTGTAAAGAAAAGGGGTTCAAACAAACACAAACCCCATGAACGTGGTTCATTTCACCCACCGCGTGCAATCCTCATCACAAAATGTGTGTGTGCGCCATCCTCGGGTTGGTTCCTAAGCTGCCAAATGCAGACACAGCCATGCTCCCCCAATGTGACGAACCACTCGAGCAACGCCGCGCTGTAATTTTGAACAGCGCAAAGTGATGCCGCCTTAGGCGAGGGAGTGAAACATATGTACAGCTGCAGGGAAGAATCCACATGGAAGACTGAGCACCCCGAAACAAAAAAGGTGAATCATCATTTCCCCAATTTTCCGAAATTCATTGGTCAAATCCCTACTATTCATAGCTCCCACCTCTTTTTCTAAATTGAATCCACCATTTGTGATCGTTGAGCGCATAAAATGTTTGTCTGCGCACCCAAATCCGTTCTGAGGCTGCTCTTCGCTCGGAAATGGCAGGCAATTGATCGGTTTCTCCTCGCACAAATTCCTCAAGGTGCAGATGGCATGGAAGACGGCATAGATGACCGAGGACCCCGGGCTGGGGCTCAAAGCTGGTTGCAGGTGCATATGATTATGTCGCCTGCTATACAAGCTAACTCCTGTAAACCTTGATTTTTTTTAAAATTGCGGACAAAAAAGCGCAAAAAAAAAGCGATTTGAAAAAGCAAAAAAAAAGCGTTAAAAAAGTGACAAAAAAAGCAAAAAAAAAATGCGGAAAAAAATCGAAACAAAAGCGAAAAAACGCAAAAAAAAGCGATTGGGAATGCAGCAGACGTAGAAAGTTGCAAAAACTGAGGAAAAATGCCAAAAAAAAAGCGAAAAAACAACAAAAAAAAGCGAAAAACATGCGAAAAAAACGCGAAAAAAAGGGATTGGGAATGCAAAACACGAAGAATTGCCGAGTTTTGGTTCCTGATTGTTTTTTTTGCTTTTGCTTTTTTATTGCCTTTTTTTTGCTTCTTTTTTTCGCTTTTTGTTGTTCAATCGCTTTTTTTTCGCTTTTTTCAAAATTGCTAAATCGCGTTTTTTTCGCTTTTTTAAAAAACTTGAGCTTTCCAGAATTAGCTTGGTAGGGGCAACATAAGCATATGAGGCTTACATATAGGGATAGGGAGACCCTAGTTAGGGCAATGTAGAGTAAACATACAAAAAGATGTCGAAAGCCCATGGTTTCCGGTTCGGAAAATGATCTATACCAATGCTGGTTTTTCGGCTTTTCCACATCTAGGTCAAAAAAACAAAAAATCATATAAATAAAATCCGGGCCCATATTTAAACCATGACGTTTTGATGTTATCAATTTTGACACTGACACGTATCCAGATTTAGAGGAACCTACCCAAGAAAATATAGAAATAGACTATCTCACAGCATCATATGTGATGGCAAAAACATTGCGAATTCCATTTCCAAGGTTCAAAAAAAAACGGAAACTCCTGGGGTGCGGCAGGGGGTGGGAAAAAAATGATTGATTGGATTGTCATCGTCATTTGGTAATCCGTCAATAATATCAATGAAAAAATCAAACCGCGGATGACTGTGTAGTTGTTCTTGAGAAACAACCATTTGGCCATTTGGATGGTCAGAACATGTGTTGACACAATCATCTGGATAGGTACTGGAGACTCTTGCAATTACCATAGTGTCTTTGTGCATGTTTTATTATAGCCACGTTATAGCCACGAGTCGAATCAGGCCTGGTTTTTGGGCATCTCCGCAGTGAGCATACTTTATTTGGTGCTGTTGGGAGCCAAGGATCCCTTGAAACTCATGCAGGACATAGGTCCAGGGTAGGACGATGATGGCAGTGGCCATACCAGGGTCTGGCTGATACGGCTGGAGTTCTGCGAGGGCAAATAAGGAATCCATCAACTGGGAGCAGAATACGCCCCTGGATGTAGTGGCAATTTTTGGGTTCCCTGGCGTGCCCCTTATGGACCAATTCAATGGGATTACAGTAACGGGTCGTGCTGCGGATGAGCTGGCCTTGTTCACATCCCAGGCGCACTTAATCCCATCTCCTGGCCGTGGTACCCAGCAGGGCCAGGGGGATGGGCTCAGCATTAGCGAGATTTGTTGATGCAGCCACCTTTGAAGTGAAGTTGGAAATCCTACCACGCGTGGAAGTTGCCCATCAAATCTATCCAACTATATATATATATATATATTTTTTGAATATACACACACACACATATATATATATTCATAACATATGTAATATATATATATATATTATAAAGTCATAATATATGTATATATATATATATATGTACATATATACATACATATATATATATATGGTATGTATGATACATACATTTGTATATATATATATATATGTATATACAGGCTCGTAGGGGTGGGGAGGGTTGATGGTACGTATGGAGTGTAGAGACGGTCTTTAGGTAGTATAGGGGTACTTCATAGGTATGATATAGAAGCATGTGTGGTAAATCAATAGTATGCAGGAAACCTACGTTAAACACTTGTAGTGTTNAGAAGCATGTGTGGTAAATCAATAGTATGCAGGAAACCTACGTTAAACACTTGTAGTGTTGTGGGAGTATATAGGTAGTAAATAAGAAGTAGATACGTACCATATATGTGGTTATAGGTAGTACGTAGGTACTTTGAGGGAGTATGTGTACTACATAGATCGTCTAAAAGGTCTAAGGTAGCATATACCTATTAAAGAAGAGGCTGGACCTCAGAAATGCTGCAAATAGCTTGCAAATACGAGGCTGGACCTCAGAAATGCTGCAAATAGCTTGCAAATACGAGGCTGGACCTCAGAAATGCTGCAAATAGCTTGCAAATCGAAGGGCCGGGGGTGCTACCTGGGGACCCATACCATTGGGGGGGGGGTAGGAACACGGAACACGAGACCATA
Source organism: Symbiodinium sp. clade C Y103 (assembly GCA_003297045.1). Classification (NCBI taxonomy): domain Eukaryota; class Dinophyceae; order Suessiales; family Symbiodiniaceae; genus Cladocopium; species Cladocopium sp. clade C. Next base: position 304,373 of record BGPT01000952.1, on the reverse strand, counting down.
TATATATATATATTTATATATATATATATATATATGTGGCTCAAAACCTGATAACTAAGACTTAGGACGACCAAATATCATCAAACATGAAATAGGCTGCCAACAATTGTGACCCTATCGATCCATTGTTCTCCGATTACATGTTGGACGCTTCGCACAGAGATGGCATGGAGTTGGCATCGGTCATTGATGGAATCCTGGAAGCTGAGTTTGGACAATGATTTTCTACCAAGCGTTTTTGACAATAATTTGGGGAACCTTGTAAGTTGTGCAATATGTATATGATTGTATATGGTGAATCCAAACATAAAACATCCCTAAGCTTGAAAGCCATCATGCACGCAGCGATCTGGTTTAAGATGTAGGCTCTCAGTGGTTCACTGAGGCAAATCCTGGCGACAAATGGGGCCTGCCATAGATTTTCCCTTGCCACTTGGAGGGTAACAGTTTTGTGGCCTCAACACCCAGCAGCCAACGCTCTTTTTGGTAGCACACATTGGAGCAGCCGTATACCACGCCGTTGACCGCCTACAGCGAATTTGTGCGATTCCCGTCCCTGCTCCAAGTGGCGATGGGTTTCCCATGGCATCCTTGATGTTGGTACTTCATGGTACTTCGTCAGTGACCAGATTTGCCACCCCATTTCATCCCACCAAAAAAGGGGTTAGAACCAACTCCAGGGATCATCCCAGTTGCAGAAAAATCTCAGTTACTCTGGTTTTATCTCACATGTTGCTATGGAAATCTCGCCACTTTTGAATACATCATCGAAGTGTTTCTGGACCATGCCTTCCAGCTAAAGGTTTACCGGAGGGTATGTTTACCTGGGTATTAGCCGGTGAGTTTCCAGCAACTGCCCCATGAGCAGATCGCCATGATGTTCTGGGTCAACAAGCCAAGGATGGAGATCGCTGCAGGTTTACATCAGGAACGCCGGAACGGCGAGTTTCGACGCTGGAGGATGGGGTTTGGTCACCGTTTTTTGGCGCAGAACCACTGATTGATTCCCTGAAAACTGACATGGAATCCCACGCTGGATGGACTTGGAAGACAAGCACCGCACTTGGAAATTACATGAAATTATCATACCTGGGTTGCATGATGTTCCAGATTAGATAGATTTATGAGTGTAAAATCTATGAAGTAGGCGATAGGCAAGAAAACCCATGGCTTCCGATTCGTGTATCTTTCCCCATCAATCCAAAAACAAATGGATGGCATGATTGGGTCATATAATCTCTGCTACTTCCCGTCAAAACGTGAAAGGAACACTAGAATTACCAGCTACTGGTCATCAAACAATACATTTCTGGAAAAGAACCTGCTAGTTGCTGCATTCACCCCGCCTGAATAAAATTGTCAGCTGGAATCATAATCCCAACTAAGAAGGTCCTGACAAAAACATAACACCAACCAAATGTGATAGGGTCAAAACATATATGGTACGTGGTTTGCAACCCATAATGGTATCTTAACATCATGGGCATATAATTAAGTCATATTAATTCCTTGTGAAACTGGATTGACTATTGATTATCATGCCCCAATCAATGGGTTGATCCAATCCAACTAAGTTGACAACGGCACACATGTCAAATGTACTTGCCTGAGAATGGCGTATGCATTTATGGTCCCTTAATGATGGGGAAAAAACATGATTCAGCATGAAATGCCCAGGCAAACCCCAATTTCCAGACAAACGCATGTGGGTTATCCCAGTCTTTCACCAATCTGTTCCATCAGATTCCAGCCGTGAGGGGTTTTGACCAGGGAACAGCTGGTCAAAACCATTCACAACCCTTCGGTAGAACACACAAAAAAGTTGGTCAAATCCACTTCAGATACCAAGCAACAAATAGGTATCTCTAACGGCTCAATCGCTCCAGACCTGAAAACCCATCTTCCAGCAGCCAGTGCAGGAAATCACAGTGTTTGGCCCTGCTCTCCGAGGTGATTTCACCTTTGGTTGATCCTTGGGTAACACGGCCAGTCTCAAGTACGAACACAGTCATCAAATCTGGGATGCCTTGAAATCCGTACGCAACTTATGCCTAGACATTGGCCTACTTTCCTGCATTCACACAGGTTTACCTTCAGTTTCATTGGGAAACTATGGCCAAAACACCTTTGAAGCAAACCGCAGATTGCGCAATTTTCCGCGACCCGCGGCTGCATTCGAAACGGGCGATACCGCGCCCTTATGATCTCTAGCTACAGGCATGGCAGCCCGCAACATCTCCAGTTTATCAGATGATATCAGATGATTGATGTTAATCATGCCTGTCTCCTTAGGTGGTTTGCAAACGCACCTGATAAACATAACAAACGGATTTAAGTTGGTCAATTTTGCAAGATCATAGCAATCTTTATGGAAAGAAAATAATGTCAACATTTGAAGCGACAAATTGCTCTTAACTGGCGGCTGGTCATGATGCTGCAGCTTAGGTCTGCTGAATCTGTTTGTGAGGTATGCCAGACAACACCACCGGTCCCCAACCCCATGGCGAATGATCATAGAAAGTCTAACTGCAAATAGGGCAATAGGGATGCAGAAAAGGCCGGGCTCCAGTTTGGCATTGCCTAGTTGGTTTAGTTCACCAGGTTGAGTATGGTTTATGGCCCATGGCGATTATAACTAAAGTGAGATGTTTGGGTTATAAACCAAGAGACATAACCAGAAACCACCTATACCTACTGATGCGGAGCTTGCGGTTTGCGAAGGGTCAAGAGGCCATGGATCAACATCTAAGACCCTTGGAACCACCATGAGTTTTTTTTTAATTGTTAGTTTTGACAATCAAATGCCTTACACAATAACAATACATTTTGTGTGTTGAAGATCATATTTGGATGGTTAGAGATCCCTTCTTTTGCTTGTACAATTCCTACATTTTGGGTCATCAACTTAGAATTCTCAAGGAATCCTCCCAAATATAATATATATATATATACATATATATTCCCTACAGATGACAATATAGATTCCCCAGTCCTATTGGATTTTCCGCTGGGGAAAAAACACCTTCACCAAACCAAGGTCTACTTAGTGACTCTTGAACTTGACCTTAAGACTACCCTGAAGGCTCCTGTTCCATACACAAGGTTGGCTTCCTAAGTTGGATATAGTTGGATATGCTATCCGCCATAGACCAACAGTTAACCTAGATAAATGGTAGCCAATTTCCATGACATTTTCGGGCACCACCTTGTAGGTGTGGCATTTTTCAAAGCCTTTTTTCTCAGAGTCGTCTTTTTTTTGGCAGCCGTGCGGCCACTCAAACACAACCGCGCTGCTCCTTGTCGCAGCACCTTGCAAACCATGGCAGAGGGGTGGTCAAAGAAACGTCGGGAAAGGATGTGGAAAGGGTGCGCCACTGTTGTGTTTTTATGAAAACATGTTGTAGAACGTTGGAGAACACCCATCGATCTCCTAAGAAGAAATAGTAGGATAAATCTTGCTGAATTATAGCAATTCAAAACCTCCGTAATCATCATTCAAGCGACATCAGAGTGAGGTCATCATAATTCATCCAGATAAATGGTGTTTTCTAATCCCAAAAAGGCAAAAACAAATTTTATAGCAACCCACTCCATCCGGTCATCGCGCGCGCTATCGTCATGTCATCTCGCCATTCCCCACCCTATAAAATCCCCGGTCCTGGTGGATCTACCAGAAAATCATCAAGTCACCAGACACACTCCAGCGACCCTCTTCCCAGGGCTCCCCGGCCAGGATTTCTTGTCTAAGGACCAACCGCTTCTCCAATTGGAGTAGCCCGCCGTGCAATCATACTTGGCCTCCGAATGCTCCTCCTGTGGCGTTGGGGGCCCGTTGACACGCTGTGGCACCCAGCACCAAATCCATATCTGTTGCTTAAATCCGAATCATGTTCCCACATCTTGTTATTTTGTTGCATGGCTAAACACCCATTAAGTAGCCCCATTCTTCGGTATTCCAGTCCAATCTATTCCCCATATCAAGCTACTCCCATAAGAACCCCCACTAGTGGGGGAAGATTATGGGAATGAACGTCCCATCCCTGGGAATACCTACAATTCCGTGGATTTGGAGAAGATGGGGTTAGATTGTTTCCGGCTGAATGATGATAGTTCATTGACCTTAAAAAGCTGAAAACATTTGGGGATCAGTTACCATCACTATACCATCATTCCATGGACACATATGGTGAATGTCCCATTGGGAAAGTTTAAAACGCCTAGATCAAATCCAGGTATTACCCTCTGGTAATTCAACATAGCTATTGAAACTGGCCATAGAAATAGTTGATTTTCCCATGAAAAAATGGTGATTTTTCCATAGCAAACTGTTGGTTGACCAGAGGGTATCCCATATGATTCTCATCTTCTCCAGCCACTCCCCTGACTTCCACGCCTTACATCCTCTGGAGAAGTGCGCGCAGCACCTCGGGGAGGTGCTGCCAGATTTCGGGTGACATTTAATGCTCCGAAGTAAGGATTTCATGTTCAAGTTCCAGATGTTTGTCAGGTTGAAGAGAGGGTCTAGAACAGCAGGCTTTAGTTAAATAGGATTCTGTTTCTTCTTTCAAAGTTCCAACAAATAAGTAAGGGACACACACACACACACACATATATATATATATATTGAATAGTGATTTTATTTTGTTGATATTTGAGGGACAACTACTAACACAATATCCACTGGTTGACAAGCAATGATCATGAGTATTTGAAGGTTCGCAATGGACACCGGAGACTGCAACATCCAACGTTTTTCGGGTCAACTGTTAGGGAAATGCTTCGAATTATTGAACCCCCGGCCTGAAGTGTGACGGCTGGGGAGAAGCGGATGGTTAAATAGTTAAAAATTGAATTCTGGTGAATTGTGAAGGCCAAACTAGTTGTATCTAGTTGTCCAACAATGGATGGATAATCTTGAGCCATTCTCATTTATATGCATGCTGAAACTGGTGGGTTTTCCAGCGAGATTTAAGCGAAACGCGCGCCGTCCACCGCTGAAGACTAGAATGCCAGAAACACATGACGTGACCTTGGAAGAACATTCCATACCCTCTGGTAAACTAACATAGCTATGGAAAATCACCACTATCAATAGGTAAATCAACTATCAATGGGCAATTTTCAATAGCTATGTTAAATTACCAGAGGGTAATTGAATACGCTTTTTTCCTCTTGAACAAGTTCCCCTTCAACTACAGTAACTCAGGGAAACATGCTGTCATGATGCCGTTGATTGTGTGGGTTTCATCTTCAGATTTTATATGGAACGCTTGCATGGCCGTTTTTTTCTTGTGGCACGCCATGGCCAGGTTTAGCTTGGAAACAAGTAGTGCGCATAATTCCAACCAAAAGAAGTGCAATGCATAGCATGGACTCATCAACAAAAACTGTTGAAATCCTCACATTGAAAAAACTATAAATGTATATATGTATAATATATATATATATATATTATAAATATATTGAATGTGGGAAACAGTAGTCCAAAGTTGAAATACACATTTCACACATGCTGAACACAGAGTCAAATCAAATCGTATTTTTAGAAGACACATGTTACCTTTGCCATTCTCACCCATCGGCATCTCCATTCATGGGGTATTTGATCATCGCAACATATTCAGTCCTTTCACTGCAGCACCTCAGGCGTCTGCTTCCTCATTGACTGCGTCCAGGAGAAAAGTGGTCCATTCTTCGCGCTCACAATGACCCCAATGAGCAAACATGCATCGCTTCTGAAATACCACCTTCCAAGCGTCCCAGCATCACACACGCAAAGCAATCCACGGAACGATGACATATGAAGACATGCTTGGGTTTGTTTCAGGAAACCCCACAAAAAATGTAAATGATATATACTGTATCACATATCTAGATATATATTCCCGATAGATTCCATATGGATTGCCCCAAATGGTTGGTTAAAAAAACAGCAAACCCAGGCATGGAGCCCGCTGTCTGTCACCCAAAGAGAACTATTGCCCAAGTCACGGTCATTAGCAATGGTAGCATGACAGACTATCTCTCTCTCTCTCTCTCCCCTTGACACGCGTGCTTATATTCATAGTTAGTGATTTCTAGTGAATTCTAACCAACTAAAAATTGAAGCCAGATCGAAATATGCGTCCACTGATGTCCACTGCAAAGATGCACAAGAGAAACAACTTTCTTTTGGGGGGAAGATGTTTAAACTCACCATCTCTTGGTGGTTTGTCAGTTTCTCCAAGTTGAACCAACTTGGGAGGATATTGGATCCTTTTTTTAGTGCTCATGGTGGGGTTGCAAACGTTTGATTTGTTCAAATCCGGAGAAGGGAGTACACACAAAAACGTCTCCCCATGATCATGTCCGATCTTGGATGCTCTTTCCCCTATGGGAGAAAAAATAAGCACATAACACCCCTATTGATGACAACGTCAAAGGGAACAATAACCCATCCCAAAATCTTACGAGTTGTATGTGCGAGGCTATGATCATCCCACCACTTCTAGGAAATCATACGAAATGGGTATAAAAATCCCTATAAATGAGGTTATAATCCCCACCCCCCTGCTTTTATGGGAAATGATACTCCTGTAAACTAACACAGATGTGGAAAACCCATCATTTATAGATCCTTTTCCCACGAACAAAACACGGTTTCTCCATATCTTTTTGTATGTTTACCTCATGACAAAGCCTGTTTTGACCATGGCATATAATTATCCCTTGTGATGGCACGCCACGACCGTGTCCCACGACTTCTTCGTTAGGGCGAGTTGCCAGGACTTCTTGTCCGCTGACCAACCAACCTGCGGTCCAAGGGACAGGATGAGGTCCTTGTGATGGGTGCCCCGTTTACGATAGCTAAGCTGGTGCCCTCACGTTACTGGGATTTACTGTACCCTATGAAATATGGATTTAACTTGATTTAACCAACACAAATATGGTGATCTATAGAGGTTGATTTGTAATAGCTAAGTTGGTTCATAATTGAAATTGCAAAGGTTTATGAAAGGTATCTCTAGAGGTAACGGGCTTTATTACAGTAATCAACTTCTAACGGGGGGGGGCAAACTTCTAGCTTTCAAGATTCAAGAAAATCATGTGAGCGATGTTCCAACCCTTATACTGGCTTGTGAAGAAGATTTCCCAGCTCATGGATTGTGAAAATCCCTGATAGATTGGATAGCAAAACCCTGTATATATATTATATATTAATCAACCAACAGGGGTGTTGAGCACTGCTCATGGGTGATGTATCATCCAACTCTCGCAAATGCATCCAGTGGTATCTCGCAAAATGATTTTGTGTGTATGTATATGTTGGTATGTTTATGTGACTATACTATATCGTTGTTATCTACACAGCATAGACTGCAATCATGTTAGGTTTGACCAATAAACAAAGATGTGGAGAAATAGTTTGTGCCCGACACCACTATGATTGTAATGGTTGCCCACGAGCGATCTAACTTGAAATCACCTATGAATAATCAGAATGATCGTGATGACCACTTCGCAACAGGAGTGAGCTTTGCCACTTTACATGGGGTGAGCTGAGGTCGACTGACCACCTGAGCTTGAACAGTTTATTGAATTTGGCTCCGCCGATCTTTCAAGATTGTGCTTGGTGCTGGTTGGTTCGTACGTCACCTACTCGCTAGTAAATTGTACTGGTGGTAGGTTTCTTACATTTTCTTACCATTGGGAAAGCCATTCAGCATCATCAAAGTTCAACTGGCTGTATTTACATTTCTAAGTAGGCTATAGTCGGCTATAGCATTGTTTTGAACCCCGGTATCTCTCCATCGCCATCACGGAGGTTCAGCATCGTAACCCTAGTGGCTAATCCCGTTTATAAACAGGTTGTAAGCACACTTACAGGTACTAAGTCTAAGTGGTGTGCTCCTCTGCTACTCCAACATAGCCATGGTAAACGGTCCTGTTCAATTTGCAAATCCTGTTTTTCTTATTTCCATGGCTATGTTCAATTACCAAGGGTTAGTGGATACTCTCCAGTAAGCTAACGCAGTCATGGAACATTTACCAATTTGTAGATCAATTCCGAACAGGAAAACCCGGATTTCTATAGCTTGTTCTTTCTTTACTAGAGGGTATCTCTCCCTCACCCCAGCGCCTTCCAATTTGAAAAGCCCTCGCGGCAATCGAATGGAATCACTTCATGTGTGGCCTCAGATGCGTCAACGGCTCTGACCAACCACCAGGAGTGCATCAACTATTGTGGCCATGTCAACCTGTGATCAGATATGTCTCTGAGTATGGGATAATACAATTGTCTATCAACCCCAGATTGACCATGACATATGAGCTGAATGTGTAACATGTAGGTATGTTTGATGTTGTTACCTCTAAAGCGCTACAATGCCCTCTGATATGGCTATATAACCATAGGTACAACGCCAATAACCTGCTTAGCTGAATACATTGGGGATATTGTGGGCTATCTTCATTAAAAAGGTATGGCAACCACCTCGGAATTGCTTAGATTCCCCAAGTGATGATGTAATGGATTTGCTATTGGAAAAATCAGCCACACCATCGACGCAGTAGATCCAAGATGGTTGATTTTTTCAGCTATAGACATTTATAGTGGATTTTGCTATATTATATGTTACCCATCAAATCCAAAATCAATTGCATTCAAATCCCACTAAAAAGTAGCTTAGATTCAATGAAATCGTATTCGATTCCATGGTTTCCAAGCCAATCCCAAGCCAATCCATTATCAAATCAGAAGTTGCTGTGCCCAGCTGAGCAATGTGCCCAGTCAACTCGTCCAGGTTCTAGCAACTAATCACTGCACTGCCAAGCTCTGCACCATTTCTCTTTTGAAAAATCAACTTTCATGTACGTTCCACAAGGGAAGATGGGGAATAACATAGATAGATAGATGGATAGATGGATAGATGGATAGATGGATAGATGGATAGATGGATAGATGGATAGATGGATAGATGGATAGATGGATAGATGGATATGGATAGATGGATAGATGGATAGATGGATAGATGGATAGATGGATAGATGGATAGATGGATAGATGGATAATGATAGATAGATAAACAATAATACAAGAAACACACATGGGTGCATCCACGTATATCCATGTATATCCCATACATATTCCGGTTGCCCCTCCCCCCACCTTGTGCACGACGTCATAGACATGGACCCGATCCCTCACTAAGACCTCGGAACAGTGATGGGCTCCCGAAAAAAATGCGGGGTGGGATATCCTCTGGTAAACATACAAAAAACTATGGAAAATCACCATTTTTAATGGGACAATCCACTATTTCTATGGCCATGGCTTCAATGGCTATGTTAAATTACCAAAGGGTATCTCCATCTATCCTCCCGGTGTCATCAAACGTGGCAATGGACAATCTCTATAAATCGAGGTTTCAATGGGAAAACCATCTAGAAGTGAGGGATTTTCCGTTGCCATGTTTGATGTTTGATTACCGGAGAGTATATCATTCGAAATCCTTGAAAATCAAAATCCTCCAGTCGTATTGCAGATAGTTTATTAGTAAATACAACTCCTTTGCTTTCGCAAGAGGCCAAAGTGGTAAGGTAGCTATCAAGTTGATAACAACAATGGCTAGGCATGATAAGTGTGTTCATGGCTTACCTTGTGTAAGCTTAGTTTGTCTGCACTGAGATTTATTTTGTGCTGGTTAGATCGTCTATTTTCCCAACTTGCAAACATAGGCCCCCAAGAAGCCTGCCAACTTATCATTCACCAGGGCATACCAGGGCTCAGTCCGAAAACAATGACAAGGAATGGACCAAATGATGCCTTGATTTGGACCAAATCTGTGGCTTGTGGCCATCATTTATCTGGTAATTACCCTCTGGTAAACTAACATAACTATGGAAAATCACAATTTTTGATGGGAAAATCCACTATTTCTATGGCCATTTTCAATAGCAATGTTAGTTTACTGGAGGGTATCTGGCAATTATTGTATCCCAAATATGTCACTACTTGGATCACACAAGATCGGTGAACCCCTGAGGCATGGGACTTACCGTATACCATGATGGCTATCTGCCATTTCCTGCAGCTTCTCTCGCACGTGTATACCAACAATAAGCACCAAAACAAACCAATGTACATGTGAACAAATTTACAGTGAATACATTGACCTACATTGACATATCATAAATATACACTGAAATCTCTCCCCCTATCTTTTTCTGTCGCTCCATCGCCATCGATCATATCCACGTTTCTGGCAATTCAGAAACGTCTAAGATTTTCCCCAGCCCAATCACCAAGATTTGGCCATAAACGGCATGTTTTCCAATTTTTACTAGCCGGATTCCCCAGCCAGTTGTCCCAGTTACCGGCTTGCCCAGTGAAGGATCTGGTTGATGCACCACATGGGTCACTTCGCCCTGAGATCGTACGGGGGATATCTTTTTTTTCACATGAGATTTGCATGAGCGATGATGAGATGAACCAGCAAAAACTTGGGAACAATGAAATTACCCTCTGGTAATTTAACATAGCTATTGAAAATAGTGGATTTTCCTATTAAGAATGGTTATTTTCCAGTTCGCTATTCTAGTTTACCAGAGGGTAATGGGTAATTATATAACCAGTATAGGGATTATAACAATCAACCAACCATTGCCAAAGGTGGTCTCAATTAGCTGGGAAATCATGGATAGCCGTAGGTGGGCCGAGGGGCCTATGGGAGATTAAGATCAATGGTCAGTGAATCATTAAAAATGGGAAGTACAGTACATTATATAAATGGTCATACAGGAAAATTAACCATCAATAGAGACATAATGGGGATGTAAAAGGAGAATGATGGGACAACACCAATGTTTCACAATTAAAAGATCCGCGAATCCCTCAGGGACCTCAAAGCCTCAGAAAGGACCCGTGAAAATTGGGTGTTTCATTGGTCCAGCCAAGACATTCTTGGTGCTTTGAAAATCCTCTTTGCAGAGTTTATCATGAAGAAATGGGATTCATGATCAAGAAATCAAATCCCTAAACTCAACTAAACGCTATGGAAGTGTATGGCAACCCACTTAGCTTCAGAGGCATCCTCAACACCAGGAATCTGCGGATGATATGCAATGCCGCAAGTAGGATGGACACTGCAAGACTTGTATTCCCTCAAGCCATTCAAGACTATCAGTGGTTCCACTGTGAATTGCTTCAAGCGCGGACACCGAGAAGGAATGAGAATCCAACGTGTGATGGTCAATCTTTGAATCATTCACTGTAAAATTCCACCAGTGATCGAAAGACCCTTGCAGCACTTGGGATGTAATTTTAATTGTATGATCATCTGTCAAGTGTGAATGGGGCTCCAAGCAGGGCTTGCAATTGATTAAATACCAGGCACATGGGGCTATAATCCAATGTTCACCAGTACACGAATTCATTGAATGCAAAGTAAATGCAGCAACAAAAATATTGGGATCTGAAATCCCAGCCAATCGTCCCGAATTCTTGACCATGAAAAGGTGATTTGATGCTGTTTGTGATACCCACAGGACAGGCGCCCCCAGTTCCAAGTTGGCTTAAAACATCCATAGATCATCAATTCTATGGTTAGCCTTGTCCTGTTTGCCAAACGTACCTATCTTTTTGGGGCCCCTTCCTGAAATGATAGACCACACAAATTGGATTGGTGGATTGGTTTATTGGTTGTGTATCCCCCAGTAATTTTTTTTGACCGATGTTTAAACCCAAACCCAGGACTCAAATCTCGAACTTTCTATTCATTTGAAGTATGCCTGAAAATGGTCCCCCCCCCAAAAAAAAAAACTAAGTTCCATTGATCCAGCTAGTTGATGAAATCCAACTGAATCCCAATGATATTCTCAATTTATCCGATTAGTTGATGGTTAAAGCCCCATGAAATCACAATTGTCTGGTTTGAATCAACGTTTTTGTGGCTTAAATGACAATTTTTGCTGGTTAAATCAGGGTTTGTTCTCTAGGTTTTAGGGCCAACCCAGTAAATCTCACCATTTTGGCTTGTGAGATCACAAGAAATCTCATGAAATCCCACGATCAATGTCATGTCTTCATGGATCCACAGTTATGGCCCTTTACCAATTACAATAGTCAGCAAGTCACCCCATTGATGGAATCATAACTCCAATTTTAACTATATTTAAACCTGGTATTTCGGGCCATAACTGCAGTACTTAGATGGGCCATGGGATTAGCAAACTGGTTGGTAACTGGGGTTATAAACCACTATATTCCCATCATAATCCAATCACAAACTAGTTAACTAACTCCATGGGCCTACTTGGAGGATCATCCCACGAATCGTAAGTGATTAGTAACCCTATTTAGTAAGTCCCCATTCACTGGATTATTCCATCTGTAAATGGATTATTCCATGGCCCATCTACCCTGTGGTTATTTAACATAGCTATGGAAAATTCCCTATAAATGGAGGTTTTAATGGGAAAATCACCTATAAATGAGCCATTTTCCATGGCCATGTTAAATAACCAGATGGTAATTATAACTGCAGCATGTTTCAGGTGCCTTTGGCGTCACCCCGGCCCCTTGGTAAACTCTGGCGCCCGAGCCCCAAAGGGTGCGCCGATGACTCCATCCTGGCTGTGTTTCGGCGTCACTTCTGTAGTGAAAACCAGTTGATTTGATGGTCGTCTTACGGATATACACATATATATATATATATGTGTGTGTGTGTGTGTATATCTCTATATATATATATATAGTGGGTTTTTAAGGGGAAAAAACATGCCACATTTATATTCATCCAAGAAATTCTTTGAAGATTTGCCTTCCGGCAAACTGACATAGCTGGGGAAAATCGCCACATTTTTGATTGTGCAAATGCTTCATATCGATGAACATCCGAGAATCGCCCATCGAGGAAAGCACTTTGAAACACAAAGTCATGGCAGAGTTGATTTGTTCGCTGGAGGGAGCATAAGCATAATAAGCATTCTTGGCTCCAAAGGGGGTAGCAATACCATATGGCTACTAGGTCATTATTTCTGGTTGATGGTTGATAAGCCCCAAACACGAACCAACACATTTTTGGGGGTTGCTGACCTGGGAGGGTGATCCCATTATCTTCTCACCACAAAAACATGTCTGTAGCTTCAAATTAGCGATAATCATAGCCAACCTTAGATCAGTACAGTAGCTGCAACAAATTCCCACTTTTCTCAGACTGACCCAGTTCTTGGGCTGTCTCCAGTCAACAGAACCAGTTTTCCAATGCCCCAACAGCTGCGTCGAGGGCGTACGTCTGTGTGGATGATGTGATGCACATAGTGGACGTTGTCGTGGTCCAGGTTCGGAACTCCGCCAAAATCCTGAGGAAAGAATTGGGATTTATCTACGAACAAAACCAAACATGGCAATGGAAAATCCCCTGCAAATGGAGTTTTATAGCTGGGAAAATCATCTACAGTATAAATAGCTAATTTTCCAGCAAGCCATGTTTGATTGGCAGAGGGTGTTGGGAATATCACGGGGAATATAGTCATCAGCATTATCAGTGAGATGAGGACACCTGAACGCGGAAACTCTCCGGCTTTATGGCCCAAACAGCTACCATTTCTACGGTAATTAGCTCCATCGCTTGCTAGAAAATGCAATTTACCACTTGCCTGGGTTCACTGTTCAACAAACCGGAAGTGAAAATGGGGGGCCTACCTATCCCAAAGTCAATAAGAACTGCTTGAAGAGTTGACCTTTCACCTTTCAGTGGAAAACAAACCATGGTTTCCTGCAGATGTTCATCAACAAATCCATTGACCCAACTGAAAAAGACATCCCAGAGCTGAGATGGACAACTCAGCTTAGACCGGCGAATCATACATCGAGTGCCAGTATACCTAGCGTGGTGTTTTCACGTTTCATCACCGCAAATGATTGCGTTTTTAAGGGCAATCCCCACAAAGACATGAAAATCAGCTTGCCAAACCTTGGACAACTCATAATGCGTCCAAAAACTGGGCATGATTTATATAGTGCCATGTGACCAATGGTAATTCTAGCATCGTCATCCCACAAACAGTAGGGATTCCTTGCATTGGAAGTATCATGATGTATTAAATTACATAATCCTAATCAGTGGGTTAATGACGTGTTGTTAGCTTGCTTGATGTTTCATGTGTGGGTGAATTATTCTTCCCCAAAACATGCCAGAGATGAACGAGCATTGCACCTTTACAAAAACACTGTAGATACAAGGGCCTTGAATATTGGGCAATCTCGCATGCAGTAATTACTTCCGCGTGAGCAGTTTCAACATGGCCAAGGTAAAACATAAAACTGTCGAACTGAGTATGGGGAGCCAGATTCTACAAAACATGTTGCCAGGTAAAATTGAGGTTCCATCCCTTTTCTGAATATGGGAGACAATACTGATTGAGGATGTCATGTGTCAACCTGATTGCCCTTGAGTGGCTTCAGTCTCGGCATCGTTTGGTCATCATTTTTTCATGCAACAGCCGAGTTGAATATTAGTTATGTTCCAATGTTCGCGGCATTTGAAATCCTATCCGCATCTTTTCTGAACCAACAAATGTCTTCTGATAAAGGAACACCGAAAACCTCCGAACACAAGATCTTTTCTATGGAAAGTTCCATTTGCAAAGCCCAGTTGGGCAATTGCAGCAACTCTACTGCCCAGGCACTGTGAGATTCATTGAGTGGGTTAGCCCCGGCTATATCTGGACATTGCCATTTAGCCCGCCTCAAACTGACTGGGCCTATGACCTACAGCACCAGCTTGTAGATGGTAGTGGCTGCTATGAACGGCTGCGGAGAGCCCTTTCTTTCACAGCTGCCTCCAGTTCCGCTCACGTTCTTTGTCCGGTCCGCTGCCACATGCTGTTTTCCAGCCGTTCTGCCATCTCTTGAATGGCAGCCAAGCTGTACTTCTGCTAAAAAATGGGCCATTCGCCAGACACATTTTTTTCCAGCTGGTTAAACCCCACTTCTTTTTTTGGCTGGTGGATAGAACCCCTAAATAGTTTTGTTGGGGTCGTCAATCACCATTTAGTTCAGTTTGAATATGTATATATATATATATTATAATCTTCACATATATATATATATATATGTAGTGCATATATTCCCCATTCTATCCCAAATTGGGCTGACAAAACCCATGACAGGCTGCCTGTATCTCCAGCCAAGTCTCCAAATTCGGCTCTAAGCAGCCTGCAGGCTCCAGGCTGGTGATGCTGGTGGAGCTCAAGGAAAAATCTCACCGGCCATGGTCACCATTCATGGTCAATGTCTTTGATAAAAATGGTCGAGCATGATCTTCAATAATTTTCAAGCTCCTCAAAATTAACTAAAGGGAGAATAAGAAACATCCATTTATATCCATTTCTGGCTAAAACTGGCTAAAACTCATGAAAACGCAGCCCATCCCAGCCCAATACTCTTCCAAATCAAGCTTGACCTAGTAATGCATTCTGCAATTTTTGTAACCTTGCAAACCTGACTGAGAGCTCAAAACACCAACCAAGCTTTGTGATTGACTGGTTGACATAAACCAGCTACTATTCCTGGGATGAACCTGCAGGTAGACCATCCACCATCGCACATCGCTACAGTCCGTGCGGGCCTTTGCCCACGTGGAAGCAACACCACTCCTCCGCTGCTTCTCTCCGATGCAGTGGGGGAAACGCAGTTTTTGCGTACGTTTTGGGGATTTTACTAGTCGGGTGGTAGTCCAAACCATCATATACCCTAAAAATAAGATAAAATCAGCAAACATAGCTGATTTACATGAAAACATAACACATGTTAGCTGATTTTTGTGCTTCGTGGTTTCAACTCCTCCCGGATTCAGAATCGGGGATCACCCAGATGCTTTGCCAGGGATTCCAGGGTCCCGGAGGCACTTCCTGTAGGAATCCCATGTTAATTGCTGGTTTGATCCCCAGCTGAAAGTTTGACTTTTGAACAACAATGGTTTACCTACCAACAATGGTGATTTTCTATAGCAACACGTTAAAAATACCAAAGGGGAGATGGATTTGTAGTTTGGTCTACTAAGAGTTACCCTCTGGTAAACTAACATAGCTATTGAAAATGGCCATTTATAGTGAATTTTCCCATTAAACATGGTGATTTTCCATAGTTGTGTTTGTTTACCAGAGGGTATGTGGTAAATCCATCTAATCCTCCCAAAACACTCTGCAAATCTAGCTATATCATGCTATATCTAGCTGTCTATGTCTACAATCCATGGCGCTATATCCGTTGAATGTAGTGCCCCGTTAATTGGATAAGTTGGCTTATAAGTCCAAAAACTAGGTATCGGCGCCAGTAGTGACCCTGAGGAATTTGACCATTGTTCAAAATGCCAACTGCTCAAAACCTGCGTTTCGGAGCATTTTTTCATCGAATGGAGAATTTAAATGCGCCAAATTCATTGGTATTTGCAAGAGGGCCAGCTTTTTTTTTGATTCCCCCATAGTACATGAGGTTTTCAAGAGATTTTTCTTTTCAAATAATTGCGATTTGAGCTTTTCGCACTTCAATGTCTATAACATGGTCTTGAAGTTGGAGTCCAGCACACGTACTGTCATCAGTAGCGTAGCANGAGCTTTTCGCACTTCAATGTCTATAACATGGTCTTGAAGTTGGAGTCCAGCACACGTACTGTCATCAGTAGCGTAGCATGACGTGTGTGTGCAAGTGCGAGAAGAACGTGCATCAGCGTAGCATGACGTGTGTGCAGAAGTGTGAGAGAACGCACAGTAGGGTAGCATACAATGTGTGTTGCAAACCAAATGAACGTTTTTAGCCCACCCCACCCCACCCCACCCCAACATTATGAAAATACGCGTTTTCCTATGGGGTCGTTAACAGCGCCGTTAGCAAAAACTAGGCCTGATGGTAGATATGAGATATCTATAGCTCACTGGCTTATAAACCGATCTATAACTGAAACTGCACCAGAACTACGTGCATCCCATCCATAGCAACCATTCATCCCATGGCCGCCTGCTTCTTGCTGGACCAGCGGGCTTCAATGTTGTTACGTCCCTCGTCGCAGTCATAGGGCACCGAGATGGAGGAAAAGCAGCCCACGCCTCAGGGGTCCACCGAGATTGAGGACCTTACAAGGTGGTGGTGGCCCCAAGTGATGTTTGTTGTTTCAGAAGTCCCATGAACCAAACATATACCCCCTGGTTATTTAATGTTATTTAACGTATTTAACAGTTTTCCATGGTATAGATGGCCCATTTATAGATGATTTGTGGTGATTTACCTATTAAAGATGATGGTTTTCCATGGCTATGTTCAATAACCAGAGGGTATATCTTCCATAAACCATAGAATTCACCTCGTCATAACCAACTTAGCTAACTGTGAGGCATCATCTTGCACCTGGCTAGTTGAATAGCGACATCCCTGAAAGTCGACGCATTTTACCCACCAAAAAGCTGGTGCTAATTGTGATAATTCAGAATGAACCCAGGGATGAAATGAGTCATTGGGATTTTCTGCGTACATCACCCAGTTAGAGCTTTAAACTACCCTTCAACAAGCTTCACCCAGTCACCACAGGAAAGGGCCCTCAAACGCTTGGTGACTTGCTAGACAAAACAGTTCTTACTAGACTTTGGGGTGCATATATATATATATATACACATATATATATATGTATATCATGTATATATATATATATCACTATATAATCAAATACTAATGTATTATGTATTACACATCTATAATTCTCATATATTTTCATATACTGTAATTAATACATCTATAGCAAAATGAGATACAGTAAACATCAATAAACCATGAGCAAACCAACTTCCAACAGCAAGACCCTGGCAGAAGTCACCCCTGAGACCCCTCGGAGCCCCAACTATGGCGGCTGCAGCACCAAGCACGATGCATCTCAGTCCAACCTGCGTGGATGGGCCACAAGAGGCACCTGTGCATTAAATGGTTCCAACCTCAGCAAAAAACATCTTGCTTTCAGAGTAAACCCATCTGGGCAAACTACATCAAACTTCACCAAGTTGATTGAACAAAACATATGTGGTTGGGA
Organism: Symbiodinium sp. clade C Y103; assembly: GCA_003297045.1. NCBI lineage: Eukaryota > Dinophyceae > Suessiales > Symbiodiniaceae > Cladocopium > Cladocopium sp. clade C. The sequence continues at coordinate 286,314 of BGPT01000952.1, read as the reverse complement.
TTATTTTTCATTGTCCCGGTCAAAATAGGCTGTGAACTATGGGATTATTTATGTTAAGCTCAGCCAGTGATATCGCCCCAATTTCAGCTGTAGTCATGTCATCCGAAAGCCCCGCCTTCCACGTTGTTTGCTCCAGTTTTACCTGGGCACAGCAGATCCAGCCAGTTGGTGATCCAGATCGCGGCATCAAGGATTGCGGGTAGTCGTGGCAAATTTCTTTTCTTGCAGACAAGGAAAGAAACAGATCCAATATTTAACTTAATTCCAGGGTCGTGTTCATTGTCAGGGGGAAGAAGCTAAGCAATCAAAACAATAAATAGGTGTATATTTTGTGCATGTACGTAAAAATATATACATAGATGTGTTTTAGCTGAATCAAATTATTTTCTGCGTATGTGGCAACAAACTATACCACTAACTCATTTGACCAGAATGATAACCTCGATCAGAAGGGAAATAGCCTACAGCCCCTATAACTACGTTTCTGAGTGTGCGGCACAAGTCGAACTGCACTTAGTAGTTGATCAATAATATGTATGATCCATCTACTATCTATTTATATCTGAACACTGTATATATAGCCCATGTATATATATATATACATGTGGGATATTCCCACTTTGGGGACTTACTAACTTGGGTCATCAACCACTCTCTAACTGGGACGCATCTCCTAGTAGAGACTTCCCGACTTATCCTCTGGCAATCAAACTCAATATAACACAATGGAACATCCCCTATATATATATAGTGGATTTGTTCCATCAAGATCTCCATTTATAGTGGATTTTGCCATTAAAACGATTCATTTATCGGGGATGTCCCATCTTTTTCCAACATTTTCCTATGGATTCCCCAGTTAGCCACGGTTGATGACACCAGAGGGTTGCCTCTCTGCAACCCAGGCACAGTCATAGGAGGCCCCAAAGGTTGTACTCTCGGTGATGGCGGTTGGGAAGGCATTCACACCACAGACGCCCTGCAGCTGTGACAGTCCAACATTCTTCAGCAGTCATTGGCCTCTGGTCATTTAACGTAGCTATGGGAAATGTCCCATTTATAGTTAAGATTTACCTATTATAGTCATTATAAGGGGCCATAACCGTCATTTATAGTTGATTTACTTATTATAGTCATTATAGTATCTTATATCTATCTTTATCATTACTGAACAATAACAAGACCTTCAGTAATGATCAGATAGATTGGTAGATACCACGGAGGTATTTATACCCATGACCAGAAATACCAGGGGGGCGGATCAAGGGATGGGATAAACCACTTAGGGGACTTACTAACCAGGCTTACTAACCACTTGAGTCATTTGATAAGAATGCCGCCTGATAAACATATAACAATATTAATATATTACAAATCGTAATAAACATAGTAATAGTGATGGCAGTATCAACGATAAGAATAACGATAATAGGGTCATTCACCAGAGGGCCTCTTGTTCGTAGTAGTTTCCATGACTGAAATCCTGCAAGTAGAGACGGGAAACTCTCTTCGTGGATGGGAAACTTTCGTGAAAATCGAATTAGCCGGATGACCGCTTCATCATGAAGTGATCATCAGAGCCATATATCAACTAATAGAAATCCAAGGGCCCTAAATGTCACCCCTCCAACAAGTAAGGTCTTTTGGATTTGGGGTGGTTTACTGACCACCATCATCCCATATGGAAGGGGCTTATTAAAGCCAACCTTGTTTGTGGGGAATACCTCTGAGAGGTAGCTTAATATCAAATAAAGTCAGTTAACATGAAGGTATACCTGTTGCACCATCAATGTTTGTTCTTCTACGCCTGGCTCCTGATCAATGTGTGGTTTTGGTCTCAGTTCATCCTGGGGAATGAAAAATGAATCGAGCCCCGCTGGAATAGAACCGCCCAGTTTAGGTAGAGTCCAGGTAGAGCCCCTTCACTCCAATCTGCGTAGACGAATTCCTAAACCAAATGATCTTTCATATGATTCCCCATATTGCACCAGATATAAACGGCGTATATTTTTTCAGATAGAAAAAATGTAGAGATTAAATCAGATAGAATGTTGGTCAACCATCCCCAATTTCACCATAAATAGGTGGTATAAACCATTCCCAAATGGCTGGTTTATTATTGTTTTACCCACATTAGGCATATTTCCAGACCAACCCCCACTTTGAGGGCTAAACGAGCCATCCCAAAGCTTCCCGCGGCACCTGAGACTGGCAGCAGAAAGTTCGCTTGGCGACTGGCCAGTACCTGGCAAGGGCCCGTGCCGGGAAACCTGGCAGGGTACCCCTCAGAAATAGTGAATGAACCATGAAAATCCATGAAATTTGGTATTTGGAGGGAATTTAATCCACTGAGTACGGCTTGGATTTGGTCAAGTTGGCTTGATTGAAGCAGTTTTTTGGCATTAAAACAGGGGGAATTAACTGAATTGACAATCAAAGCTGCAAAAAACATAGGTATTGGACCATCAATAATTATGGGTATATTCTAGGGATAGATATATATATATATATATGGATCTGATGGGACACCACTATCCATCAATATACTTTTTGGTAATTTAACATGGCTATGGAAATCGTGACCTATGTGTAGATGATTTAGCTATTAAACATGGTAGTTTCTAATAGCCATGTCGAATTACCAGAGGGTAACCAACACAATGGCTCAACCAACCCAAAAAAGTGGTTTGAGCAGCAAAAGACATATCTAACCAACAATCATGTGGACTCTTAACCAACAAAAGATAGGATCAACATGGATTTAACCCCCAAAAATGGATTAAATGGGGATTGAAGCTCAAGGACTTAAAATGTGATTCACTTTTATATTCAAGACATGCATCTTGGAGACGGGCATGTAGTAAACTCCAATGTCATCACAAATGGCAGGCGAGCAGGAACTATTTACGATTGTAGGGCCCTATTCCAAGAAACTGACTTGGATGTTCCCTTTAACAAATTATCATGGCCAATCTTGCGGCCTGTTTTATCTGATCAAGTTGCTATACCCCTATTATAGGCAAACAAATCAACATTTATTGATAGCAGTTATTCTCCCATTATATTCATCTATTTATCCACATGATATCCACATAGATTGATGGATAATTGCCCAGGAATCCCTGTCACTCCATCGCGGCTGCAGGTCTCTTCCTCTCTGAGGCACTACCCAGGTTGGTTTGTAAAAGTTGCTGTTGTCTCACCCAATGGATTGATATATCCACCAGAAACCCAACAGTCTCACCTATTTACCCTCTGGTAAACTAACATAGCCATTGAAAATGGCCATTTATAGTTGATTTTCCCATCAAAAAGTGTGATTTTCCATAGTTTTTTGTATGTTTACCAGAGGGTATCAACTACAACTTAGTTCACCATCCTGAAGAATCCCAAAGACAAGGCCATCACTGGGGTATTTTCATCGTATGATGACGTCATTTGAGGTGGTTACAACCACCTCGCAGTGCTTCTCCGGCCCATGCCCGCCTGGTTTGAACCTCGTGGAAGATCTGCTGGATGGCGCCTGCGAAGGGGCTCCCAAATCATAAGATTCCATGTGTTTTCCCATAGAATTTCTTCAAATCATTGGATAACTTGACCAATCGCACAATCCCTATTGAATAGGTATAGAAATTGAAAACTATAGAAATGACCCAACGGAAAATGTTTTTGATATTGTGTCCCCACCATTTTTTGTAGACACCTTATTGAATAGTTGTAGCAGTTCCATAGATCCAGGGTTTCCACAAGTCCAGGCGCCTTCCGCGTTGAGTGCCACCTCGGAGGCGCGATTCATGTGTTCTGCTGAGATACCCTGGAAAACTCAACAAGAAAAGGTTAGGCGACCATAGTTGAATTGAGGTAATACTATGGTTAACCATGGTTTGTGATAATGGTTAGTAATGGTTAATCATAGTGATTAATATGGTTAATAATGGTTGATAATGGTTAAAAATGGTTAATGATGGTTAATGATGGTAATTATAGACAACTGGATATATCATGTTGCTACCTATTTGGGAACCAAGGGAAAATATATGGTTATTAATGGTTAATATTGGGGTAACAATAGGTTCATGATGGTTGATGGGATATTTAATGGGATACCATCTGGTAATCAAACGTGGCAATGAACGATTCACCATGCATAGAGGATTTTCCCACCTATAAACCTCCATTTATAGAGGATTTCCAATGGCCACCTTTGAATACCGACGGTTAAGTGCTGTTTGGGAAGTTCTTGATGGTTCTTGCGTTCCAATTACAAATACTTGTTGCAACATCTTCCAACTCATCTGGTCTCCATACACCCAGTAGTGTAAATCCACAAAACAGTTGCTTTTTTTTTCCGTGTTTTCCATACTTGACCCTTGCATGAAACATCACTGAACCATAGTTATATCTAAATCATAGTCAAACTTTATTGTGCACATAACCATGCTATCACTATAGTATCTATAATTATGATCTATATCCATTTATCTATAGTTGAATTACTAAACTCTATTCAGATCTATAACTGCAACCGTTCCAGTTTCTTTAAATTTAGACGATATATATATATATATATATACCCTCCGATTATTTGACATAGCCTAGCCATGGAAAATGGCCCATATGTAGATGATTTATGGTGATTTACCCTATCAAAGATGGCGATTCTCCATGGCGAACTGTTAAATAACCAGAGGGCATATAAAACTACAGTGATCTTCTATCCTTAAGTTTAAATTACTCAATGCTAAGCCGCCAAAAGCCTTCCAATTCTGAGGTCGCAGGCTTCCGCCAAGCCTGCTTGAAACTCGTCACCTCGAGGCAAAAAACGCGTCAGGGCCAAGGGTCACAGATTGTTTCACCAAAGAAAGGAGGGATTCATGGCATCTAATATGGTTTGATGGGATTCAACAATGGGATTCGATGGGATTGAATGGGATTGAGTGGATTAGTGTGAGTTTAACCATCACGACTTGAATCATGTTTCACCCAAAGGAAAGGATTTGATTTCACCAACAACGATCCAGCGAGGTTGGTAAAACAATAATAAACCACCTATATTTTGATGGTTTATACCACCTATTTATGGTGATTTTGGGGATGGTTTATTATTGTTTTACCAACATTATATTGTATGTAGAAGATAAGTACCTCAGACTTTCAGGCGTCCAACTTTTCTATCTATTTTGCCTGGGCTGTGAACACCGGCCTGTTGTCTTCATAGTTGGGAATCATCATCCTAAATACGGTTGAGAAAAAAAACATTGCAAAAAGTCAACCAAGCAGAGTGGGATATAATTACCATATACCCTCTGGTAAACTGACATAACTATAGAAAACCACATTTTTTTCATGGGAAAATCAACTATAGATGGCCATTTTCCACAGTTGTATTAGTTTACCAGAGGGTACAAATATCAATAAATGCATAGTATACAACTTGACACATTCGCGTAATTTGCGAACCAAACATTGGAATGAAACTATTTCAATTGGGGTCTGTCCTGAAAAGCTATAAGGTATCCACAATGAAAAATATACCACAACATAATTGGGGATGCGATCAACCATGAAAAATCATTTTGATTAACCTCGAAGATTGAGCTTCTTGCTTGGGGATCTTGGTGAGGACTGCAATCGGTTTGGGAAGGGGCTACATTGGTCAAGATACCTGCCAAGCTATAGTCACTCTAGTGAAATTTACAACAGAAACATGGGTTGCCTGTGGATTGCAACGATCACAGTATGCATACAATACATGCTTGATCTCAAGCCTTGATTTCAAGTGCTGTTTGATGGACCGAAAATGGAGGCATTTCCGACAGCTGTTTACCGTACCGGTGTAGACATGGAAACGTAACAATGGATCGGAGTTCTACAAGTGTATCATGGGAAGTTTCTTTGCTGGATGTTTCTTAAATCAACATTGATTAACATGTCATGGCCAGTAACAAGGATATAGCCCCCAACAAAAATCTCAAGCAGAATGGGGCCGCAAAAGCCAGTGACCAACAACGACAACAGTTGAACAAATTCACCATGTTTGCTTTGCAGCTCAAATGTCCTCAGGTTTTTGCTTGAAATTCCCATGTGAAAAGCCTAGAGCCTCCTAAACAGGCATCAACCACTATCAAGCAACAGCTTTCATTTATAGAATTTCCAGTCCATCAATTCCATCAAATCCCTGCATGACCCACACGTGTTTCGTTTCCGTTTCAACGCCGCGCACGAGCCGAGGAACGATTCAAGGCCCCGTCGCCATCCGCATCTTTGGTCCAAAGTTGTTGATCGATACTTTTCTTTAAGCCCCTTGGGATCGATCCCAATGGCAAAAAACTGGGGTGAACCATTTCATATAAAGGGACAGTATCAATGATATCGAGGGTGATAAAATGGTAATAACATGGTGGCAAATATTACCACATTTCTGTTAAAACACCCATGGTTTACTAATTTGTTATATAACCATTCATGGTAATGATGGACCATCAAGTAAATATATGCTTCAATCGGACAATATCAATGCATGGGGATGACATTGAAGCCACTCACCCCCCGGATTTCGGTGACTTTCCGCGGCGAGGGGTTTCACCTTCGCAGGGGCTTGGTTGAATCCCCAAAACCACCTATAGCAAAAGATGGAAAACGATTATATAAGGTATTCAGGTATGCCCATCCAAGGTTTAGCGAGTAAAAATGGATGTAAAAGCAAATCAATTGATGATTCTTGCTATTGTTCAGGGATTGTTTACCACCATTAACCCCTATTACTCGCTTGTTGAACCCCTCACGCGGGGGAGATGTCTGGGGCACCCTTTGATTTCCAAGATGCATGTCCATCTGTAAAAGATCATTAACACTGAAACCAAATCTGATCAAACCACATGTCTTGCACTCAAATATCTCATGCGCATGTTTTAATCTCAAATTTCCTGCAAAACATCATGGATCATTATGAACCACTAGTCATTCTTAACCATCAGGATTTCTCTCCTCTCTCCATCGCCATCTCGGGAGATCAGCAGTCAAGCTGAAGGCGAGCTAGAAAGGCGACTTGGCAGGTCAGCACCCAAGCTCATCAGCCCAGGCATCAGGATTAATCATCACTAATGTGGGTAAAACAATAATAAACCACCCATTTTGGAATGGTTTATACCACCTATTTATGGTGATCTGGGGGATGGTTTATTATTGTTTTACCAACATTAATAACAATAATTGTAGTTTACGTATTGAATTTCCTTATTGATCAGCATCCAGTTTTCATTCAACAACAGGTCCTAAACCTTGCGCAACAAACGCGGCAATACCCCACACCACCACGGCCCTCGGTGCCGAGACGCCCGTGGCGCTCCAAGAAGCCCATTTCGATCTTCGTCACCTTCAAATCCTGCGGTCATGACGAAGGGAGTTAAACTGGATATGTAGCCTCTGGTGAATTTTGGAAATCATGGGATTTAATATGATTTAGTGGGGTGTATATATGATGGCATTCCCTCTGGTAAACTAACATAGCTATGGAAAGTGGAGCATTTGTAGATAAATTGCGTACTCAAAATTGTGATTTTCCATAGTTATGTTATGTTTACTACTGGGGGGTAATAGATATAACCATGGGATTTGAGCCCAAGAAGTTGGGGGACAGGTGGGGTGGCATATAAGGCCTATGCGAGGTCTGTAAAAGGCCTCTGGAAGGAATATCATCCTGATACCTCCATGTTGGGTACCGTGCCTCAATGCGCCGTTGGCTCATGGACCCTGAACAACTATACCGCCAACATCCGCCTACTGAACCTCCTGATAGAATCTTTATGAATGTGGGGAAAGGATTGCTGTGGCGGTACTAGGTGTACTACTTGTGCTTACATCCCAGGATTGGTACGTGTAAGTGTATATGGACCGAAAAATGTGATTCCATGATACGGTACGACCCGGAATATCGCATCTGACAGGATGATTGGAGCTCCACTATGTTCCAATGACAATGCATGGCATGAGACCCAGGTCCGATCATATCCAGCATGGCGGCCTTACTTCGTACAAGGCTGTAGGGGTATTTCATGCTGGAAACTAACACATGCTATTCCAAAATCAATTAGTTGAGCATCCCTTTCCTGATTGAAAAGCTTCATTTTGCAGTATCCTCCACTTTTATTGGACAAACCCGCGTGCTGATCGAAACATCTCTACGAGACAACTTTTGTGTTCCAGTCATGTTCTCCGTGTACACGCGGAAGGGATCTGTTTAGATAAAACGTACCCATTTAGATGGTCAATCTTGCCATTACTTGGCTAATCCTCCCCACCTTGAAAGCATTTAATTATTCTGTTTGGAACATGTCCAAAAATCATGAACAATTCTCATTGCTGAGAGGACCCCAGCTATTTCATCACCCCCGTCTACCCCCACATTTCCACACTTTTTTCGACCCGCTGCTGCTGCGGTGCTTGTGCTTATGCTTGTGCAGGCATTCATCTGAAGCGTCATGTGTTTTTGGTCACCTGTATATGCCAAGGGCCCAATGGTCCTTGGGCCCCAAAGCTAATAAGAAAAGGTGCACATGGGGAACAAACAGTAGCATTAGAACTATTTAGCCAGCCAAAAATGCAGCATAGATACCCTCTAAAACATGTTTGTATTGTCAATTTGTCGGATTCGTCCATAATAGAGAACTACTGTAGTCATGAACCACGCCACACCACACCAACTATACCTATTGATTTTTCTGGTCCAATCACAACTGTCCTTGCGAGCATGTGGGATGATGATTGGGGACCCAGCCAAAGGAAAAATGTCAGGACTGGGCGGGAGATGTGTGGCTCCTTTCTCCTCTTGCAGAGAATAGGCCGAACAGGCACAGAAACAAGACTGAGATGTTGGGATCTTTGAAAGGAAATTACAGCAACTCAAAACCCGGAAGGATGTTCTTTTTTTGCCTGATACCCCCTACAAAACATGTTCTGTGGTGAGGCCGGCCAGTGGTGTGGATACAATTTGCCCAGTCGGGACAAGAGTGGCTCCTGACTTTGTGAGCTTCGTTCTCCTCTGTACTGATCCAAGGATTTCAAGGGAAGACTACTAAAGTGGGACCCACCCACGCAAACAACGAATGAGCTGACGCATCCGGGCAATGTGTTATTTCAAATTGTTTGACTACAGCATCTTGATGTCCACATTGGATGATGCGACTACAGCTCTGACATATTATGCCCTCAGGTAAACTAACATAACTATGGAAAATCATCATTGTAATGGGCAAATTAATAAAATATAATAAAGGATAATAAATGGGCCATTTTCCATGGACATTTTCCTTGATCAGAGGGTAACTGCAAGTGCGACGTCCTTTCCCTGCATGAACGCCTGCAGTCACATTCAACCCGATGCCTTGATCGGGATGTGATAGATGCCAGGGAGGTGGCCCAAACAACCCTCTGCAATGCTCGGCACGGAGATCCGGGGATGATCACTAGGTGAGTCTTGGCCATGCCCCTGGGTTTCCGAAATAATCTACTGAGGCAAACCTGGCAATGGAAAGCCCTTTGAGTTCGATGATTTCATTGGGTTGGATGAGTTTCCTGGCTATAAACTTCCATCTAGTTTGTCGATTTCCCCGCCAGGTTTGAAGACTGCGACGGGTAGGAAACACTTCACACCAGCGCGCAGCGGCACCAATTTTTTGCTCAGGTCGTCTCCGCCTCCAGGCCCAGGCTTCCAGGCCAAAAAGATCAGCACATTTTTCCGGATGGTGTAGATGATTTTGCTCCTACAGGGTGCTTTCCTAAAATGATCTAAAATGGGGGTACCCAAAAATGGATGGTTTATAATGGAAAATCCTATTACAATGGATGATTTGGGGGTACCCCTATTTTAGGAAACCTCCATATTTAAAAGGATTTCCAAGGTTTCGCTCCAAAACAATGTCTTCCAATTAGGAAAAATCAACTGGTTCATGTTGCAAAACGTCAACCTATAGCAAACGATGAAAGGTTGAAATTCAACCTTTGGTTACCCTATTTCCATGTTTTCTCAATTCTCATTGCCAATCTTACATACCCTTACAAAAACATAAAACTCATAGCTGGTTAATTAGTACATATTTCATGATATTCCCATTGAAATCGCATAAAAATCAAAGGATGGCGATGCCTAAGATTGAACTCTGCCTAAGGTTGCTGGATGTCGCTGGTTTTCAACTGCCCATCCCGGTTGGTTGAAATTTCTGACCCAGGTCGCCGCCTTCAGGCTACGCTCCAATCTGCCCAGCGACTCGAGGATGGACGCGCCAATCTGGAGGCGAAAATGTGGCGGGATGTCGCGGGGCTCTCGGGGCGAAGCTGGGAATTCCTGGGATTTTTCACCATGAAAAATGGCGGATTATAGATCAAACTTGTTGAGTTCCAGAGATTTTGTTCCAAACAACTTGGGTTTTACTGTGAAAACAAGCAACAACGACTTGGATTCAACCATGAAAAATCGTTGATTTATGGATGTTTATGGAAATATATTTTTATTCTTCGAAGTTCATGGTTCTCATCAAACAATTTGGATCTAAACCCTGAACCATAATTTATGGATAACATTTCTTCGATGTTATATGATTTTCTCAAGCAACTTGGATGTAACCAAAAATATACAATTTATTTATGGATGAAATTGCGTGGAACTTCGTGGATCTCCAAACAACTTGGATTTAAACATGAACAGTTCAGGGATCCAACCCCCTACTAATAAATTGCATATAATATAGTTGCAGTACTTTAAAGAAATGATAGTTGAACCATGGAACATCTACAAAAAAATGGTGGTCTAATCTGGTTTTACCATGCTTTACCTAAGTGGTTCATACATCGCCCACGACATTTCAGGAAGGCGCTTCCGCACTGCACAAACCATGGCTCCACAGCTCCCTAAAAACCGCCTCGTCATGGTGGCTGCGGTCTGGAAGAAGACGCGTTGAAAGCTCTGCACCGACTTCTTGCCTCGGCATCGGCCGGGCGGCTGGGAGATATCCTTCAACAAAAGTCATGAAAATACCACAATAAGTAGCAAAGCTGCTAATTTCACCAGCCAAAAAAGGAAGGTTTAGGGTTCATTTTTACATGAAAAGGATTGATTTTACCAAGAATGATGAGGATACTCACCAATGAAACCGGTGAACAATGTTGAAGTATGAGAAAGAACTATATAACCTTTAAAAAAAACAACTAGAAACTTCAAGGTGGTGCCCCTGTTTCTTGGCTAATGCCAGTTTACTAATGAAGTTGATAGCTAGGCCAAGTAAGTTTGACCCATACCAAGCATGGAATGACCAATATATACCAATACATAAGACTTACTTTTGCAACACCTAGCTACCACTGTAGAATATGCATATAAATATATTGGGTGAAGGTCGTTTTCAAAGCTTTCAATGTTGATCCATCCCCACTTAGGACCTCAGAAATCCACTAATGCATTAAAGCCAATAAGCACCCATCCCCAATAGTGGCTTATTGTTGGGTATAGCCTAGCACTAGTTGGGGATGTGTGTGAATGACCCCCAAATGATTGGCTGCTGCTGGCAGGAATTATTGGGTTTGCCAAGATTGGGTTGTCAAAAAATATACTGCCAAGGTCTACCCTGCAACATTGCCTAGCAAAAACAAAAACACAGTGGAGTACTCTTGACAGTTAAAACATGATGTCAGGATATGTCGGGCAGTATTGCAATCATTGGATGATGGTTTTCCCATATTCGCCATCTTTTGCGGTTGTTCACGGTTGTTCACTCCCTGGCGCGGAAAATTCTGCGGCCGGCCAGCAAGTGGGACATCGGATGTCCGCATAGAGTCCACTGCCATCTGGCAAGGCATAGCCTCATGGGTTGGGCAGCCTAATTGCCGCCATACCCGACTCGGTTGGAAAGCCCATATTTTCGTAGGGAAAATGATGGGAAACGGGAATATGAACGGAAGGAGTCCCTTCGGAGTATCCATGAGTATGCCCCAACTAGGGCTTTGCATTCTTGTAGATGTAGATATGAATCTCAATCTTCATCCCGGCCACAGAAATACTACTCAAACTGCGGGTCAGTTATAAAGTTCTGGAGGTTTGCGAATTTGAGCGCGCCAAAAAAAACACCAAGTATCTTATAATATATAAGCTTCTGCAATGTGGTGCCTCCAAGTAAAAAGTTGTTTCTTACCGAACCAACTATACTGAATTTTAATCACCATAAACCCTGGCGAAATCACAGTCATAACCCAACTTGGCAAAGAGGCTGGGGCACCACATTGTGTCCTTTGAACAAACGCCAGTCCAAGTAGCGTAGGGAGCAACGGAAGCAAATCAAAAGGTGCCCGCATGGTAAGCACCTTAGGCATTTTCGCTGGTGCTGTCGTTTCTGATTTCACCCGCGAACGAATATAATTAATTAGAATTGCTGAGCTGGTGAAATACATTCAGTTTCAAAGTGAAGAAGGTGTTTCACACAATACTTCACCTGTTTTCACCAATTTAGGTGCTGATTTAAAAGTTTTCTTCTGTTTTTTCCTAAATTGGTGGCAATGGCTTCCTCGCTACTTGCCAACCACGGCTACCGACCAGTTCCGTTCAAGTGGTCATCCAAATGGGTCACTGGAGGGAATATTCAGGCGGGGGATTGTTATCCATCAACGAATGGCACAACACCTCACGGAGAGTTGAGATGTCAATCTAATTCTGTTCATCATACCACTAAAGAACAGGAAATCAAATATGTGTCTGATATATTCTGATATCAACTCTTGTCATGTCGAGAAGACCCGGCCTGGGCTGACAACATCAAATTACTATGGAAACTTACACTGGGCACGAATATGTGCGAACAACGGAGAGTTCCTTGGATGAACAACCATCTTTAGTGAGAATAGTGCACATCAAGTCGTTATGCCACATTTCACCTGAAGGTCTCCCCAAACATTGGAAACAACCCACTCATCAACAGAATGAACTATCAAAAACTCAGCGGCCAAGGCCTGGCCAAGCAGTTCAGAATCACATGAGACAAATTCACCCATCAACTGTCATCAAATCATGACCAATGTTAGATATCCCTTAGCCCCCCCATACAAAAAACGATAAGAAGGTTCATATATCACAATGTTTTATACAAACATGTAGAACTAATCAAGATTTGTGGCTGGTGCAGCAAATCTCACCACAGGATCTTCTACACTAATGTTACATCCACATCAAATCATCAAAGTCCTCCCCAGCCCCAGGGATCACCAACAATCTCCAGGGCACATGGTGTTAGCCGCCACCTCGTGGCACAAGATGCAGCTTCCAGTGGACAAGCCCAGGCCGTTACTCTCTTCTGGTGGAGGTGCAGCTGCAGTGGCACGGCTGCTGGTGCTTCCTGGGTTGCTGTTGACAGGGCTATGATTTCCGTGGCAGTTTGTTGATGTTTCCTACCAAGTTTGGTTCACTTTCTAGTGGAATACATGGTATATTTGCATGGGTTTACTCATAAGATCCCAAATCAGCTGTTAATTTCTGTTACTCTCCATAAATCGATTTTTCATCTTTGTAGGGAGTATGGCTACAGTTCCTCCCTGAAGATTATTGTTGTGAATTGGTTTCACCATTCCAGGGACTTTCAGCCGCGGAAGGTCCTGGTTCAAATCACAAATCAAAGAACACATCAAAAAAGATTTAGGTTACATGGGATATCATGGGTCATCATTGTCCTGGAACTGCCTATGATTCCAGATGGTTAATGCTGACCATTAGTGACTGGCTTGTATCCTTAGTGTAGGCTAATTTTTAGGCCATCTCAATGGATTTTAGCAACCTACTAACCAGTTACAAAGTTCAAGGATCATCCCAGGGGTTTGGCAACAGGAGTTGGGATACCCCGGGTGACCACCTTACCTTTAGGATCCTTTAGGATGCAAGAAACGGGGGGTCTGTCCCAAGCAGATGTTGGAACCATGATGTCCTTTGAAGTAAATTAGATGGAAAAACGTGCCATGTTTGTCGCATGAAGTGCCACTGTTAACTATTAACTATGTATCCCTGACTGCGCAAGAAATTGGTTAGCTTCCCGATTGGTACGTGTTTCAACCTTCAGGCACCTAGGGTGCCAAAGGGACCATAGGCTTGCCCTCATCAGCCCCTATCGGGGTGCTGATACACTGATTTTGGATACCCTGCCAAAACTTCTTGACCGGGTAGTAGATATCTCTTTGTTTTCAGGGGCAAAGAAAAAACAATAACACAGAAACAAACATTCATGTATATAAATATATACATAGATATACAAATAAATATGCATTTTCCTTTATACCTCGGCGATGAATATGCTTTGTTTGTCTAGCTTATCTATATATTATAAAACTATACATACAGACTTACAAAGAAACCTTGGATGTCCATCATCGCCAGGATTCCTGCTGCATAGCTGACCCGGCTTCCCTGCAGCGTCTGCAGCGTGCCGCGGCCGATGGAGTGGTACCGCGGCAGTTCTTGGTACTCTTGCTCACCTCTTGACCGTTGTCTGTCGTCGCCCCCTTTGATGCCTACAAAAGGGGGTACCCTCTGGTAAACTAACATAGCTATTGAAAATGGCCATAGAAATAGTGGATTTTCCCATTAAAAATGATGATTTTCCATAGTTATGTTAGTCTACCAAAGGGTAACAAGAATATGAATCAACCACCACAAAATGCGGATTTGACCCACCAAAATATCAGTAAGTGGGTACCAAAATCAGTAGATAATAACCCACGTGTAAGCAGGGTATATTCAACACATTACTGGGTTGTAGCAAGGCTGTTAGCACTTACCAACCGGGATGCATATTTGAGTGCAAAAGTAATTAGGAACAACTTTTGTTTAACTACCAGACACTGAAAGATTCACCTGCTATCTACTGAACTTGCTGAAATCCTACAGCTCAACAAGGAGCAAATCCCGAGACTTAAACTCACTGGTGTTGATCCCCTGCCAAAAGTTCGAGGGGCTAGTGGGGGCAACTGATAAACCGAACGGCAAAAACAACAAAACATCTCCCAGTGGGAGGCTACAATATACAATGTTCCATCTAGCCAACGACAATGGAACCACTCATTCCGGAAAACAAAATCGTCATAGTTTTCAGATCTGAAACTGTCTACCCTCATACATCCTGCACCTGAAGTCTCGATGGAATGCTTCATCTTTTGTTGGCTAAAAAAATGCACATCCACCTGCCCCCACCTTATGGGTATACATGGGATACCCTGTCGGAATCAAATCCGGCAGTAGAAAATCCCAATGTTCTTGTGGATGTGTCATCACGATGTTATGTGGGTGTGTCGCAAGATGAGGTGCCCCTGAATCACTATGAGAATGTTCTGCATGTCTTGCATATATCGCATGTCCATATAGATTACCAAAGGGTCCCCAGTCAGAGTTGGTAGTCCAAGTCAAGCAACGCTTGAGGCAGCAAGTGCATGGTTGTTGGCCCATCTCACGCGCACTTGTGCGGACGGTGTTCGTGCACTCCGCTGAGCCACAACTGAGCCTTGAGTTAGGAAAGCTGTGTTTGGTTCTACTGGTTCCGTTTTTCTGATCAAACTAGAATAAAAATATGTCCCTAACCTGAAAAGCTCTGCCACTTTTGGATCCTTACCCTACTCCCAATCTCGTCATTTCAGTGAAGTCGCAGTGATGTCGTTGCAATTCATCCAGACTTTGAGAAATTCCACAGGAAAGCATATAAGCCATCTTTTGTCCTGTCAAACTATAGAAAAACTAGGGGGTCTTCTAGATCTTCCTGTCAATAAGCCAGATTCCGGGATAGTTTTTGTGTGGGTATATCTTTGGTGGTTTGTGGATCCCGTGCTCCAAAAGGCTGAGAATCACGTCGTATGGCAAAACATAGCCGGTATAACTGTGAATTGGGATGGCGCCCAGCCAGAGAAAGAACTTTCAGGTACCTTGTGAATGCAAGGCCCTACTTTCTGACATAATACGATTAAGTCAAATTAAGTATTCCCCAAATGGATTTTGATATTCCCATATATTCCCCATTATAATGGTTCGTACAATCCCCGAGCCAATCATCAACCCATTGTGGATTAGCAGCTGCTGTCTCGCCGGGCCGTCCTGATTTTTATCGCAGAGCAGCCAAGCCTGGGGTACAGCTGGGGTCAGGAGGGCAATTTGAAGCCGATGTGTTTACTTTATCAGCGACCCTCTGATCATTTATCATATTTATCCTAAAATCATGTATCATCATTTATCAATGGGCCATATTCTGCTACTTGAAAGTAGCAGAGGTCAGTCTTTGCTATCCAGCCACGAGTGTACTTAGTGTACTTCTTAGTTGAGGAGTACATGCCCCAAATGGCAAGGGATTATCAAAGTCATTGCTGTCCATTTGATTCGAAAACTTGCCATGTTGAACAGGACCACTGCATACCGCCCTTTGGGCCAAGGAATGTCAAAACCACCTCCAGTTGGATATGAGTTTCAACCCGAATGCAATGGAATTGAACCGGGCATACATGTACCCAAAAAGGTTTCATACAATTCCAAAAACAAAGAGACCGAAAATGAAGTACTGTCATAAATTGGCACCCAATCAAGGTACCCTATGAATACATTTTTCGAAAACACGAAACATTGAAATATGCAGGCCCTCTAGGTTGGTCGGTTTGTAGCTACAAGACGACGTACTATTCATGGCAGTTGCATGAACAGCTGGACGGGTGAAATCACACTAAGTTGGTTGGGTTTTCATGGGACAAATTGTGTCTACCTGAGTCTACCGCAGTCTAATTCCCCCCCAAAATGGGCCACCATGTCTTGGTCCATGTTGAACGCAAAACCTGGGATTTTAATCTTCACTTCTATTATTCTATTATTCATTTCAGGTATTTACCAAAGCTACCGTATACGAGATTCTTCATCATGGGTCAAAGTTTTGGGGTGTCAATAATTTTGAGCCATACACACTTAGGAACTGGTGAAGAACCATAGTTGGCAGCCATTCATATATAGGATATCCTATCCTTGCTTACAAAGTTTAGCCTCAGTGTACAACCTGTTATTCATCCGCAAATCGCAAACGACAACCTTGCCAAGCGACTCCACTGACCCATTTCTCATCGCCCAGCGCGCCGGTGTCGGCTTCCAGGAGGGTCTGGGCAGGCTGGATTTCCATTGAATTCTGGAAAGACTATGGTATTGCACTCATAGAACCACCGAAAGAGGATAGAAATCCGTAAAATCCTACTCAGACATGTTCTTGGGGGCTACAACTACCTGAACTTCATATTTAAGCCAAGGTTTTAATCTTAGCCATCTTTAGCCTACATCGTTCTGTGCTTCTTGGGCAAATCCAACTCTGTAAGATTTGTAGCAACAGGAGTGGCTGGCTCCCAAAACATATTGATTGGAGGTTTGTGCCCATTCATGCGGCTTAGTATAATGGTTGGATGATCAAAGACCAATGGTTTTGGAGGGCATTGGAGGGCTTGTCTTTTGTGTGAACCCCATTCAGGATACCAAAAAATGACTATAGCGACAAAAACAGAGGTCCGTTTGGACAAAAACGTGGGTGATTGGGGTGGCATACCATCACTATTTACCACACTTGTGACAGGGGGATAGCCCCATCTATCAATCAATAAACTAGCAGGGAAAGGATCGGTCCAAAGCCATCTTAGAAAGGTAGATCGGATAGACAGAAAAATGGACACATAGCTTTCTGTAGATACAAGGTGGTGCCCCTCAGTACAGTTGAGTACAGTTATATATAAGTTGTGTTATTATGTTTTATTAATCACGTTAATTGCAAATATACCTCCCACAGACCCTATTTACGTTATTAGTTAATAAACGAACTAAGCTAAGAAACTCATGGCGCCACCTTGTAACATTTCAACACATTTCAACGTCTTCCAGCTGATGTCATGCAGGTCGGCGGTCCCTGGAGCAGTCTGCCTGGATGTATCCATCATTGCTGATCATGCCATCTGCTGCCTGGAGCTGCGGACTGCAGCTACCAAGATATTTAACCAGTGAGAAGAGGGATTTCATGGGGATGAATGGTATTTAATCCGATTCAACACGATTTAATGGGACTTGATGGGATTTAATTTGACTTAATGGGATTTATGATCAGCTTAATATGATTTGGGCATGTCTGAAAATGGGAGATTGACTTCTCAAAAAAAAGGCATGTTATAGGGAACATGCTGATTAAACACTGGATTTGAAGGTACCTGATTTTCGGACAAACCCATGTTGTCACCGTTTTTGTTCAGTCCATTTGAGTGGCAACGCCTAGAGGTATTTAAATTTAGCGGGAATCCCATGCACCAAATAGTAAACGACCTCCTGGACTGCGCCCCAAACATGGATAGATCCAATACCAAAATATCAGCTTTCCTAGTGGGAGTTGTCCTAAATCAAGCTACCCCTGAATTGAATAGATCATCAATCATCATGGCCATTCCTAAGATATCTAACAATGCGGTACGCCCAACAATAAACCGTCGTATTAACCAACCATGACTGGGGGCCGGGGTCATCTTACATCACCCCATTCATGAGGGCATATCAATAATAAACCTCTATTGAGAATCGTTTATACAGTTAGCCCATCTATCCACTACTTTGTCAAGTCTTATCCAATCACTATCCTACTATTGGATACCACCTTCTTATTTCATCATATACTACCGAACACGATTTAGGGGGTACCCACCCCTAACATCGGGAAATCCTGTTATGAGAGTATTTATTGGGAAATCCTTCGATTCTAATGGGATTTCACACATGATTTTGCTGCATCCACCGCCCAAATCCACCCAAGCCTTGGTGGAATTCAGATACTTCGCCGCAGATGTGGACATGAGATTTTCGGACTGCCACCTTAACAAGGTGTGGCCCCAAAGGATAGCCAAGTTGACGCACATAACTTGACGAAGTGTTGGGTTTATAAAGGATATCACATGAAATATAACTATAGTGAGTGGGTTTGCAAACCAACTTATAGCTGGGGGGCCTCACCTTGTATGAATTTGAAAGTTTCAAAGCCATTCAAATCCGAATATTTGATGTGAACATACAGGGTAATGGATCATGTTCAATAAGCCTAATAGACAATTGGTAGGTAATCGTACGGAAATCTCTCCGGTTTTTTCCAACATCTTTCCGTCACGAAACCCGCCCTGAAACGCCACCGCTGGGGGCTCGACAGGCTGAGACTGGCCTTGGGAATGTATCCGTCCATGTCCACATCCAAAGCCATCCACCTGGGCACGAGACAGCCACTGCTGACGGGGTGATACCCTATATTTCTAAATGTAATATTGATATAACAGTATATATAAATAATTACACATGCATAGTCATAGATGTAAGAGAAAGTAAAACATGTTTTTGTTCAATGTGCATGTAGCATGTATACGATATATATATATATATATGTATTATATATAATATATGTGTATTATATATATATATATGTGTGCGTGTGTGTCTGTGTTTCATACACAAACACACTATGAGAAGAAAACTGCAAATTTGTTCCACTTATTTTTTCGTTCTCGCACACGCTACAAGAGCTTGACCTCTTTAAAGCATGGAAATGGAATAGAATTAGAAAAAAAACATATGGACTCTGCCAATAAATCCATGGTTGACTGGCAGACGGTTGCATAACGATCTTGGTCAATCTGGCAGCAAATACACTGTTCAATATCAATCAAGAGTTTTGTCGCAAGAGCAAAATAATTACTCTGAACATTGATGTTGTTTCATGCCGATTCATGTTGTTTCAACACATTTTGTCATTTTCATCTAACAAAAAATGGGGTGATCCTTACGGCGGCAAAGCCACTGCAAGGCGCCAGGCTCCCATATGAGACAATAACAATGTGAGCTATGTCAACCCGGCTTATTCGGACGATTGACCTGATATTCCGATTCCAAAAAGTTGGTACCATCCGGCAATCACACACACATATCAAACATAGCACCTGAATTTCACCCATGTATAGATGATTTTCCCAGTAAATCCTCCGTCATCTACAGAGGATTTTCCGAGTAAATCCTCGTTTAGATGTTCCAGGATGATCCCGTTGCTCAAGCACCCCTTCTTAAGCATCTTATAAGCCACATATACACTACATGGTAAAACTGGTGATGTTCCATTCATCTGGCTGGATAATTTCATATGATCAATATTTCAAGACCCTCTGTCCTCACTTTCTTCTGGTTGGCTAGTTGGCTTGCAGGATTTCCAATATATAATGGATTGTGATCATCCCCAATATCTTGGACACTATTACACCCTGTACAAATCCACCAGCAGGGGTTTAGCAGTGGTTGTTCCTCTCACGAGCCCAGGCTTCCCTGACGCTTCCTCCATGATGGCTGCACCTAGCGAACCGGGTTTTTGCCCGGGCAAACGGGGCATTCTCCTGGACATAGCCATACACATTGGCACATTCTACGGTACCAGATGTCCATGAAGAAGACTATAATGGTGAATGGTGGTCTATAGTGTTTTATACTGATTATATAATAGTGGTAACGAGTAATGGATGTATAATCATTGTTTGCACGCTGGGCCCTCAAAATAGATAGATCCACTACTAAACCAGTTTTTGTGGATATTAAATATGCGGAGGAATGGATTATATAAACATGAGTGCCACTAGTGCAATTCCCATGTTTTAGTATGTTTGTATCCCAGGTTTGCCAAGGCGGCCACAACATGCCATGGTGCCACGCCTGCCGCTGCAGCGCCCACTAAAGGCGGAGACGCGCAACTCCACCTCGGCTGAGGCGCTGAGGTGTGCACCGTATGTACAGGTATGCATCTAAAAATGAGATTTTTAATAGATACCCGTACACAAAGATGGTTTTATGATGGATAATGTTTTATACATATACATGCCAAATGTACACCAGCTATGTATACTTATATCTGCATTTATGTTTATATAATTCTATAACCTATGTGAAAAAAATATACATGTGCGTGTGTCACGTGTGTACGTGCGGATGTCTGGGCTAATATTCACATATATGTATGATTATGTATGCCTGCAGGTGTCTCTACATTCTAAACACTTACGAGTATGTCAATGTAAAGAATAATAGCGAATATTTGCACAGTGTACAGTAAGAAATCACAAGGAGCAAACCTGCTTGCCGATTCTAGACATATTCCAGATGATTCCAGATAATAACTCGCTGGTAGATTGATATAGCATACATACCCATTTGTTTCACAAAAGAACTAACTACTACTCTTCACGGGTTCGTTTCTTCAGTTAAAGATTCGCTCTATATCCACTTTTTTTGGTTAATTCCCAGCTAGTTTGGTCAACTGCGCAATGTATGGTTTGTTTTCGAACCCCTCACCTCACCACCTTCTTAACACCTGCGGGGTAGCATATTCCACATCTTCTTGGCAAGAAAATATGCTTAACTATCATGTGGTTGGGTAACTAAGAGTTACTCTTCATTTGAAGGGGAAATGAATATATAGCATGATACAGCTCCCTTCTCCGCTCCACCACTGGATAGCCAGAAACTTGAGTCTCGTTTTGCTCCGAGAGGCACTTGAGGTTGGACAACCTCACTATGTCCAATCGGCATCCTCAGTTCATCCGGCAGCTTGGTGGCTGAGACACGCATACAAAGTATAATCAGTTGGCTATTGTCATCCCAAATCATCCCATTTTCGAGCTTGGAAAATACCCAGATAGGGTCAAATTTGCCGACCTTTCTCAATTTGAAGGGGGTGCAACCCAATCTCCAGGCAACAGTCACCCGGGTTTTCTGGGGATGTGTTCCACCATAAATACGACTGAGAGCTGACCCCGGAAAAAAAAATAACAAAACAACTTCACCAAGCAGTTTGCCCATTTGAAGTGCTGGCTACCATACATTTCATAATGGCCGAACCACCATTTTGGTCCATGAAATCCCGTTCACTCCTGTAACTGGGAACATAGTTGCAATTCACAAACCCCACTAAAGCCAATTTAGGCTGGGTTCCCACTTTTGAATACATCACACATATACGAGCCAGCTATAATTGTCCGGGAGCTTACTCAGATGACCATCCTGTACGTTTAAACTGTGGGAACGCACAATCACGGGCAATCCACTATCACTCACTATTGACTAGTGATATCTACTTATAATTGATTTCATTGTCCAGCCATGTTCTTTCTTTTCACATGAACCGAAGTGTAAAAGTTCATGGTAAATGCCTAGTTTTTTATGCCATCTTCTTACACCTCACCAAAGTTCAGATCACGTCTGCTTGCTGCTTGAAGTCCATACAGGTCCGTACTCTGTGAGGATATTGTGTGAGAACCTAAGCGCCTTTGCCAAATCAAGACGGATATGCAGAGATACACCGCTCCCGATGGACGTCGTTGGACGTCTCAACCCGCGACGCCACGGACACGAGTCAGAGCTAGCTGCCTTTTAGGTCCTGCTTGAACTTTTTCGCGAAGCCGTCCACCTTCTGCCAAAACATTGCACGAGCCAATTCTTGTATCCAGGCATTCCCAACTTGATGGTGCAGAAGTATGTCGGCTGCATCAAGGCTTGAAGTTCTTGTTCGCGGGGTTTGTGTCCTCTCTTCACCGCTCTTGAGAAAATGTAGATAAGGTCTCTCAAGATCCACGCTTCAACGCGGACAACATCAGGTCGGTGATCACCCACCAGCTCGAAGGGTTGTATGGAGCCGGGATCAACTGATTTCTGGGACCACCTATGCCATAGCTCTTCCATCTCACTGTCATTCCCGAACTGCTCCCAGTGCACATGGTAATTACCTGTCATGCCCCGTTGCATTCACAGGCTGAACCAACTGCACTGGTGAGGTCGTTGCAATGATACCAGCAACAAGGTGGTAGCCCTCAGTTGCAAGTTGGTTGCACATTCAACTGTCAATTCGATATATCTACCATATTCTACCATATAATCCCTACATATGCTAGTTGTAAAACAACTTAGCGAATTATGGGGCACCACCACCTTCACCGTTGTTGGCTTCAAAACTTAATCCCCAACAAACCACATACTAAGATGTACTAAGCCTGTATCTTTGACGGCTCCGTTGGTTTTCCAGCGGTTTACCTCTGGGAATCGGACTGGAATTTTCCACTGAAGAAGATGAGCCAAATCAGAAACGGGACCTGCGACTCGGAATGCCCGTCCCATGAGTGATGGGTCCGGATGGGGGATGTTCAAAACAATAAAACATGAATTTTCAATAATTTTCATAGGTGAAAACTAGGGAAAACATACAGGTTTGGGATTCCCTTGAGACATGGCCAGTCTAATGACAAGTCTATGTTTATCTCAAACTTGAGGGAATAAACTTGTGGGGGATACATCTGGCAAATCCATCAACGGCACTACCCTTATCCTTCTGTTAATCCGAAAAATCTGGCCTGGGGAAGGGTGCCTCCAGGGGGCTATTGAGAGCGATTGTTCATCGCCCAATTCATCTTATAAAATCACCTTTTTTGACCTATTCCCACCTCACCTAAAACTACAACAAGTTCACTTAAAAATGGTATCCCAGGTGGTCACGTAACCACAGCACTAGGATTTTACCTAGCCGTGCGTGCCGGCATCAAGTAGGCGTCCCCATCCCCCACACAAGACAAGACGTCTTCTGGGAAATCTCCACTGATGGATTCTCAGAATCGTGACTAATTGGCTGTACATCCAAATAATGCGATCCTCCTAACATTGAATACCCCCATCATGGGAAACAGACATCATATAATATATATATATATATACACATCCAGTGCTAAACCAAGGTTTTGACGGGCGAAACTATTCCAGCAACCCCCAAATAATAGATAGAAACGTGCTTTACAGTGAACGCAACCTGATGGAGTCAGGAAGATTCTCCGGGAATGTTTGCAATGTTTCAAGTTGCAAGGAGGTGGCTTGCTTTACATGCCCCACAGAAGCACATGCGGGGTCATTCCATCCTAAGAAAACTTGTCATGATCAGTCCAGGTAAGAATGATTATCCAGACAAAAACCAAACCCACCAAACAGAATGTCACTTTTTGTCTCAGAACCTATGCTCACAAACTATTCGCATTGCAGTCACATGCAATTAAGTAGCAGTCTCCGGGTCAGCTCTTTGTCATGAGTTGGCACGGCATGTAGACCACAGGTGTTCTGCTCACGCAGACCCAGAAATGATAAGGATCCAAAATGTCTCAAATTAGAAAACCAGCGGTTTGGCAACACCCAAATATTGAGAAGCACCCAAGTGAGAATCTGCTGGTAGTTTCTCCGACCACGGAATGTCACAAGAAGGGTTTAAAGAGGCAAGAAAAACTGGGTTGAACAAATCACATAACTGGTCAAATGATTTCAAGTAGACGTAGAAAGGTTGACATCCCTTCATCAAGACAAAAAAGAACTAAGCACTTCAGATTTCTTCATTCCTGATATCTCCAGACTCTTTGGATGGTTAGTCTTTCTTCAGGTTTTTTCTAGATCACTGAGGGCCAACAGAGACCTGTAGAAACCCTGCAGCAGCAGCCGTCGGCTTGGCCGCCCGGCCAAGAAGAAGAGGGAGACGCAGCCCATACAGATCAACACATTGCTCCTGTGATGGCATAACCCTGATCCAACCCCGGCTAAAATCCCTAAAAGTAACATGAAAACACAAAAAAACAGTTGGGTCTGGAAGACGATTTCCCCATAGAATATCACCATGTTGAAGTTACATACAAAATTGAAGGGCAGTGTGGCAGCACCCAGGAAATCGAAATCTCAAAGTTGCTCAGTGTCAACAGATCGACCAGGACTCGAAGATAACCTTGCAAACTCAAGCAATGAATTGCCCTGCTTCGCCAACTTCATGCTATGTCAAGACCGCAATCTCCGCATGATTCAATCGGGGTTTGTCAATCGGAGTTGACATTGCAATAAACCAACGTATACCGTACAAATCAAACATTAAGTCCCATCTTTCTTACTCACTCAAATCCCAATGTTCCCCGCATTTTTCCTCCTGTAAACATACCAACAAAAAGTGAACACCCCACCATGAACGTAGATCATGTTCGGATATGTTCATCTTTCCCCATGGGTTCTCCACATCTCTACAACGTGGGGCCCCACAGACATATATAAGTTGGTTTAGCGTCACCCCATGCATACTAAAGGTACACTAAAGGTATAAAATCCTATCAGTATCATAAAACACAGTTATTGGAGTTATGTTCACCAACTTAGCTATCATAAGTCAAACAAAAATCACCATATGTGTTCAAAAAAACTGGTTGAATTCCCTTTTGTTAATCCAGATGCAGTAAATCTTGATGTTTAGCCCATGTTTCCTCAACATCCACCAGCTCGTCCTGCAGAAAATGCTGGGTTTGTGCTCTGCATCCCGGATGAAGGCACCTTTGCCATGGCCCACCTCGACACGAAGTCTGGGCCGAGCTCTCTGGATTTTACATGAGATCTGTTTAAAGGTGGGATTAGAATGGATAGGAATGGTGGCTGGTGGTAATTTACAACTATTATGATTTATGATGGTTTATCTATAGGTAATTCTGCCATTGTGTCATGTTTATCAATGGCTACAATATGGCACAATGCATTGCAACATATTATAATCAAGTATAATATAATGGTTTTACCGCATGATGTTTTTAAATGTTTTTTAATGGATAAACATCAACATTGGAATTGAACCAAACTGCAGCTGGACTTAACGGGAGATTTCTCTTGGGACACCATAGCCGGGGTCTTGAATGCACTTGCATCCAAGATTTGTAAGGATTCATTTGCAGATCGACTGTATGTAGTTTTTATGGTGTGAATAACAAAACAGACGGGATTCTATTACGAGGATCACATGCCCAACAAGCCACTCAGTCAGAAGCCAGTCAGAAGCACATCCCTAGAACAGCAATGGTGCCATTTGGAAGACTCGAAGCGATTAAACAAGACTGTGGGAGATAGCGAAGTAGTGATTGGCAACACGAAGTGTCACAGTGCAGCCAAATATGTCAAACATCATGGCGTTTAAATCATGGCCACATCTTGGACACAGCATATTTTTGCTGGTTGGTAAATATCCCATATGGCAACAGATTGAAGATCTTCGAGTAGAATCAACTACGCATCCAGTGACAACCCATCGTTTTTCAGTTGAGCTAGAAATAAGAAGAAAAACCTCAACACATGGCAACTACCGTCACTCGCCAGCACGGACATCACTAGATTGGTTTAAGGGAAAATTTACAGGAAACCTCTATATTTGATGGTAAAAACCATGGTTTCCTGTAAAATTTCCCATTAACCAATCCAATGAGACACCATTTTTTCTTGCTGACTATGGCCTCAGGGTCTCAGGTTCCCGGACAAACTCCAGGTTCTTGGCTTCCGCCCAATCACCCCGACCTGGTTCGGTTGCTACGGTCATGTCGCGGGATAGGCGCAGAATTTGTGCTTAAAATGCACTACATGGAAGAATGCCACGGGGAAAACAATCCATGAGGGTGCAGGTACATGTTGCTTTTCAGGAGGGTAATTTTAAAGTATTTTAAAACGGATATCATACTTGTCTCATGTTGTAAGTGAGATTAGGTGAGATTCTGGCTGGATATAAGGAACATCGAACTGCTGTGCACTTGTTTGATCAAAGTTTCACCCAGTCAACGAACCAACGTTTACCAGTCGTTGAACATTGTGTTACATGTCTTACCATAAAACACAAAAATGTTTCAATCCCCATCTAAACTCTAAACTCCGGCGGGCTAAGACAACAAAAAAAACACATCTAAATCAGCAATCTGCCATTGCCGATAGAAACACTGGCCATATTCATTGCATTATTACTTTCTATTCCATTGAACATCCAGCAGTTGGTGGTTTCCTAAAATGGGGCTAACCCGAAAAATCATCCATTTTCATGGGATTGGGAAAAAAAACCATCCAGCTCTTGGGGTACCATGGGAACCGGGAAAGCACCGTGGCACCGGTGGCACTGGTGGCACCTTGGCCGACGTAGGTCCAGGTCAATGGTTTCCCTTCCTCGTTCTCCTCATCCAAACAGTCGCACCTGGGAGGCACCAGGGCTACCCAGGGCCCAGCTCCTGAGAAACAGTGAGATAGGAAAAAGGCCAGACTTCA
Organism: Symbiodinium sp. clade C Y103; assembly: GCA_003297045.1. Taxonomy (NCBI): domain Eukaryota; class Dinophyceae; order Suessiales; family Symbiodiniaceae; genus Cladocopium; species Cladocopium sp. clade C. Next base: position 259,151 of record BGPT01000952.1, on the reverse strand, counting down.
TTGTCCAAAGATTGGGCTTTACCGATTTCGCGTTGGAAAGAATATTAGAAGATATGATAAATCAGTGAAACAGGAACAAAGCACCCTTTATGAATGAGAACTGTGAGAAATTTCATGAACGCGACCATCTGGGCACATACAGTAAGAGGAAGAGGGTGATGGGAAGCACCCTCTATGGCTGGCATGAACCAATCGGTGCGCCCAGCGACGGGGTCGTCTTAAAACAAGTACCGCCAGGGCCATTTCAGCCATCAAATATGGTTGAACTGGAGGTACCTCGAATCTATAATTACCCATCGGCTTACACCCAAAAATCCAACAGTTTTCAAAGATGTTTAAAAGTGATGCGGATACCTCATGATTTTGCTAAGGAATTTGCACCGAAAAACATGCAAAAACAGCCAACCTTTGGCACTGAGTTCACCACATCTTTGCGACTCCAACAATCACCTGTCCGTACCGCTGCAGTGACAGAAAACCAGGTGAATCTCCAAGAAAATCCAAAGACAAAATCCGTCCGCAGGTTGGTCAATGTGGGCCAAATGCGCTGAAATGCAGCCTACTTTCAAAGTTCACGCTTGAGGATTTGGTGATAATTCCATTCACGATTGGTTGACCATCCGCCAGTTGGTTGTCTTGTTCTCAAGTTAGAATCCACATCTAGATTTGCTGAATCCACATCTAAGATTGCCAATGATTACTGATTGTTTCATTACTGTAGCTAGCAGCCACATCTACCCTCTGGTAAACTAACAGTTTGCTATGGAAAATGGCCATTGAAATAGTGGATTTTCCCATTAAAAATGGTGATTTTCCATAGTTATGTTAGTTCACCGGAGGGTAGATTAGCTGACCACCAGCTGGCTACATCATGGGCAATCGGGCTGCGCCTGGCCGTCTTCGGGCACTGGATGACGGTTGTGATCGCAGCTGTAAGCCATAACGCCGTGGTCAAACACCGTTGGACACCGAGGAAAATCATGGTGGAAACCAAGAAAAAACATGGTGGAAACAGTGGAAACGAAAAAATCATGGTGAATCATGACACTTGGTGATTTACGAAAATCATTCTTTGCTGAAATCATTGGTGATTTGTGGGATAAGCAATGGGCGATGATTTTGGTGAAAAGTCATGGGTAATTGTAACAACAAGGAGACAAGGAACAGCAAGAATGACAACAAAATCATGGCCCATTGAAAACAAGTATAGATCTGGCTGAATCACCTGAAATTACCAGTCTTTTGACTTCTAGGGTGATTCCACATATTGCCCATCAGTTTTAGGATCAACTATTATAAACTAGCTGATTTGCTGGCTGAATCACAATCATTCACTAACCGGAAATGGTTGGTATTGGATTATGTAGTGGGATTCATCAGAAATCAGAATCATTTCAGCGTCTTTCAGTCAACATTATTATTGAAACGCGTCTGGTGTCTGGTGTCTTTTCAGGGATCTTAAAAAATTAAAGAACCTGATTCCCAATCATCTATCGTGACAGGTGACCTTAGGTCAACCAAGCTAGAATGGTAGATCTAAAGCAGGCTCCCAAGGGTCTGTACCTATTGATTTTCTGGTTTCCAAGTATAAGTAAAATTAATTGGTTTCGGGGTTGTTACATTATAATATGGGCCGTGGTCTAAACATGGTATAGTATATAGTGTGATATGGTCATCCATCCCCATAATGTGAATCCTTAAAACGGCCACAACAATTTCCCATTTATGAAGTGATGACCATCCACCAGTACGAGCAATTTGCTAATGTTTTGACCACAGCACACATTCATTCATGGCTGTTGTTGTTCCACACTTCATATGTCATAGATACCGACCAAAGAAATTACTAACAGGTTTTCATGGGAAACCAAAAGCGCTTAAAATTGCATGACCATTGTTGACCATGCTAGTCAGTACCTGGGCAACAACCATGGAGATACACTCAGTACAAATCGATATGCCCCCTAAATTTAACATGGAACAGAGACCTATCGCGGTACCCACAGAATAATCATCTTTCGGGTGTGGGTTTCATGTGTAAATTTTGACGGAGGCAAATCCGAGAAATAGGGACCTGGCAAGGGTAGTTGCAAGTTGCCATAAGTAGGATGAACATCCAACTATACTGCTTCGCCGGCCTTCAACCAACAATAGAACTTGAATGGCATGCTACGAATGTTGACCCACAGCATGTACAAAATGTATGTAGCTCAGAATCTGACACACCCAAAGAAGCAAAGGGTTGACGATGTGTATTGCTGTAATAATCATTCAGTTTTGAAGCACTCAATGCTGATTCGCACCTATGTGTATAACTGAACCTGAACGAATTCAAGCACGTAGCTAGACCATACTAGACCCTCATTGACTCATTGATCCTCAAGAATTGACATCACAACCAAACACACATTGAATTATTTTCTACACAACGTTGATAGGCCCTTTGAGGGTCAAGGTGCCTTCATAAAACACATCTCACCACGGAAGTGCCAGCCACCACCGCTGCTTGCGTCTTTTCACAGCATGAAACGTTACACAACAGCATGGACAATTTCCAGCGAATCTTTGAAACCCGGCACAGATGCACAGTAGACGACATGTCAATACATGTCATGCGTGTCAAAAAAAGTGTACATTGGGTGTACATATGTTTGCCACATAATTGAGAAATGCAAATCAATTTGAAATGATTTACTCCGCTTGTAGAAGAAAAGAACATGAAAATCAAAAGATGGAAACGTATAGAAAAGCAATTCACAACGGTTTAAGTAAGTAGGATATTGCTTGTGTTGGCTCAGTTTTGACCAACAGCTTTGGAAGTTTGACCTCGGATTCCGATCATCTCTACATGACATGCCATCTGTGATACACAATGAGCACATATGTAATCCCATTCCCCCAATATTAAACACCACCTAAATGGCCCTAAAATGTCCTAAATATGGAGAAATATTAGGGGGATGGGATGATGAATATCGTACATACCAGAAATCATATTTTCCAACATGTTCCAACCAATTCGTTCTGTAAGTCGAAATTCAACCCAAATCGTGCGTGGAAATGGTCCATGTGGAACGACTGTGTTTTTACATATTTATGGCAGCCCCGGTGGCGTGGCGATTAGACCACACCTTTGCACGCACAATGGGACCATGATGCAGCAGACTTGGCAAAACTCTTAATCAAAATTTTACAGGGCCGAACATGCGCACAGAGTTGCAATAAAAACCACGCACCAATTTCAGTGCCAAACAAGGGTTGATATGTTTTAAAGATCAATCAAGATAGTCAAGTCAATCAAGTTTATGATAATTTACAATTAAGTTTATATTTATATGCCACCAAATGAATAGCCTGGCCACAAATAAACCTGTTGGCCCAGGTGATCTCCTGTTGAAAGTTTGGTGAATCCATCTCCGGGAATCATTTCCGTGGCTTGCTGGAAAACTACTCGTGAAATAGTTCCATAATATTTTACTAGCTTTAACCTCCATTTTGCTCAGTGATTTCCAATTACCATGTTTGATTACCGGAAACCAAAAAGAAAGACGGCCGTCTATAAGTCCACGTGTACAAAACATATCATGTAGTCAATGTGCAGAACAAAGAATATAGGGTTTCACAACATAGCTACAGGAACCCGTCAATAATGTTTGGGTTACAGTAACGTTTAGGGCTTAGCACCCACCAACAACTGATAAGTGCGATATAAGGTCAAATGGTAACCATCTATTTTTTTGAGGGTCACCACAATGGGGGGCTGATTGAAAATGAAAATTTCAAGTTTTACAGTTTTTTTGTGAGTTTCAAGAAGAGAACGGGGTCTGCACATCATCATTCCGCTGTAGCGACCGGGGGCCAACAAAAGAGCTACTCAGCTATTCCCGAACTATGCGCGCTTAGATGATCTGGGGCAGTGATTGGCAGCTGCAGTGTGATGCACTTCATGGATTTTAAAAGCGTTCGCCCACGGAGGGTCCTCTTGAACAGATCGTGAAATGGATATGAGTCAAATTGCCAACCCAAGACCCAGGTTATACCTATTCATCATGTCACCTATTCGCGAAATCTTGAAAGAATAGGCTCCAGATGTTTTTGCTGGCAATTGAATTTCAATTGAATATAATCCGTTTATGAACCCTCACCCGATGACTCACATCAGGTCTCAGAAAAAAACAAGATGCAGCGAGCCCACGAACCCGAATGCTCACACGAACCTTCTGGACACTCCTGACATGACACTCTTGGAAAGACACTCCTGGGAGACGCTCTTGGGAGACACTCTTGGCATGACACTCCTGGAAGACACCCTGGGCATGACACGCTTGGGAGACACTCTTGGCATGACACTCTTGGCATGGCATTCTTGGGAAGACACTCTTGAGAAGACACTCTTGGCATGACACTCTTGGAAAGACCCTCCTAGGAGACAAACTTGGGAGACACTCTTGGCATGACACACTTGGAAAGACACTGTTGGGAAATACTCCTGGCATGAAACTCTTGGAAGACACTCCTGGGAGACACACTTGGGAGACACTCTTGGGAAGACACACTTGGGAGACACTCTTGGGGAGACACACTTGGGAGACACTCTTGGGAGACACTCTTGCCATGACACTCCTGGAAGACACCCTGGGCATGACACGCTTGGGAGACACTCTTGGCATGACACTCTTGGCANGGAGACACTCTTGCCATGACACTCCTGGAAGACACCCTGGGCATGACACGCTTGGGAGACACTCTTGGCATGACACTCTTGGCATGGCATTCTTGGGAAAACACTCTTGACAAGATACTCTTGGCATGACACTCTTGGCATGACACTCTTGGGAAAACACTCCTAGGAGACAATCTTGGGAGACACTCTTGGCATGACACACTTGGGAGACACTC
>BGPT01000952.1:162999-252422 GCA_003297045.1 Symbiodinium sp. clade C Y103 | reverse complement strand
TCCAAAAATGACCTCCTTTGCAGCTTCCCCCATAGGCACGGCCATAGCGTCCTCACGCGCACGGTTGCGAACGGTTGCGAACGGTTGCGCAACGTCTGGCGAACACACCCTCAACCCCCAAACCCCCAGAGTGAAACGGGAACCCTTGCTACGCATTCGNACGGTTGCGAACGGTTGCGCAACGTCTGGCGAACACACCCTCAACCCCCAAACCCCCAGAGTGAAACGGGAACCCTTGCTACGCATTCGGGAAAAAAACACAGACCGTGACCCATAGTCTGGGGAAGTATCTTGAGGTGAACATGCAATGCCCTTTCCCCAGATTATTGGAATAGTACATTGGGATGTTCCGTTGCCAGGTCAGTTTACTACTAGATTCTAGATGTCGAACTTTTAGTGGGACATGTTGGAACCCCATCTGAACAACCACAAAATTTACGGTGAATTGCTAAGGAGGAGGGTCTGGTTTTTCACTGTCAGCTGTATCACCGCCGATCATCTGCGAAACTCAGGCGCAAGTGGGACAGGCAGCTTGATACGCAGCCAGTGAAGTTTCCTGCGTGGCAGCTGCGAACGTCCCTGCTGAGTGCTTGGAAGATCAACCTTTCTCCCTAGGATTCGGTGAGGAACCTCTCTATGGGACCCCAAAATGAACAAATCCAATACGAAGCCAATGTTCACAGCGTTGTACTCATGTTAGGGGGAGAGAATGGATTGGCTAGTAGGCTATATCTAAAACTGTAACCCAAATTCATAGCTCAGATTACTCCACTGAAAACGGACTCAACAACGAAGGTTTTTGACCAAGTAGTGACTTTCGAAATCCTGTAAGTATTGTTGTTGATCCAACTACAGTGGGGATCTGAACCGTGCAATTGGGTACAGCCCATCAATGAAAGAGGAAACACCATGCGTGTCACTCGATATGAACCAACAGGGGCATGCTAGTTAAAGGGGATGCTGTTCGCAAGTAATGGGGCTGGTGTCTATCCCCCAGTACCCCCTTTGGTAAAAGAACAGTTCACTGCGAAAAGTCATCAGTTTGAATAGGTGCGAATCATCCCTCTAAAAGTGCCAGGCTTTCCAGTTCGCCATGGCTGACAGCCATGACCTATCCATTGGTATCGGTTTTTCCCCGCAGCCTCGAAGATACACATCTCCAAGTTGTGTTTTTTGAAGCGCTGCAGCAATTGATGCTGACTGGACATCGGAAGGGACCTGCCAGACAGATCGGTGAACATCTGGGAGTCGTGTTGTACCGGGTGGTGCCCTGACTTACAAGTTCTGACTTACAAGTTCATGAATCAACCCACCCAACTGAACTATATATATATATAGATAATCACCATGAACCTTACCTATATAACCTAATTACAAACCAACTTAACTATAGGGCACGACATTGCAAAGCGTATTCATGGAATTAGTACCATTTTGCACAAACAAATTGTACAAGGTAAAAATAGGTCAGGTTGCCCAAGGTTTCTCGATAAATAGTGGATCAACTGGTTTGACATCATCTATGAAATGGTGGTGAGCTGCAATTAAACTGCTGGGAATAACTGGAAATTCACCCTGCGTTGCACACCAGCATCGGAAGGTGTGCATCTTTTGGTGCTCTTTTTTTTAGCGTTATTCATGACCTCCATTCTTTGGAAATTACCCTGTGGTTATTTAACATAATTTAATATCCATGGAAAATGGCCAATTTGTAGATGATTTATGATGATTTACCTATTGAAGATGGTGGTTTTCCATGGCTATGTTAAATTACCAGAGGGTAAAACGCAATCATACACCACACAACGAATTCTACATATGCGCTTCTAGACCCACATACGAGTTTTCCAACCACATCATGGTTTATTCTCCAAAAAGGTGACCTTTTTGAAGCCCCCGGTGGCTGGGGTGCCGAATTGTGGGGGAGGTAAATCCCATACTGGGGTGGAAGGAATGCACACGATTTATCAAAGCTTTACTATTAGAATCAATCGTTGGATTAATATGATGTGAACCTATTTAATCCATTTCAATCCTAGTAACGTCTATTTGTAGGGGCAAAAAGAACTGCAAATTGTCATAACTACCCTCCAGTAATCAAACATGACTTGCTTGAAAACCTACATTTAGCTACATTTAGTTCAATTATCCATATCCCCATCATAATGGGAATGGGAATACGTTGATGCTTCACCAGTTATTTCCCCCCAGTGTCACTGAACCCTTCCCAACAGCAACTTTTCCGGTGAACCGAGCCTGAAGGCTTTGTCGATGGCCTCAAAGGTCAAATGTGGCAGCTGCTTAAAAAAGGGACCCGCATTGATTCCACCTGCGGAGGCAAAGGCACGGGCTGGGCCCAGGCTCTGCTCGGCCTTTTTTTTTATTTTCAGGAGGGGATGCGAACAAAAAAATTGGGTCTGCAAATGCAACCATGTCCAATCTTAGGTAGTTTTACAAATCATATGCACGTGCATGTTTAATATGTGTATACACAACTGTTCAGACAGTCACTGTGATTCTCATTTCTTGGCAAGACAAAATAACCCATTAAAACATTCCAACAGGATTTACCCGGATGGCTCTTGAAACTGAGCGAAGATGATCCAAGTAAAGAAAACATAGCTTTACTAGCAGATTTAAAATATTGAGTTTTCCGCGCAATTTAAGTTAGCCAACCTTGGATTCATAAACATTCAGGTTATCACAGCAATTCAGAGGGTCACCAAAACAATGATAGAACTGTGCCCCCCTAGTGGTGAACCCGGAATCAACATTTCTTCAATTAATCTGGTAAACTAACATAACTATGGAAAATCACCATGTTTAATGGGAAAATCCACTATAAATGGCCATTTTCCATAGCTATGTTAGTTTACCAGAGGGTAATCTGGCTGGTGGTTTCAACTTCCTCTGTACAAGTCAGAGATCAGCCAGTGCCAAATATGTTTCGACTAGAACACAAATTTGAAACCATCAGACCAGCCAGTCTTGGATTTAGGGGCCATTGAAATCCCCAAATAGTGCACTAATCATGATTCATCAATTGGAAACTCAAATTCAAGCCCTGATCATGACCGGTGATTAGGATTAGGTCATGAGTCATGATCCGATTGAAAAAAATAATGGTTTCAATATCATTTCCAGTTTTTGGGTATCAAACGGTATGAAATGCTTGTTTCCAGCAAATCCAACCAAATCCAAACGGTTCAGAAAGCAACATCAAAACATCAACCGCTGATTTTTCGACCCTCGGAGACCTCAGTGGCGCGCCTGAAATGGGCAACAGCCGAAGACGCTCCGAGTTCGAAGCTTCAAACTCTTCAAAGACGTGCCTTGGCTGCGCCCCATGATGGTTCCTGGTGGGCCACCAGCAGTGAAACGTTTGTTGGTTTATAACATGTGTTACCCCCATGAACTAGTTCGATAAAGCTACAACAAGCATCCATAAACCATATACAGTAATTTTTCGGGGATCCCATCTTGGATTAAATTTGCCACTAGTCTTGGTGGTCAACCATCATTTCATGTGCTATTATCCAATTCCCATCGAAACAACCGGGGTAATCAGAACTATAACCCGCATCGAAACAACTGGGGTAATCAGAACTATAACCCGCAACAAAAAGAGGTCCACACGAATCCCATATGAAGTATAGGCAATGGCAATTTCCCTGTAGTTGGATGATGTTCGTTTAAACGAAGACTGGAACGCCCATCAATAAATGGGCATGTTACATGATCTTCCCATTTATTTTCCCCTTTAGTTGAATGAATGTTTTTTGCATGATTATTCCCGGTTTGAATCATCCACCGGTTGGCGAATCATCCAGTGAAACAGGTGAAATATCCGATCATTCCATTTTTTTCGCTATTATAGCAACCTCCAAAAAAAGGAAAAGTAGGAGACCTGGAAATAGATACAGTAAATATCATCTATTATAACATCTTGGTGTCACACTTGTTCCATCGTGTCCAGAGTTGCGATAAACAAAATCGAACGCCATATGAAACATTCTTAAACCCATTAAAAAAAAAAACTTACTGGTGCTAAACGTGGGGAATGGGGGTTGCTGGGATGATAAACTTAATGGTTATTTTGTCGGTCATTCCCCGCATTCCCTACGTTTAGCCCCAGTAAGTATATTAATAATCAGTAAAAAATGGTTCCCATTCATAATCATTAACATAGCTATCCCCAATGGTTAAAACATAGTTTTCCCATTAATCATAACCATTAATAATCATGATTAGCTTCCCCATTCCCAAATCCTACAAACAGAAAAACATTAATAATAAACATTAATAATAAACTGTGATGATTATTAATGGTTATTATTAAACAACGACTATGAACTTCACTTCCATTGGATCCTCCGAGGCACTTGTAGGCCCTGGTGAGTTTCTGCGATGCCTCGGCCTGCGCCTGGAACGAGGCCCAGGGAACGTTCGTGAAGTCGGGACCCACCACCTGAGCGGCGAGAGATGCCGAGGTCCTGAGGGGTTTGCCATGGCAAAACATGTTTAAACAGAAATGTGGTGGGTATACCATAGGATGATTATAGAAGTGATAACCTCAAAAAATTGGGCATAAGTGATGACCGGAATATGTATATGGATGTTGGCATCCATAAGATGTACCTCACCAAAATGTTAAAATACAGCATATTCAACAACTATGATGTCAAACCAAACAGCCGATGCTACCCCCTCACCACTTGGGAATTCAACAAACCATGATGTCAGCGGATAGTGACTGTGAAAAAGGGATCAACATAAAAATGGTGGCTTAGGACGATCCGATTGCCAAACATGGATGGGTGTGTTCTGTCCGATGTGCCGAAGCCAACCACAAGGGCTACATACAAGGGATGTACCTCTCTATTGCCTATTGCAGTTGCCCATTTGGGATTGTAACCCTACCCTGGCGCAAAAAAAATCTGGGACAAACGAGCAATGCCCAAGGATTTCACATGGCCAGGGGAAGTGGTCCCGGTGTAGGCTAACTATACATGTGCTGCAAATTTTGAAACGTGTTTTTGATGTCCATGGTCAAGGGCAAAAATACCACACAGGTCGGGCGCCAAACAGCACCTCAGAAAAAATGGTTAACCTTCAGGAACTTCATCAATTTGATGTCAAAACCTTGGTTTCTGGCTAGTAGAAGGATATGCACGTGTAAAACCGTCCATGTGCTGAAACCGGGTCGCAGAGACCCTGAGATTCCTCCCGGAGATTGTGTTTCATGTCCGGGTTGCAATGTCAAATTTACAGACCAAAATGCCCCACTGTAAAAATTGTAAAACCCATTTTTCTGTGGCCATTCCAAAGCAGCATCTAGTTCAAATGTAATGATAATTGTTTTTGATGATGTTTGATGTGTAATTCCACGGCGGTGTGGGAAGCAGGAAACCACGCAAAATCAAAAACATACTGATTAGTTGTTTTTTAAACCACTGCTACGAAAAAATCGTGGGCTGAAAGGCAAACCCATCGACTCAAACAAATGTTAAAACCCAAGTTTGTTGGAAGTGTATTGCTACAATCCGTCAAGTCATGGTCACCCGCGCAGGAAAAATCGATCCGGAATGATGGGCCCCTGGGAACCTACTGTTTGCCACATACTGTTAGCCACATGCCGCCCAGGCACATGAATCACCTGCTTGTCACCGTACCTAGTAGCATTGCAGAGTAGTAGCCGTCACCCGCGTTTTCAAATAACCTATGCACAAAACGCAAAATGTATATAACAATACATTACGAACAATCCCAAATCCCAAAAGTAAGAAAACATGATTTGTCACAATTTACTTGGAACACGAGGGTGAAAACACCATGTTCCAACAGAAAATGGTCCCCCAACATCTTTTGCTACATTTGAAGGGTTGTTGCAAAACGTGGGTTGGCTGGTCCACCGGGGACCCTTTTGCATGTGACTCGTATGAGAACAACAACCTAATACCCCTTACTCAATATATCAATATAATATCATTCTGGCAATTGCTCAACCAGTTTCTCTACTTGGGGGTTGCTTTGATACCATTTGGGACCTGCAGGCGTTTCCTGATTTCAGTCCCGATTGCTTCTCATGATATAGATTTCCCCCAAATGACTCTGAAACCGTTTCAATCTCATTTTGCACTGCATTATACCAAGAAGCCTGCGAACTTAACCATTTTCCAACGATTGCCTCAATATTTGGGATTCAAGATGCTGTACCACACTTCCCAATCGTTTCCGACATCCGACTTTTCGCAAATCTGTCCCAAGTTTGCTGCCCTGCCCACGGTTTCCAATGTTTCCTCCCCCTTCGTTCTGTATTTGTTTCCTGGTTGTGTATACCAGGCTGGCCCTGTTTGCGCTTTTACGCGTCGTTTTCCAGCCCGAACCTTCCAGGATGCGAGGCTCGCCTGAAGAATGCAAGAAAAATTGGTTAGGCGCTAGCAGCATTGCAACTGACACCTTGCCGACATAAGCATGCAATATCAACCTGGCCATGCTGCGACACCTAAATTTACCGATTTCTTTTTCAGGCTCGTATCGAGAACGTTGGCACTTATAGGGATTGAACGAATCAAAATGCATTTGTTTCGCGTCGGTGGTTTACATGTATAAGAAAATGACATGCGCCAACTTTTTGCAAAATGTGCGTCAAATCTATGGTTAAATTCCTCTTTCATGAAAACTCACGTTTTTTTTCTAGGCGTTATCTTATTTGTTGAATTTCTTAACACGTTTGGATTTTGTGGTTCTTATTCCGTGCTTTGAACTGCTGGTTGTCATTTGCTGCTGTTAGTAGTCAAACATGCTTAAAAACTCAATCAGTGCCTGAAATACAAATTAGACTTCTCAGTAGATATCATAGTCATGACGCAACCGTATCTGTTCCAGGGTCGACCGCAGTCCACGCTCTGAGTCTTCTGATGTGACGGTCGAGGAATTGCATTGAATTTGTAAATCTTGCCAATCAAAGATTGGGCACCAGGCCAAAAGCTAGTTGGAGGACCATCCCACTTAGAAGCGAATGCGCTAAGTCCCAGCAGTGGAGCTAAGTGGGTGATCCCATTTATAACTGGGTTACATTGTTATAACCCCACATCCAAACCAGTTGCAATTCCTAGGGCAATCCCCCAAGCACGCAAAGACCTAGAGCATCCTAGAGCTTAAGGTCCCCATGGGTCCATGGAAGAAACCCCAAACTTGGCTATACACCTTGGCTATTTAAGGTGTTGACATGGATTATACATATTCCACATCTTTCATGAATAAATATTTTCATGGACCGTTTAAACCTGTTGGCTATGTTGGCATTTGTTCCCAAGCATCTATCCAGAACTAAATCAAGAAACTTGGGAGTTGTGGCCCGCATTGTGCTGCACCAAAACATGTAAGAATCTGTTGGTCCCTGACCGTACTATTGAGTAAACAAACCTGGCCGGAAAAATCAATGTGCGTTTCCATCTGCGTTCATATGGAGATGATAAGAAATTATCATGGACCACAATGTTATTTTTTCCGATGCTTGTGTAGATAGATGGATGGCTGGATAGATAGATCGATCGATAGATAGATTGACAGACAAACACATAGATAGACAGACCGATAGACAAATAGATGGTTTCTCTTTGGGAAAAACAACGCAGATGCTGGTTTGCCTGGGGGTTGCTATACCTATCTATCTAATTAATTATCTATCTATTTACACATCTGTGTATATTTATATATATATATATGTATGTATCTCTCTCTCTCTCTTTGCTTGTGGCAATTGCACGTATAGCTATCCTTTACCAGTTGGATTTCCCAACTATGTTACTTCATTCCAAGCAATTCATTGTTCAAACTGATTTCCTGTAAAACAAAACTCAACATCATCCAAATATCTATCGATTATTGCTAGTGCTAAAGTCCCAGTTGGTAAAAATGAATAAACGACTATGTGGTAATGTGGTGGGACAACTTTGCATAATTCCAAATTCGGTTGCCAGATTACCATAATTGAACTGCTCCCCATATCCCGACCATCATGGTGACCTCAGATTTTGCATAAAACACCGCAAGAAGAAAAAACTGATATGACACAACCGCATATAGCATTGACCTTTCAAAACTGGGTCATTATTCCCAACTGATAGTCGCTTGATGGTGAACAATTGATTGATAAATTGCCATCCCCCATAGCCAAACCAAGGTGTATCCCATACCCTTCACCCAGTCTGCGTACCCAGTAAATACCCAACATGTTGTTTTCATCAAAAATAGTGACATCACCATTGATGGTTGCTACCAATATTCCCACTTTTATAGGATATGTCCCTACTATTTCCTAGTTATGGACCTTCAATGTGTCACTTTAATTCACCATATTTGACCCAGTTCTTGAGATTACCCTCTGGTAAACTAACATAGCTATGGAAAATCACCATTTTTGATGGGAAAATCCACTATTTCTATGGCCATTTTCAGTAGCTATGTTAGTTTATCAAAGGGTACTCTTCTGTTCGCCTTGTGGCCGCCTTCCCATTTCTTGGTGCTTCCGGGGAAAAATCACCATGGTGGGTTCTTTGACTGGGCCCGAGGCGCTGATGCATCTTGGCATCACACTCCTTCTGGACACCCTTGCGCACATCACCCGGGAAACCTCGGTGCTGTCCAGTGGTAACTCCAATGAGCACACAGGACACGGGTATCTTGGGCAATTCGTATACGTGTTAGGATACACCCCCAAGTGCTTTATGCGTGATATTCTACTGGCATCTGCTGACAGGTGTTTCTTTCATCTAAGTATGTGGCAGAATCGTAGCAAACAGATCATTGAACTTTGCCCCGTCAATGTGTTTACTCAAATTACTTATTAAACTATTTAATCCAAGATATACATCAATATACATCCACATCCCCAGTGCTTGGTGATAAAATCCCACCAAACTCCGTTGGCAGTTTCTCACTGGCCCTGGCTGGCTATCTCACATTTCAACAATCAGGGTACCCAGAGATTGGGCGCCCTTTTGCCCTTTCACTTGGTTCTCCGCTCCTTCGATCTTGTTGAGCTTATAGCCACTCAAAGAAGTTTAACAAAAGTTTGTTTTAGCCGCCAAAACTGTGGGTTTCCAAACCAACCCAAAACTTGCTATTTCAAACTTATCAGCCACAGTTTTTGACGTGAGAAGTTTCGAAACTTCCTGCCTCTTGCCTAATAATATGGACATGATCCCCCAAACGTCAGGAACATCACCACCCAAAAATCACCAGCAAACCAGGGAATAGTTTACAAATTTGACTCCAATAAATTCGGTCAAATCCTTGGGATGGAACATTCCAAGGCTGGAAAAAGAAATGCATCCACCAGACCCATGAATATTGGGTGGATTCAAACCCCGTGACATCCCAATTTGATCATAGTTCATGGTAGAACCTGCAAATAAATGAACATCCCATGGTTTTGGTATCATCATCCACCAGCACAATGTGATCTTACCATGAATTAAATCCCAATTCCCCTTAGAATTGGAAGTTTTAGTTCAATTTGTTCCAGCAAGGCATCTTTGATTGCTGAAAGGTAAACCAATGGTAAACAACGAACATAATACAATATATATATATATATATATAAAGACAGCACCAACTCTTTTCTGAGCACCAGCAAGACTTAGTGATCCCAAAAATTCTCTTTTAGACAAGGGGCCCCGACAGTCCTAAAACCCCTGCCAAACCAGGGGAAAAGAACTGCCCCCCGTACCTCCTACCCCCCCGCCACGCCGGAGGAAGGTAGGCATTGGTACCTGATACACCTCCTACGGTGTGAATTTCCTTGACACAAAACACAAAAAGAGGGCCCCCTCCCAATTTCCGGGAGGGGGGGGTGGGAACTTAAGCCGAGATGCTATCAGAAAAATATACATGGTGTGTCTTTAAAACCGGGGCCGGATTCCCAAAGACAGCACCAACTCTTTTCTGAGCACCAGCAAGACTTAGTTGGTTGATCCCAAAAATTCTCTTTTAGACAAGGGGCCCCGACAGTCCTAAAACCCCTGCCAAACCAGGGGAAAAGAACTGCCCCCCGTACCTCCTACCCCCCCCGCCACGCCGGAGGAAGGTAGGCATTGGTACCTGATACACCTCCTACGGTGTGAATTTCCTTGACACAAAACACAAAAAGAGGGCCCCCTCCACGTCCCCCAAAACTTCTCACAGAGAACGCTCAAGCATCCGGAGAAAACCCCATTTTAACACCAACGAGGCAACGGAGTCTTGGTTGAATTAAGGTATACCAAGTGAAACGGTTTCAGGCCCTTGTGTGGTATTTTCATTTCTGCAAGAACGGCCAACCCCTCGTTCAGATATGTACGCGCGGTACGGGCCGCCATCCATCTCCCCTGGAGGAGAATCCGGTCAAGAGAACCATGTTTGCTAAACCAGAAAGTTGCACCCCCGCGACGCAGGGAATAAGGTCTGAAGTCCCAATTATCAACCCCAATTGCAGCCAAACCATCGGCAAACAACTTGCGCCACTTGTGTGGTGGGGGAGTTAAGAGGGAACCCCTGGAGGTAGAACGTTTCCACTGTGCTAAACGCCTCACGACTTCCAAAACTGACACAGTGACACTCTCAGATGCCCCTGTGCGTTTACCTCCCTTGGTAAGTCCTAAGGAGATGACGGCAGAGGACATGCGCTCATCGATGGTTACATCCCCATTACGGACACCGAGGAGCTCCCCAGTCCGGAGCATAGCGTAAAATCCCAGCAGCAGTGACAGAGCCATGCCTGGCTGAGAGTGGAAAATGTAATAACCAACCAGAGTTTGGAGGATTTTTTCTGGGATTGGCGGGGCTCTGTTGGGAAGCTCGTTCACATGCCACGCTTTTAGGAGTCTCCATGCCCCAGGGAGACACCCACGCAGGTTTGGGCTCGAGTCCTGTAATCCAGCCAGAGTGTCTGACGCCAAGGCGCGGCCCTCACCTGATGCCCAAAGCTCTTCGAGGTAGTCACACACCAGAGCATCCATAGAGGCAAGCCGAGTAGGCAATTGCAGGTTATTGGCATCCAAGTATTGATAGAAGCGTTTCTTGGCTTTGTCATAGCGAGCACGGGTTCGAGGTTGTATTGTAAGACTTTTGAGGGTTCCCATCTGTTTCCTTATGCGACGCCTATCTTGTTGAGTCCGCCCCTCTAACTTCTTTTGAGTTTTCCCCATTTCTGACACTTGATACGCCGACTCGGCCGGTCGGCCGGATTTTGACTTGTATGGACATAAGTCCATACAGGATGGAGGTTCGAAGCCAACAAGTAGGCATTGAGTCGCATGATAGTACGCCGAAGCAGGCGGCTAGAACTACGCCCGCGGCTTAAAGCGTGAAGAACTACCAAGGAATCAGTGAGGTGCACCATTTTGCACCCCCAAGTCTTACGTTTCTGAAGAACCCATTTGATGCTTGTCAGTGCTGCTCGCATTTCGAGGACGTTGATATGGTCGCCAGGAGATTTCCAGCTCCAGCCAGCTACCTCCCGCCACTTCCACAATCTACTTGGAATCGTCTGGCGCAGACGTTGATGTTTCACCAGCGGTTCGGAGACCCCATGGATCAGAAGATCTTCACCCTTCAGAGAAGCCATGGTAGTGAGCTTCCGGGCGAGCCCTTCATCAGGGAATAGTGCAGTCACCTCCCGACGCAAAGGAGGGCGCTGTAGCACACTTGCTAGTTTGCAATGGTGGCTACTGTCTCTGAAGGCGCCAATCCGAGAGGCTCAAACAGTTGTTTTAACAGGAGGGCCACCACAGGCACAGACCAAGAGTTGCCCAAAAGTGTCTTGCGGAGGTCCTCCCAGTCATCGCCATGCCGAGCCTGTTTAGGCAAACACTGTTCAGTGTAACCCACAGGGAAGCCCAGGATAGCCTCGCGCTCTGCAATGGATGCTACGCGAAGGGCACCACTGGCATGATGGATGCAGTTCTCTGCTTTGTACTGGTAAGGTGGGAATCTGTGCAGATCTTGAGACCACCGTGCTCGAGCCAAATCGTCACAGGAGTGCAACCCTGCAGGGCGCCTTCCCGGCGTGGGTGATGGTCTTGACGTAGTGAAGGTAGGGAGACGGCGACCAGGGGGAACATACCACCCGGCCTGCAGGAAGTCCTTTTGGTCAAAGGGAGCCTGCAGGTCCACTTGTTGAACCATCTCAAATCCTGTACCTATGAGGATGTAGTTGAAAACCCTCTTCTGGGGTGAGCTCCCAAGAAAGCCAGTAGAGGCGCGGCCTTCGTGCCAAAGATACCCCCGCAGAATCAACTCGGAAAGGGGTCAACCCTAAATCCTTAGACATGGCAGTGCGATCTGCAGCATCCATAGAGTCAACGCTTTCAATGAACCGGTGGACCTGTGCCCACGGAAACATTTCAGCCACCAACTGGTGAATCCGGGGGATCTCCTTGTACAGACAGCTGCGTAGGTCCCGTTGGGAACCTTTCCTGTCAAAGTTGAGCCCACTGACTCCCTGACAAGGAGGGCCGGCTCCTATCAAAACTACTCCAACCGTAGTGTATTCACAAGCCCAGGCCATGACCTCTTCCGCAGTGACCTGTTGAACAGATGCTACATGCCGAGTCCCTGGAAAACTTGCCTCAACAACTCGGTTGGCTGCAGTGTTACATTCAACACTGATGTGACCCGCAACAGGCAGGTGGAGCAACTCCGTGGCCACCCGCAGAGCCCCAATCCCATCAAAGAGGCCCACAGTTAAGACCTCACAGGTCTCAAAGGGTTCCTCGACCTCCCCCCGGGCTAAGGCGGACTGAGCCAGCCTGCCATAGGAGGTTAATCCAACAGAGGCGGCAATCCCACCCCCAGTGGTGGACGCATCACTGGCAGTCGCTTGACATTCCATGGGCAAACGGAAGTCAATTTGAGCAAGAGGGATCAAACCCAAAAACCTGATGATCTCGGCCTTGACCTCCCGGGGAATCACGCGTCGCACAACAGGCGGCTCGACTTTCCCAGCCTCAATGAAGGCCCAGATGGCATTCAGCGAACAAAGGAGCTGACGCCGAAACAGGGTAATGTAAACCAGACCCCCAGCCACCACTTGAAGCTCCCGCACCGTGGCACGCCCGCGCTGGACCATCGCCCAGGCCAACCCCATGTATTTCAGGATCTTTTCAGGCTTGGCATAGGCCACACCTCCGATACCATCAATCCAGGCACCTTGGACTTCGGCATGTGTTGAACCTTCCACTGACTTGCCAGGATGACGGGGAAGCTTCAAGTGCTCGTACACCTCCCTCATAGCATGTTGTTCAGGTGAAACCACCCCTTCAATCTCAGCAGCCAGAAGGCTATCAACTTTGCGCAACTGATCCCAGTTATCCAGGTACACCCGGTAGGTGTTCTTGGCCACTGTAGGCCCCCGGTCACGGCGTAGTTCCCGCTCCCCACCACCAGGAGCTCCTAGAGTTTTGAAGCTCATCTTGACCACATTCCGGTGGATATGTTGGGCAAGCTGTTGAGAAATCCCATTGGCAACACACGTGCCACAAGGTGGCAAGGGACACCACGCCATTCAGGCGGACACAAGTGGGGTGCCACCTCTCGAGCAAACCCCATAAAAGGTTGCCATCCAGAAGGAATTTTGAATAAATAATAAAAACATTTGATATCCTCACTGGCCAGAAGGGCCACCTCCCCATCTTCTAGATAAAAGGAGGTAAGACCAGTGATAGCAGGGAGGGTTCCCACCTCCCCCTTGAACCCCCTGCAAAGGAGGTTTAGGGGTATCATGTTCATTATTAATCTGTGTAATTCCACCCCATCTTTGACTTCATTCTTTGAAACGGCAAAGAGTCCGTTTAAAATTGGCTTGTTGTCCACCCTGAAAAGGGAGCTTTGGGGAAGTACATCGCATATACCTACCCGCAGCAGCCCAGCACACACCTCGTCCCAATCCGCTTCGTCCACCATGGTGCGGGGAACACGGCCAAGTCGACGCTGATCCTGAGGCAGCAGAAAACGTTCAAAATCCAAAACGTAGTCCCGACATGCACCAGTACAAAACTCTTCAATCGGTAAAGTTCCAACTTCTGGGGGGAATGCTGCTGCAATGCTTCTCCAATCAAAGGATTTCGCCAATTTGATCTCCTCCCCTCTGTAGTCAACCCCCTTAACTTTGAAAAGTTCATCAAAAGAACAGGAGGGAACAGTTTCAGACCAGGACCACATACGTTTAAGGAAAACCACCACCATTTCCACCACACGTTTTTGCAGCGCTGTTGGGGAGTTCGTTGCAACAGTCCCTGCCCCATAAAGAGCGTTGAGGCTAAGGAGAACTGCTTTCACCCAAGGCTGCATGTCCAGGTGAACCCCATCATAATCCCCCAGGGGCAAAGGAAATAAAAATTCCTGAGCCATGGGCATAGTCTTGCTGGTGCGCGTCCATAACATGGTCTGGAGGGATTGAAAAATGGGTTCACCCAGATCTCGGAAACTACGACCTGAAAAACCGGTGGATGCTGTAGAGCCACCAGAATCATGCATTGCTCCGTCACCTACTCTCATCGGAGTTGGTTCAAAAGATGAATTAGCCGCTGTCCAAGCCAGCATGCCAGGCCCATGTTGGACCCCATCTACCCGCTCAGCAGCAGCAGGGTGCAACCCAGCTGGCTGAGGGGAAGCTGACACTTCGTGGCCTGGCCAATCGTGAAACGGCCTCTCAGTGCCTACCTCCCCCGTTACATCTGCGTCCTCTGTACCACAGGGGGCCTGGACTGTCAAGCGCTGCCAATCGTGAAATGGCTCGTCAGCCCTGGCTCCCCCACTCAACTCCTCTACACACCCCCGAGTCAGCAGGGGTGAGCCCACTTCATCCTCATAGTGTGACCTCTCCTCAAACCTCATCTCTTCTGGGGCACCAGGGGCTAGCTCGACGCCCCCTTGCCCTTCTTCACATCTGCCTTGTCTTCGCCCTTCCGGGCCTCGGTCTTCCCACCTTTGCCTTTTCCGCCCTTCTTGCCGGAGCCTTTGCTCCCATCCTCTGTCCGCCCTGTCAGACTCATCCGGGCCCCGTAGGGGCGACTTGCGTCTAATCTGGCGCGCCCCTCTTCGCGGGCACGTCGGGCCGCTTCGGTGAATTCTGGGGTGGTGGACATAGATGCTCCCTCCACCGTCAGGAGCTCTTGTTGTTGTGCCACAGTCCAGTGCACACCCTGGGACTGCATTTCGAGCGCCTTGAGGCGCTGAGCAGCTGCGTCGAGCGCTTCGGTGAAGCGTCCCCGAAGACTGTAGTCTAAGATGTGGGCCAATGTAAAGGCCTCCCGACTCATAGCAGGAGCCATTCTCGGAGCAAGCTGCTGCTTGTAGTACTTCAGGAACAACGGGGGGAGTGTACTTTCCGTCACATTGTACACTCCCCCCTCTTGGCTCACCATCGCCTCCGCCGCCTCCTCTAATGCAGCCGTGAGCAATGTGCCTGGGAGTCTCTTGCCAATGGCATGGACTCGATTTGTCGGCCCAAACAATGCCCTCTCCTCGGACTCGATGTCTGAGCTCCCACTCGAGGAGCGGCCTGAACTGCTCTTCGTGCTCTTGGACTTCTTGCGGGCTATCTTTGCAGCCTTCCTGCGGAACCTCTTGCGGACCGCTGGATCTGGATCGGCCCCTGTGGCTGAGAACACGGCTTTCAGATCTTTTCGCGCCTCGACTTTCAGTCTGGGCCGTTTCCTCTTCTTGCTTCTGCTCCTCTTTCTTTTGTCTCCGTCTCGGGAGCGGGGGGAGACCGATCTGCCGGTGTCTTCCCGCCGGACTTCTGGCCGACCTTCTCGACGACTGATGTCGTGCTCCCTACTCAGGGCTGCTAACTCGTCGAGAGGTCCTCTGTCTGGTGCCTCGGTGACCATGTTGCTCATCCACCCTTCTCGATCCCTGCCTAGGTGGCGCAGAGTTCGGACATGGATCAGCCCGTCTGAATGAGGAGTACCTGTACAGCCCGCGGGGCACAGATGAGCCTCTATCAAGTGCCCCTCTCTCCCTGATGCAGCTTTGAGTAAATCCTCGTTCTTGGTACCCAGCACCTGGGCCGTCAAATACGGCTCTCCCGCTTTGATCTTGACATCTTGTACTTTGAGAGCGGCCTGAACAGGAGCTTCCCAGTAACTCCCAGTCACCACCTCGACCTCTTGCAATGCCCTGCATTGTTCAAAGGTGAGCTTTGCAGTGTCGATCAACTCTGGCTGCTCCACAACTTCTGCCTCTTCTTCTGCGGCCGCTGGCCTACGTAGTCCACGAGGTGCTCGAGGCCCCCTCTTTGGATGAGCAGGGGCAGCAGCTGGACGCCGCAGTTTGGGAGGCATCTATCTACGAGGCCTTCCCTGGACGGCCCCCCGCCAGAACTCCTGGCCTCGTGCCTTCTTCCTCTTGCCTTTGTTTTTCCCGAAGTGCTTTCCTTGACCAGGAGCAGGCTCCCGACGTCCAGCTGGTATCGGACCACGCCACTCAGACCCAAGAGGCCTTCCTGATGGCGCTGCCCTCGAATGATCTCCTCTTCTTGGAGGGCTACGCGATGGCGACCGAGGTTGAACTTTTCGACGCTTGATCTCCTCACGTGTATCCTCAGGAGAACTCTCCCGTTTGACACCTTCTGGTCTGACAGGGCTTGCCAAGCGACTGCGTGACACCCGTGGGCTCCGACGGCCACTCCTGGAACGTCTCCTGGCCTTTGTTGACTTCTCCTTTTTCTCCTTAGGCTCAACCTCCTCCTCTTCTTTCGGTGGGACTTTTCGATGGGAACTGGCGGAACTGGTTGGAGTCTCCTCCTTAGTCTTCTTCACCCTCACACCCGCTGACTCAGGTGGGGGTTCAGGACACGGCCCTGCGGCTTTCGGGGCTGCCCCCACGACAGGGGGAGACCCAGGAGCTTTGGTAGCTGCTCCCTCTCGCCGGCGGGCTTCTTCAGGAGTTGCAGGAGGGGCAAGGGTTGGACAAGGCACAACACCCCTGAGTTCCTCACTGTAATCCTGCAATTCCCCAATGACCCCCCTTAGACGCCCAACGATCCCCGGGCCACTTTCAGGAGGAAGTTGAGGTCCACGAATGTAGGCTGCAAGCCTATCAATGGTGCGGCAAACTCCGCACAGACCCCCGCTCACCTGTGCCCACTTCCCTTGACAGGAGGGGCAATCAAGGGGTGGCATAACACGACAAACTTAAGCCGAGATGCTATCAGAAAAATATACATGGTGTGTCTTTAAAACCGGGGCCGGATTCCCATATAATATAAGGATGTTATCTTCTATGCATAATACATGTGACAAGTGTAGGTATTTGAATGTATTTTCTAAATGCTATTACATCAAATCTGTGTGTATAAATAAATAAATAAATAAATAAATAAATGAATAAATAAATACATAAATGAATAAATAAACATACATATATATATATATATATTTATATATATACCCTATAGATCCAAAATACCCTCTAAGAAGGTGATTGGGCTGGGAAACCATTCTTAGAGACAGTTCGTACCAAAGACCATTATGGGGAACAGTTTGGAAATGTAATGATTTTTAGAAATTCATTGTTTTTGAATGTTATCATAAATCATGATGATTTGTGGGGACCTTGAACCAATTTCACCCTAAATCAACCCTGCTCCCAGCACCAGTGGCTCAACGGCCACAATTTGGCCATGTCCCTGGCCAAGATCTTTTTCCATTTCCTGCGGGGGGTCTCAGCCATCGAAGTGGGCAACATGACTCTTGTTGGTCAGCCTCGGGCAGGTTCCAAGGAGCCAACAAATCAGGTAAACATGGGCAAACATGTTCAATTGAGTGGATCAAATTGTCCACCAAAAGCTAGTTATTTGGCCATATGGCTGTATGCATCAAAGAAACCCAGTATACCAACGGACTGTGGCCATCACTTCCAAGTTCTGTTGTTTAGTAGCCGCGCAGCATGTCTTCAATCTGCCGATAAAATCTTCAGTGTGAAAAGAATGGTACTTCCTGCAGTTCAATCCTTATACTGTTGGCAAATGGCCAGCCACAAAACTTTTTTTGGTTCAAGCCCCTAGGATAGCATAGTGGAACCAAAAGAACAAAATGTTGTTTTTCTTCAATTAGTCTGAGGGACTGTCTTTGGTCTGTCGGGCGACCATTTCTTGCAGGCCCTTAGCACTGATGATGAACCAAGAAAAAATGAACAGTTTGTTTCATTCCTTTGGGGCCCCATACCAAATTGGCCAAACATGGGAAATGAATCTGGCAGGGGGACATGCCATTTTGGCCTTGCTGGCCACATCAGACGATTGAGCCGCAAGGCTTCCAGTGCGAGATCAATGTAGGTAGCAACACATTGGTCCTNTACCCATTAGGAATTTAGGGCTTTCAAACCAAGGCCAGCTAGGGGTATGTGCCAGCCAAAATGAAGGACTGGAGAACACCACTCCCCAGATTAAAAAAAATATGGTGCCAGTACCCCTTGGGTATCGGTATCATTTTTTTTTTGTCGGGGGTTTGGCCTCAAATTAATAGGTTCACCCAGACACAGATTGCTGCTGCAGCAAATCGGCCACTTCAGCTGTCAAGTACCGGCCATTGCTTTCCAAGGTTGTGTGGAAGGCAGCCATGGAGCACCTGAGTTCAAGCACATCAAGTGTTGGAAAGATAAATCNCTTCAGCTGTCAAGTACCGGCCATTGCTTTCCAAGGTTGTGTGGAAGGCAGCCATGGAGCACCTGAGTTCAAGCACATCAAGTGTTGGAAAGATAAATCTGGAACGGGAACCCAGGATGAAAGGGTAGGGAAGGNGTTGTGTGGAAGGCAGCCATGGAGCACCTGAGTTCAAGCACATCAAGTGTTGGAAAGATAAATCTGGAACGGGAACCCAGGATGAAAGGGTAGGGAAGGGAGTGAGTGCAACAACCATCACAAGAGATGACATCAATCGATGCCGCTGCTGGAATTCATTGGCAACTTGAATTTCCTAGCCTGCACGAACAGCAAGGAGACGGTGGACCCATGATTTTTCCAGTGCATCAAGTGCACGAAGGCCAGGCACTAGACACTCGTGGCGAATGCTACGATGATATGTCAATCGTGAGTGGCCTAAACAGGACATGGATTCCTGAAACGCCGTGTGCGGGAACAAAAACCAATGGAATCTTGCGTTGCCCCGGCGTGCCGTCGCCCGGGTTCACCTGGTGTCCGAAGACTTCCAGGGCACCGGTGAGTTACTGTCGTACAGAACGAGATCACCCAGAAGGAGTTCAAGAGGGCTGACTTTAGTGGCAGTGCACCACCAAATATATTTTGGCAATATATATTTTGGCAATATACATATGCATATATGATCACATGCGATTGGATTATGATTAGTTTGGCAATAGTTTGGCCAAGGCACACACAATCCTTCATCAACACCAGATTCTGGTATTGTCCATTTTGGCATAAGTTCGCCAAAAACGATGCCATCCAAGCGACACATACACGAGCCTAGGCAGAGGGCCAATCATCAAAGCAATGGCACTTCAAAACACACTTGGGCCATTCATGGCCACTCTATTTTTTCTTTGTCATGGGGTAGCAAAGAAAAGTTTGTATTAACCTTTTTTCCAGTTACATTCCACGCTTTTGACTGGAGTTCTGGATAGGGATGCTGACGACTGGTGATTGCTTTTGTGGAGAACTTTCCCATAGAATGCCTGGGCTGTCAGTGGGGAGAAGCTTCAGAATCAGATTCAAACAGTCAGACATCACCCAAATAGTTGAAAACAAGATGTTCCCTTTGAAATAAGGGGGATGCATAAAGCGACTGTATTTGTGCAAGTGGCTGCCACTTGTTTTGCCGGGCCCATGCTTTAAATTCAAGCCATCCATTCAAAAGACGTTCGTCATCACAACCCTCTCCCCATAGGTCCGTGTCAATGAGGATAGTTTTCAAAGCATTTCCCACCAGCCAAAGATCACATCCAAGATGGACCACATGCATAGCACACCATTTCACCATGGAGATCGAAAAATGGGGTACTTGAAGTAACGGGCCTTGAGATAGATCCAGGGATAAGAACCAATCAATGTCCATTGTGGAAACAATTTGTAATTCCATTGGGGAACATTGCTGTACTTCTTCAGGGGCGAAATGCTAGAGGGGAAACATAGGATAAGATAACATAGCATAAGAAACTGGTGTCAATTCAGATTGTGAATCCAAAGTAAGCCCAAGAACAAATTTCTCCGGGTTTGAGACCTTCATTGAAGAACTCCTCCAAGGTATATCTTTCAGCATGTAGGCCCCGACGCATGTATGTATCTTTGTCAGCTTTGCATTCATGGCAAAGAAGCCGACATTGGAAAAAGTTTTTCAGGTTAAGCCATTCCTCCACAGAGATTTTCTTTTTTAAAAAAAGGGAAGCACTGCCAGCCCAGCAAACATACCCATCCCCCCAAAGACTGTCCTTTTGGAACTTCCAGTCACCACGAATTTCTGATAGGAAAAAGCGATGGGTCGTCCCTTCGTGTTCGATGCCTTGATGATAAAGAAGATCAAATGATTGAGCAACCTCAAATGCAAACCAATGTCAACTGGTTTCATGTGGAGGGCCACCAGCTAGAAATATGACCAATAATATATATCACCTATATATATACCCCGGGATATAGAATAAAGAATAGGTTTTAAAGTTAGCTCTTCCACCAGCCGGGTTGAGGTCCATAAATCAGAGGCTGCAAAAGGGACCCTTCTGACCCACCAATGTTTACACCTGGCTGCCTGAGTTCCACATCGAGACCATGAACTTCACCAATGGCAAGATCAACAAGAGGACGGATCATGTGCAGACAAGGGGCCGGCTTCAGGTAGGCACACAAAGTCGAGAACCCACAGCTCATTTCCTGGGGGTCAGGGCCCAACAAAAGTTATGTATTCCAAGAAGTTGAATTTAGAGTTTTGCACAGGCCAGGACTTTAACCATTGGGGCCCTCTATGTGTGAAATCATAAAACAAAATACTAATGGGCAGTCAAGGCTCTTCCCTACAAATCACCAAGGGAAAACACTTTTTGATCGAGTCAGTAGCATCATCCAAAACAGATCCAAAGCAAATGACAATCACATTCTGGTCTTTGATGTAGTTCGCAGCATCACCCCAAATCCAAAGTGGATGGTGGTTACCTTGAGGGGAGGCATCAGCAATCTCAGATTGTACCTCTTTCAGGTGGTTCCAAAAGCGTTTGATTTTCCTCCCAGGAGTAGCAGGCCAGAGGTTGCGTTCCATCAGCCATGGAATGATATCTTCCGGTGAAATATACGGCATTTGCCTGACATAGGTATAGTTTCGGAGGAAAAAAACACATTGGGACCCCATAAGTCAGTCGAGATTTGGGAAAACAATTGCCAGTTCAAATCCACTAAAAATGCACTCCAAGAAACTTGGCACTATCATCCCATCCATCATCACCATAGTCCCATAANTCGAGATTTGGGAAAACAATTGCCAGTTCAAATCCACTAAAAATGCACTCCAAGAAACTTGGCACTATCATCCCATCCATCATCACCATAGTCCCATAAGGGAACATCTACAAATCGAATTGGTGCCTTGGTGCAGGTTAGCTAAACCCATCCAAATCTCAACAATTTTTGAATGGCAATGGCAGGATGCCCAACCCGATTCAAACAAATAGGATACTTGCCACTCAACTGTTGTAAAGTAAACCGTTCTTTTGGGTTTTGAACCATTCCACCGAGCCACCCGGTGATCATACTCCATGTTGCCCATTTTTCTAAACCAGTCACGTTTGATATTGTTCTGGTGTCGCCCCGCTGCACCAGCACTGAAAAGTGAAGCCACCGGCCCCTTCAGCTGATGCCCCTGAAATTCAAATTCCTAGGGCAGGGATTGCATATACCCCCCATATATCCCCATATATTATAAAAGTTATGATTTTATTCCCACATTACCACAGTATTCCCACTTCAAAGTCAAAACCATTCAGTGCCACATTTGGTCACCCACTCCTTTCGGACATGGTTGACAATCTCATGGGCTTTGCGATACGAATCCTTGGANCTTCAAAGTCAAAACCATTCAGTGCCACATTTGGTCACCCACTCCTTTCGGACATGGTTGACAATCTCATGGGCTTTGCGATACGAATCCTTGGATTTCCCATGGGCCAAGATAAGGCAACATTGCACAAATCTTGCAAACTGGTCCAACAACTTTGTGCTTCCGAGGGTCACCTCCCAAACCACTTTCTCGCAGGACGAATGAAGCCAGTGGAGATGTTCTGCTGCAGGCTCGCAGNTGTGCTTCCGAGGGTCACCTCCCAAACCACTTTCTCGCAGGACGAATGAAGCCAGTGGAGATGTTCTGCTGCAGGCTCGCAGTTGACCTGCGGGGGATGGTGCCAGTCAGAGCCAGTAATCAAGATGGGATTAGATACCGGAAATTTCAATTTTCCTTGAAGAGACAATTTGGGGGTACACAAGTGTATTACTCAACCAAGGTGAAGTTGCTGGTGTTTTCCCATACCTCTCTAGATCTATATATTAATCTATCTTCTGGGCCACTAGGAATTGCAACCTGTTCGCATTGTGTGAATAGGTTCCCCAAATTAACACAAAGTTATAAGCACACATTACCCCCACAATTTGCCCCATAATCATGTTTTCTCTAGCTGCACAGGGCCGGCTCCAAGACACGCATCGCATGAGATTGACTCAAAATATTGTGAGGTGATTTCACCTCCGAAATCATACAAAAGCATCCCACAGTTTGTTTAGCACCAAGTTGGTTTTCAACCAANCGCATGAGATTGACTCAAAATATTGTGAGGTGATTTCACCTCCGAAATCATACAAAAGCATCCCACAGTTTGTTTAGCACCAAGTTGGTTTTCAACCAAAGTTTTTCTTGGGATTTATACCAAAAAACATTCCGCAAAAGTTCCTTTTCATCAAGTAGTTTTTTTTTGGGATCAATCCCCAAACACACCTGGAAACGATTGGCTTTGCCAGAGGAATGCAATTGTATAGTGAGCCCCTAGAGCCACCTCAACTCGCGAACCAAATGAGGCTGAATCAATTGGCACCACTAGTGTCAATTTCAGTGGAAAGCATGGAAATGGTGGATGAAGCTGAAGAGCTCAAATTCAAGGCTTTGATACTTAGAAGCCACTGACATTCGACAGTTAGGAGGAGACCCAAGTGCTCAACTTCATGCAAGAGAAGCTGAATAAAAACAGCGAAAAGGAAAACATCGAGCTCGAGATGGGCAACTGGAAAACATGACCCAATGATCTTTGCCTCAGATGATCCACCGCGCACACATCTAAGTCTTGGCCAGCATATGGCCCCGCAAGCTCATCCGGTTTCAGTTTGGTAAATCTGTTCAGGCCAAGGCTTTCATTAAGATCGAAATGATCCTGGACAATGTCATATTTTTTTCTGGTGTCGACAGTGATTACCTGGTCTTGACAAAAGAAGATGCACCTTAAGCTATCTTAGGCTTCTACATCTTTGCAGTGTCAAAGTGTTGTAATGGGCCCCAAACAATACAGGGATTGCAATGTCCCCCATGCTGGGTTCCCACATGTACACCCCATAGATAGAACACCAGATATAACTAGCACCAACCAGATAATCAGACCCTATGGATCCAAGTACCTTCTTAGAAAGTGTTTGGGGTATGATTTGGGGGGTTAAGTACCTAAATTCTCAGGAGGTATTTGGATCCATAGGGAGATATAACTTCGAAAAATGATATGTGGTAGTTTCCAAGTTTTGGCTACTTAACTGATGGTTCATTCCCTTGGCCCAGTCAAAACTCCGTTCACGGGTCACCGAGGCTAGATCACTCCTCTGCGGCCGCAGCTTTTGCTTTGGCCTTTGCCTTGGGTTCCTTCTTCGCCGGTGGGTCCTGGGCCAGGCAAAAGAATGGACAGAAATGAAAACCATTAAAACCCAAAATGACCCAACCTTTGGATATCGGGACGGGAACAAAAAAACATATCTTGTGGATCCAAACTGAACCATCAGAGGGATAGTCAATGAGAACCTCAAAAAACAATTCCAAAAAGATATATGGTGCTTTTTTGTATCCACAAGAATTGGATTCAACCTAGAATCAATTGCCACTTTGATGCTTTTGATGGTTCCATTGAACGAAGTGAAGGCCGACTCAACATTAGCAAGGTGGTTGTTGATAAGCTCCGCAAGCTTAGGATCACCCTGAATTGCTTCGTCACTCTTCCCTAGGATCTGGGCGTAGACACCNCGCAAGCTTAGGATCACCCTGAATTGCTTCGTCACTCTTCCCTAGGATCTGGGCGTAGACACCCTCCAAGGCCGTTTTGGCAGTAGTAATCGAGGTCTTCCGGGCATTCAGCTCATTCTTGAATCCATTAAGCAGGGTTTCAGACCTCTGGATGAATCTCATTTGGCTGGAAAAAGTTATTCTGACATTCAAATTATTCTGACATTTATCAACGACATTCCTTTACATTTCGAAAAGTAAAATTAGTTGAATTCAAAACTGAGATGCAAAACCTTATTGTCCTGGACCTTTGCTTCCCAAGCCATCAGCTCAGTCAGCTTTGCTGAGNTTCGAAAAGTAAAATTAGTTGAATTCAAAACTGAGATGCAAAACCTTATTGTCCTGGACCTTTGCTTCCCAAGCCATCAGCTCAGTCAGCTTTGCTGAGCTGGAGCTGATCTTATTGGTGACTTGCTTTGAAAGTGGCACCACCTTCTTCTGCTTCTCACCTTTGGGTGCTGGGGTTGAAGGAGTCGATCCAGGCGTCATGCCGCCCAACCCCACTGCCTGAAACCTGCCAAGGTCACCACCAACTGCGATCTGCCTGAGATGCATCAAGTAGAACAGGAACCAGATAACTCAACTGTTTTTTTTGAAAAAGCAAAATACTGCAGTCAAAGTACATTGCTTGACGGGTCTGAGACTGATCCAGGTCACCGGTCGCTGTAATGCCAAGGTTCAAATCATCAGACACCTCATCCTCGAAAACCATCGAGTCGAAGACTCGCACCATCTCAAAGTCCTGAGCACATGCGAGGTGACAGGTTGCAGGGTTTGAGCTGCATCATTTAGCTTTACTTCAAAAGTATTAAAATGTTCAAACCATTTTTTTTGAAAACTCTTAGGCCTCATTGGGTACATCTGGATGCTTCATCCAGTACACCAAGGGGTCNTTTACTTCAAAAGTATTAAAATGTTCAAACCATTTTTTTTGAAAACTCTTAGGCCTCATTGGGTACATCTGGATGCTTCATCCAGTACACCAAGGGGTCGCTGGGATCCTTTGACTGCTCCTGCTGTTTTTTCTCCTGTAACATTTGTTTGGCCACACCATTCCCAAAACGAGTCTTGAGGTCGCGATACTCCATCATCACATATTTCCCCTTCCTGCGCTGGGCCATTGACCTGGAAGCATTGCAAACGANCTCCCCAATGAGCTGGCGATCTTAGTGGCAGCAGTACTTGATAGGACCCAATCAAATGGAAGGCTGCTGGCTGAAACCAAGTAGATTCCCGTGATGCAAACCACTGGTTATGGTTAGCCAGTGAAACTCCTGGCATAAAATCTAGTTAGATCTAGTGAGCCAATTGAAGCCCAGAAACTGTGGCGTCGACCCTTTGCCTTTTCAAGCACAGCTGGTGGACAACGCGAACCTAAGAGAGTACATGTCAAGGTTTTGACAAGTTTGACTGCAAACTTTGGGAAGTCAGGCAATGCAACCTAGCAACTGGCCAGGCTGCGGTGAAATCTCATCTTCGCNAGTACATGTCAAGGTTTTGACAAGTTTGACTGCAAACTTTGGGAAGTCAGGCAATGCAACCTAGCAACTGGCCAGGCTGCGGTGAAATCTCATCTTCGCATTGATGGCCATGCGTTTGTCATACTCATCCTGGGTCTCCTTTCGATCACCATGCACCACAGTGGTCTCAGTCTCCACAGTTTCNAAATCTCATCTTCGCATTGATGGCCATGCGTTTGTCATACTCATCCTGGGTCTCCTTTCGATCACCATGCACCACAGTGGTCTCAGTCTCCACAGTTTCAGTAGACGTGGTTACCTGAGCAATGGGATTGAAACCAGGTAGACATCCCTAGCTGGAACATCAAGACCTAATTGGTAAATTCCAACCCCCATACTATCCCATTTAAGGAAAGAAAATTGTGCAAGGAAAATCGACATGATACACGAGCGGGGGCCGATGCTTCCAACTGTGTTGTGTCCTTTCGAAGAAGCAGCATCGTCTTGGCAACCACATGTGGAGCAGTACCCAAATTCGAATCCTTCAGGGGTGGTGTTTTATATGTTGATATTTTTTGATTAGTCTTTCCAGGGGAAGCCAAAGGTTTAATTCAACCAGATAAGTTAACGTATAATAATAAGTTGATTCCATCACTTCTATGCATCATTTCTGATTACATAATCCAATGCAAATAGTCTTTTGGATCTAAGGGTCCTGCATTCCACCACAGACTTGCGAATGTTCATCCAAACGCTCTGGGCAGCCAAGGTCCGACTTCTCCGGTTCAGCGAGAGCCTGCAGTTGGCAAGGTGTGGGAAAAGGATGGAAAAGGGTTGATTCAGGAACCACCCGGGTTTTTAAAGCATCTCCAACGGGGGGGTATTTTATCCCATATAGTTTACAACTCTTGAGTACTTGGATTCATAGTGGATTGAGTCAAGTAGCTTTGGGCGAGGCAGACTGCATAATGGCTTCCAGCTCCCCAAACAATTCAGGGTCGATGCCAACATCTGGTTCCATCTGCATGTGGTTCGCCCACTTTGCATAGGCGGATTCAATCATGTACTCAACGTGTTTTTCAAGGTCTTTCTGAGCCCTACGGACCTCATCCACAGCACATTGGTATGCTTTCTCCAACACCTGGTATTTGTTTCCCTTCCAGACTACGATATTGTTCTTGTTCACCTGGAAGAGGGGCGAATTTTCAACATCAGTAGTCCCCATCCCCTCAACCTTCTTTTTCTGCTGCTGAATCATGGCATCAGCAGCAGCATCGATTTTGGTTCTAGCCACTTGGTGGTCCTGTTCGATTCCCTTCAACTCAAGTTCTTTTTTGCAAAGCATGGTCTTGAAGTCCACAGCCTTGCAACATGCTCCTGCCATTTCAGGGTCCATGACGTCAATGTCCCCTCGGTCATTTCGGATGTCCAGCCAAATGGACGTTGGTTTCACAAGTCGGTCAATCTCAATTTCTTTCCCCTCAAGGGATTCGAATAGGCACCTCCACAAGGGTTTGTTGTACTTGGCACTCATGGCATCATCAAGTTCCCCATCATCAACATGGCCTAGAGGAATCGTTGTTTGGGTCTCCAAGTTGCGAAGTGACGGTCGGCCATCATCCCCACTAGGAGCATTCAAAGCATCTGTACCTAAGTGAACAGGCCAAGAGCCAGATTGCTGTTAAATCAAATAAATTGTCCAGTGACACAGCTTGACACAGCCTGGAAACCCCAAGCGTTAATATTGCAAGTTACTGGTCTCCACAGATGATGGAAGTGCATTCTCATTCGACGGCACCTGAATCAAACCAATGGACCAATCAGAATGCGGACAAATGTGACCTCATAAGAAAACAAGATCATTTTGGCAATAGGAAATCTACTGTCATATGTGGTTTGATATTTCTACCAAGATTGAGCTGTTTGCAGCTAATGGGAATATAGTTGAACCAAGTCACAGTCGGCAGGGTCTCCATGGGCGAATCCATTTCCGTAGACACCGGTGTCGACTCCGCTGCTGCACCCAGCTCCCCACACAGGCTGCGTTTGATGGGCACATGGCGACCACTCACTAGGAGGCACTGTGGGTTTCGGTTTCTTTTGGTCAGGACTCTTGACTGGGGTAAAAGAAGAACAAGGTGGGGGCAACACCGCTTCAACTTTCACCATGCCACCCCCAGGGGCAACAGCAGGTCCTTTCCTCTTAGGAACATCAGCAGGTGCCGTAGTCGATGCCCGGGCTGGCGTGGCAATAGGTTTCGCACCTCATTATCATGGCAGGTCCAGGTTACAACAGAGATGCTATGTAATGACACTCCAACATAACTTAATAAGGTTTCAAACTATGACAGATGGGTATAGTTCATATTTTTGAAACAAGCCACATCAACCCCACAACATCTCAGGAATGCACTGGGTAGCAACTTCAATTTCAGACGGTCCTCAAGCACTGCCAGCTCATCATTGGCATTGAAACTCTCCATAGAAGACCCTGATTTGGAACGGTCCTTAGATTTCAGAAACAGACTGGTGGAGTAATTTCTCACATCACCTTCACCAAGTGTTTGCTATTATTAACGGTTGTGGATTTCATCCCATTCATATGATGCAGCTAATTTTCCAATGGTCCAGGACGGCTTTTGGCTGCCGTAGGCACCAATCCAGACCCCCTCACAGCCATCGAAATCCTTCTCCGTGGAGATGAAAACCACCTCCAGGCTGCTATGTAGGTACCCTACCCAAAAAAACAAAATAACGCAAAATAACGCAAAATAACGCCTAGAAGTCTCTGAGAACGCACTTGTAACGCAAAATAACGCGAAAATAACGCGGTGTTTTTCATAGATTTTCATAGATTTTTCCGACAAATACCCCAAAATAGCAATCTGGCCTCCAAAGGGCCAAAGCACCCCGAAAACGTCTTTTGAACCACAGATAACCACAGTGACGGGCAGAGATTCAAGTGTTCACTGACCAGAAGGGAATGGTGGCACCATGGTTCCAGAACATAGCAGCTCAAGTACGTGTTGATGGGAGCTGTCAAGGGAACAACCTTGCCTGGATATCATTAGGATTGAAACATCAAACCTATATATTTATCTCAGTCACCCCCCATGCATCCTCTTTGGACCCAAGTACCAGCTGATAAGGGATTTCTAGTAATAAAAAGCCAATATATTCTACTAGCTGCTAGATATGAAAATATCCCAACAGGTTCCAGTGGTTGTTCCCCATGCAATAGACCCAGAATCTAACATCATCGATAATTATATTTCTCAAAGCCTGTTCGGGGTAGGATGAAAATTGATTGACTAATCACACCATTGTTGTGGTCATTTTCAGAGATCCCACCCAAAAGGAAGATACAAACCATATCCCATGAATCGATAATTGTGACATCAGCAATGGTAATGTTTTAGTGTTGGGAGCTGGGGTGATGGAGATGGTGTTCTAAAGCTCATTGTTTTCACCAGCAATGTCTCTCTGAGACTCCGAATCCAATTGGCACCCAAGTGGCTATTCCACACAGGTATGTAGGATCTGGGTAAAGATATCCAGTTCCCATTGCAAAATCTAATTTTCACAACCATGTTGTTTTTTTCACGGAAATGTCTCATCAGAACAAATCCAACCCATTCAGAGGCATGAGACCGGAAAAGGTGCCTAAGATATTCCTTTGTTCAGTACACACTTGAAACTGCAACATCCCTAGAGACTCCACATAGTTTGGGTTTTACCTATATTACACCTCACCAGTCACCGTTCCTCCAAACGGGCTCGCAGTCTCTCAAAAGCGGCTTGCGAAGGAGCAATCTGCAGAGGCACATCTGGATCGGGCCGGGATCCCCCATGTCGAGCAGCGTAGGAAACCATCTCCAATAGGCTACCAAAATCACCATGGTCCCAGCTGCATCCCGCTGGCAATTCCTGCAATTCGTTTTGGCTGTGAGGCTTTGATGATTTATTTGGATCTGTGAAATGCAACATGTATTTTTTCCAAGAAAGATAATGCATATGCAGCTGCATTCCACCCACAAAAGGGAAATACATAAATCCCAATGCTCCATAGCTAGACCAGGGGATATATTCTTCTCACTTGAATCCACAGGGTCCTTGAAGCCACACTGAATAAGCCCATGCAAATCCAGGTTCTGTATTCCATCTGCCTCGGATGGAGGTAAGACCAGGAAAGGTAACCGTCAAGCTTGTCGGGATATGGAATTTCACCTCAATTTATTTAGAATCGGTTTACTTGCTTTCATGTGTAAGCTTATCATTACATGGACATGCAACTGAGGCATCACAAGGCCAGCCAAGTGTTTTAATCCAAGAAGCAATTGCTTCAACATGTAATCGGGCAACTTCTCTTCCGTAATCTTTCGGATAGGCAGCAGACAGCCGCAAATCTTTGCCACCAGTCCTTAGCAGGTGATATCGGATGCATCTCTATTTGCCCAACAAGCCTTACAGGTGCAAACTTGAGGTCAGGTCTGCACCTGTAAGGCTTGAAGAGGCTTGGGTGGGAATGACTGCCTTGTAAGAGATCCTCATGAGATATACATTCGGGGTTGGATCCACATATATACATATCCTTCAACAAACTTGACACATCTAAAATCAGCCAAAACACACTTGTGACTTCTGAGAAGATTTTTGAACAGTCTTTATCACCATTTGCCGTTTCTGTTGGGCTGCACGGTCTCGGATCTGTTGGCGGTGTGCGGGCTGAAGATGATGATATAGACGAGGCATCCAATGACTCAGATCAATCAGGCCCAATCATTATAATTTGTGGCATGTTTTCAAATGTTTTGAAATGCACTGCTACATACCTGTCGCCGCTGAACGGGCCATTGAATCAGAACAGCAATTGCCACTTTAGTTGAATAATTTTCGACACCAATGCAGACCAGGTACCAATTTCCCAAGCCCATCTGGGGCTTGCATGACCATCCGCCAAAGTAGCCCATCCACCTGACCAGACAACACCATGATTTGGGGACACATGTTTTCGTTTTCACATTGAATTTCCAAGAAGGTTGTCCAATCCCAATAAGTAGAAACGATAAAAGATGTTGTAGGTAAGGAAAAAGGGCAGCTGCAGAGCGGTCAGGCTGCTCGACCATGAACTTCACTTGGCGGCATATGCATAGCATCAACAAGGCCACCATTCGACATGCTAGGATATTTCCAGTCACCACAAATTGGTAGTGGTTACATCCGAATGGCTCACTATGGGACCTTTGGTGCAAAGATCGTGCCATGAAGCTGAAGCTGTTACACGGCAAACCCCAGTAGCCTAAGCCACCCTCTTTGATCCTCAAAACCTGCCGCACGGCATACAAAAAGCCCAGGTTGCCAAGCAGGTCATGACAGCATCCATCCGTCTCGTAATCCACACCTTGCCTTAGATGACCACCATCCAGGCATACAAGTAGAGAACATATCAACTGAAATGAACTATCGATCGACATATAAGCTTGACATAGCACAACAACCCTGCTGATAAAATCCTGGTTCATTGCACCTCTACTGTGAACAAAACCAACAGAAAGATCCCATTACTTTTTGTAAACACCTTTGGGGTGGCATCTACCTGCATCTTGACACCAGGGCACGCTGCAAGTCCAAGTTCTCCTGAGTGCGTGCTGGTCCCGGTGACACAGTGGAAGGGTGAATGGTGACACATGCATGATATATGTTTCAAATGGTATGGATATCTGAAGTTTGGATTTTTGAATCATTTCATTTCATGAAGATTGTTGGACGATGTAGCTGTAGCTTTATGACATATATCCATGCCCAATTGAACGATAGCCTCTTTGAAGCAAGCAATCAAATAATCATCAGTTTGACCAACTTCAGATTTGCAACTGCAACATAGATCAGGCCAAGATACTAAATCCAGACATCACACTGGAAACGCCGGCAAAGTATTCCAAGCAGAATATGTCCTCACAGGTCATGATGTGAACACTGGGAATTAGGACTTTTAGAATTTATTTCAACACCCCAATGGATCATATATTGATTCTCTCAAGTTTTTGTTTGGTGTCCAAACCTCAAACCCACCAATCACCAGTAGCCACATGATACAAGATCAGCTAAGCGGTCCCGGGTTTGCTCATTCTCCACTGCTTCTCCAACGAAATCAGCAATATGTAGCCTCGGGTCAATCGGTTGGACAATTGAATCAAGGATTTGTTGAATCGAAGTATGCAGGATGCCAAAAAAACAGCAGATGTATTTTGGCCAAAAAGGGTGGTTGGCTTCCATCTAATTATATGAACAAAATCCAAATACAAATTCCATTTTTCAAGTAAAGATGTCTTAGGTCTAGAGCCAATGAACTGCCACCCCACCATTACCCAACCATTCAGTTCGGGATACCAAAATCCCCTGGTTGGAATCAGGCAGCAGAAGCGCCGGAGCCCCCATGGCCAAAAGAGCGCATGCTTGCAGCTTGCTCAAGCGAAGGGAGCGCAGTGAGCGGGATGTCACCATGGCCAGCAGCAGGGAAGTCCCAAAATAAAATGGAGATCAAGATATTAGCCAAGCAAGTTGTCCATAATTTGTTGGATTATTGGGTCCATATTTTTTTCACTGGAATTTAAGTGGATATGTCTTAGAGGGTAATTTATGTTCAATTTTGGAAGAGATCTCGATTTATGGAGCTAATGGGGAAGCCACATTGTTGCCTGACACAAAAGCCGTGACTGCAAATCCTGATGGGCCAATGACGGAATCACAACACCAGAACATCACCCAAAGGGATGAAATCACATCGATTCATGTACCTGAGTGAATTTTCATATTGCACAAAAATCACCATGGTACTAATTCTTTCACCTGGCTGAACACAACACATGGATCCATTTTAGTGACAACCACGATTGCATCCACCCTGAAGGGCAGGGCAGGGAGGAATCGCACCTCTTATCTCCGAGCCACCATCACCTGCAAGCAAGGAGGGCATAGGGTAATTACCAAAAAAATGTGGGTGGTAAGATGTGGTAAGCCACATAATTTATTTGTGTCCATTCCATTTGGATTTAGTGAGACCCAATTAACACTACAAATTTCAACACCTGAGAAAAGTCCAACCAATGCGGCCTGCCTGAGGCATATGGGTGAGATCTGCTTGGCTTCGAAGTACCTGGATCAAAGGAGGAAACTGGAAAGGACCAGAGTGTAATGCAGGGAAACGGTGTGAGGACAGTTTCAAGTTCAATCAACAATTTCGCAGGATTGATTTGATATATAAATCTATTATAACACCATTTAAATGGTCCAATGGCTCAACTTTCAATCCATAAAGGACTTGTTTTTTTCTCTGCCATGTCGATTCCCAGTCAGGTGTTCCTCACGCCTCAGTTGCAATGGGGTCCCAAAAATGATGTTTGACTGCATTTGTTTTTTTCTTGAGGGTTCCAAGTTCCAGTTACCCCATCACATGAGGCCATCAGAGTCAGACCCCCTAAAATTTAATTTGATGTATGGCGACGCCGCACACGTTGCACTGTGGCACGTGTGTAAAATGAAAGCCGGCACACTGGATCAGGCAGGCCAAAACAGCCAATCGATCTGAGTAGGTGATGATATAAATATAATATATTAATATATAAAAATATTACATGGTACATATGCATATATTATATAAATCTATATACATATGAAAGTAGACCTCAACTCCAGATCTAGATAGATATATTTTTCTTTGTCCCAGTGTGTTATGAAACAAAGCTGCAACAGCAGCTGCATCGAAAGTTGAACTGAATCCTCATCTCGGCATCCATTCATAGCTGGATCGGAAGTCCTGCACATTGGGGGCGCATTGGGGTGTCAAGATGCTGGCAATGAATTGCACCACCAAGTCAGAAACTGATTGACAAGCTGACGCATTTTTTGCGACGACGTTTGGGAACAGCAGCTGGGACTGGGGCACCGATATCATCACTTTGGGTCCTGAATGTCACAACAACACCCAACCAAACATACCCATTAGAAAACCCAACCACAACACAAACTCCACAGGCCATGGGTTAAGCCAAGAAACTTCCAGCCAGCAACAATCTTCGCATGCCCCCATGCAACCAAAGGCTTGCACTGCCATGGCAAGGTTACACCCTGGTTCTTGTCCACCTGGCAAGAGTTGAAATGCAGGCAATGCAACTATGCATTACATGGGTTCAGGTTCATGGAAATTGGAAGGAGGATTGATTTGGTTGAAAACATGTGGTCCGACACTTAATATAGAGCCCCCCATCCACACCAAATCCCACCTTGAGATGCGTGCAGTCTGTGGGCCACTTGTCAGGCTCCACTGCTTTTGAAACGTAGAAGCTGTCCGACGCAAGTATGACTCCCACACTGGAGCCAACACCATCAGGGCATTTGACCGTAAAACTAATACGGCTACCCAAGTCCTTTGGCAACTCAAGCCCAGGAATCTTTTCATCCTGCAACTTTGCAAAAGCTGTCCTGGCCCTATGTCGCCTTTTGTCCTTCTCCGTCATGGTCTCACCAGCTGGCTCAGGTGCACTTTCCTCAGGTTTCTTTTCAGTCTTCCTACTTTTTCGTTTTGGGCTCGCCTTGGCCTTCGGGCTCACATGTCGTTTCCTGCGGCCCCTGGCAGTCTCAGGCTTGGCTGCTTCACAAGCAGCAGTCTCAGGCTTGGCTGCTTCACAAGAAGCAGCAGGACGACGAATTGCCTTACCCTTCCCACTCTCCTTGACCTTCTGTCGTTTCGTCTCCGCTTTCTCCATTTTGTCATCATCTTCAGCCTGAAACAAATGGACCACTTTCCAAAGTAATAGCTGGAAACTTGAGGCAAATCTCACTGATAGAAAAATAATGAAAGAAATGAATCACTTGAAGACAAAGGACACGCCTCTTTCAACTGTCTACGAAGCAGAGCTTGTTGGGCTGAAAGATCATGAACTTTATCTCCATCCTCCTGGAACAAGATTTCAATGGTGAAGCAAAATGCCGAAGAAATGCAACAAGGGATAACAATTCCAGTTCTGGAGCCAGTACCCCAAACCCAGGCACCTTTGAAGGTTCAACTTCAGGAGCAGCATCGGCCTTCATTGCACCAGGCCATCTTTCAAAAAATGAACGTACTCGGATGTGGTAGGGAATCCACTCTTTTCCATTGTCTTGGCCCTGGCCACATGCAAAAGAAAGTAAATGAAAACAAAGGTGTGGATTTAGAAGACTGCCACTGGAACATTAACACCCAAGCACGTGCAGGGAACCTGCCTTCTCATCAAGCTTTTCCGTCCCAGCGTCGGGCTCTTGGGATTCCATGGCCAAGTTCAATGGAATGGTCTGGCACATAACAGGCATGGATTTTTTGGGAAAAACACATGGTTCAGCCACAGTCTGGCCTGCATGTTGTCCATGTCACCACCAGCACGAGGAGGGGTCAGGCCCCAAGCAGCCTGAAGCAGGTCAATTTGGGACATAGTACAATATAAGTTACTTAATTTATTCATATTATTAATATATGGATTCTAGGAATATGCTATAAGGAATGCAGATAACTGAGACAAATCTTTTAAAATAAACCCCAGTCACCTTGAACCCTGTCTTGTGCAACTTGGAGTTTCTTTCACAGGAGCTAGGGCCCCAACCCATTCGGCAGGGTCACGAGGCTGGCTATCGGGGACAGTTTTGGCAGGTCCATCGTCCTTAAGCTGGCATCATGCACATGCAACTCATCGATATCATATATTATTTAAAATATCGATATCATATATTGACATGAATTTCACAAGACAACTTGGTATCCAGCTTGAACCTCTTGGCTCTCCAGTTGCAGACTCTGCGATTCTCCATCCTCCTGGGTTTTGTTGATTGAGCCACAGAACATCCCATGTGGCATGATTTTAAGTTTGATACACACTGCACACTTGCAACATTCTTGGATCCCCACAGCAGGTGCACTGGACGGCTCACCGGAAATGGAGCAGGACGGTGGATCAACCTGGTCAGTGGGCAAGGTAGAGCAGGAAATGTGTAATCAATGGTGGGACATATTATATGGGCCATGGGTTTTACAAGTGAAGGTTTCTTTTTGAAATACATTTGTCATTTCATTTTCAATTTGGGCTAGGCCAATCAATTCGAAACTGACACATGTTTCAAACCAAAGTGAAAGAGCTTATAAAGCTTTGAGGCCTTGGCTGGCATCACATCTGTAGGTTTGTCCCCAAGAGCAGGAACCACCGAATCCTAGGAATGGTGTACATCCATATACAATACCAGTGCCACAAACAAAACCGATAGAAAGTATAACATATATGACTTCATCAAGTGACATCAAGTGAAAGATGTTGTAGGCATAGTGCCAAGGTCAGGACACCATCCAGATCCTCTTCATCCTGCACATTGCACATTCTACTTTGCAAAGGAAGTGATGTTATTCATATGTTTTTTTCAGGTCCAATACTGAACACATAGCAGCCAGCAATCCTTGATGTAGATCAGGGCATCGTCACTAGAAGCTTTCTCCTGCGGCCGAAATATCAAATTTTAAATTGAACCAAAGCATTGTTACACGTTGCACTGGGTATATACACTCCCGCCTCAACCAAGATCGGTTCATCATCCAAATCAACTACCAGTGGCATAGCCGCTGGCCCCTGTCCAAGAATTTGAAGACTACTTGCAGGGTGCTCTTTCGTTTTTGAAATCCACAGAAATCTAACCCATGCCTCATCCACGTCCAGCGGAAGCACAGCAGCCCCCTGGCAACAAACAGCCAAATACAGGATCATTCACCAAGTAAAAAAATAATGGGCCATGACCAGATACAGATCACATCTATATAGCCACTATAAAACAATCCCCAAACTCATGTGTTTTTTGTTAGGTTTTTGAACCATCCTGGGCCAAGCAACATTAAACTGCTGTGATGCGCCTCCTTTTTGCCAACCAATCGCAAGTAGAGGGTTTTCAGCACTTGGACTTTTTGGTTCCTGCAGACAGGAATGTAAGTTTCTCAAACTTGTTCTGTCAACAGTAAGGGATATGTAGTGGGATATAGGTAGGGTAGCATGCTCAAGTATCCCACCCCTCGCCTAGATGACTCCGCTTTCCGTGCCAATGCATGAAGGTGTCCAAGCATCCCCCGGAGCTGTTGTGCTTGGCAAGATGCCCAGTCCTGCGGCATGGGCTGGATACAAGAATGAGTGGTATAGCAGCTACTAGTCTTGGGGTCCTTGATCACTCGTTTCCCCCCTCGTCTGGTGTAGAGGGGTTTGTGCCAGTTGTGCATCAAGGTGGCCAAGAGGAAAGCAGCCTGTCAATCAAAAGAAGAAACGTTGTTTTCCTTGAGATCTTCATACCTGATTGAAACACATGCAATTAAACAGCAAGCCTGGGTATCTTTGACGGTGGGCAACCCTTCACCGGATTGGAGAGATTCTCGCAGGCAAATCAACACCTCCAAAATCAGTTGATAGTTCCGCTCCAAGTCGTCTTCATACACCTAGGGGCTGGTAGCACACTGGNAGATTCTCGCAGGCAAATCAACACCTCCAAAATCAGTTGATAGTTCCGCTCCAAGTCGTCTTCATACACCTAGGGGCTGGTAGCACACTGGTACCATACCTAGTATCCCATTCTCATTCATATGTCCAAATCAAGTTTGATACCACCAAACACATGTATAATTTTTCTCACATGTGAAGCAGACCAATGGGTCAGCAAATTGTATAGTTGTTGAAATGCAGAGAATGAGCCCCCAACCAGTGGATTGTCATGAGTTCGGTTCCAATTGCACAAGCTCACCTCCTGATCAGGGACATAGCCAAACATGGGATATGTAGATCTTAGATCGTGTATACAATTTATTTGATATGCAGCAAGTATATGAAACAGGACAGCCGGGATGCCTCACCACAGCAGATGTCCGGTGTTGAGTTCTGGATGTACTCCCACAAGCCCTTATATATAGCTGAAGCTCTTGCCTAGGTTTGCAGAGCCCAATCAAACTTGGAGCCTTATAAATCCACATAAATTTGACATCAACAGTCCATATGTATGGTTCAATGGTGTCAGATTCATTGATCCATGTTGAGGCACAGAAGCTCCAAACTTCACTGGTGATTGGACATAGCGGCTCCCATCAGGATTTTTCGTTTCAACCAACACCACCGCCATGGCTAAGGCCAAGCCAACAGCACCGAAAGGTTCCAGCTCACACTGAGCCGCAAGGGCAATGGGATGCGAGGGCAGGTTCAGTTTTACCCAAATATCATCAAAAGAGTTTCTACTATGTTTTATGTGTTTGAGCCCATTGGGGTATTGAAAAGCACCAGCTCAGAAACCATCCAGCCCTCAACCACTGACACTCATCAGGGCGCACCTCTCAACGCCGCATTTCGAAGCAACCCCATAGGAACCACAAACCAGTCACCATGGGGATCATGTGCTCAAACCCTGAAACATTTGGCCAAGTAGAGCAGCTTTTCACCCTAGTGCACTGAATCCAATGCAAAGCTTTAAAAGGATCGTTCAATGCACCATGTCAGGAACTGCGTTGGATGCTCTGATGTCCACAAAATGATGAAATCGACCCCCTCTGTTGGTCACTTTGAGCCAACTGTCTCCCAGAGAGGGAAGACCATTCTAGGAGACATTTGGGGTCCAAGACCATTGTGGAAGAGAGTTTGACCGATCACTCTCTAAGAAAGTGATTGGATCCTCAGGGATATATATATNGACCATTCTAGGAGACATTTGGGGTCCAAGACCATTGTGGAAGAGAGTTTGACCGATCACTCTCTAAGAAAGTGATTGGATCCTCAGGGATATATATATTCCATTGTAAGAGTCAGCTTCTTTTCCCAGCCATCCGTCCAGCCACGTGGATCCAGGTTGATCCGAAGCCAGGAATAGATGGCACGCGAGGCGCCTTGGGAGCTGCCGTCGTTTTTGGCTTCAAACGTGGGTCGTTTACCCTCTGGTAAGCTGACATAACTATGGAAAATCACCATTTTTAATAGGAAAATCAACTATAAATGGCAATTTTCAATAGCTGTGTGAGTTTACCGGAGGGTAACCAACAGGACAGGTCAGTTGACCGGCAAAAATCGTGGTTTAACATGGTTTGACCAAGAAATAAACTGTTGTGAATCAACAAATTGGTGACTTATGGTTGATTTATAGTTGCTGTTCTGTCAGCTACCTTGGGAAACATGACCAAGGTGCCGAAATTGGTCAGCTTGCTTGAGTTGGCAAACATCACTAGGTTAACCGTCGGGTTTATTGTGATGAAATAACTAAGTTAATTACTTTGATAGGTTAAAAAAAACACCAAACACATCTGGGGACCCTTGTCTCCCTCTTGTTGGTCAAACCACCGTGTCTTCGATTTAATTCATAGGGAAGCGTGAGTTGAGACCACATACATAAATCCATAAATCATCATAAATCTATATATATCCACCATTTTTTGGCTTTCTTAAATCCCTAGCTCCACCAGCATTGCTTCAACCGCCGGGCAGGCGCCTCCTGCCCCTGCAGGGCCGATGTCATGGATGAAGCGCAAG
Source organism: Symbiodinium sp. clade C Y103 (assembly GCA_003297045.1). Lineage (NCBI taxonomy): Eukaryota > Dinophyceae > Suessiales > Symbiodiniaceae > Cladocopium > Cladocopium sp. clade C. The sequence continues at coordinate 213,107 of BGPT01000952.1, read as the reverse complement.
CCAGCCGGATCCAGCACGGCCGTGAGGCCCCAGGGCTCTGGGGCTTGACCTCGACGTTTTCGCGGCGGAACCATCCTGGAGGTCGCTATACCCTCTGGTAAACGAACATAGCCATGGAAAATCACCATTTTTCATAGGTAAATCAACTATAAATGGTTCATTTTCAATAGCTACGTTAGTTTACGAGGGGGTAATTTTGGGTGTTTTATGGAGATTTAAGCATGAAAAATTGGCGGTGAACATGGTTGAAACATCCTGAACTATAGTAAAATTTGTTTACAACAAGGTTTGCAGATGTTTACATAACCCAGTCAGTCCAAAGGACAACAGTCCAAAGGACAAGTTTAACGCGTCCGTTTCAGTAAAGGACCTAAATGACTAAAGGCCCCAAAAAACTCATACCTTCAAAAGATTCAAAAAATCCGCACCGTAAGACCAGCAGAAGTCTCATACAGCCAGAGCACTCATGAGAAAAAATGTTTACAAAAACAGTGTCTTTGTGTTTTTTTTGCACAAACCATCGCACACCTGATTTTGCGGGTTTTTCACGGCCTTCTCACGGGGTTTTCACTGGTTTTTCACGGCCTTTTCACGGTTTTTTCACGGTATCTTTTTTTTCTCAAATCTGGAAGGTGCATCGTCGATTTTTCAAGCATGGGATATCTTTGGGGGTGGAACCTTGCTCGGCTAAGTCGCACAAAAATACAACCTGAAAAATAATCGCATAGACAAACCCTCAGTCCTAAAGGCCTGGTTTAACAAGGCCGTTAGCAAAGGCCTAGTTTAGCGAGGACCTGGACCNGAAAAATAATCGCATAGACAAACCCTCAGTCCTAAAGGCCTGGTTTAACAAGGCCGTTAGCAAAGGCCTAGTTTAGCGAGGACCTGGACCGACAGGGTAAGGTTTACACGATGGCTTGAAACATCATGGCTGCATCATGGCTGATCGTTGGTACCCCTCCTCGCAAAACATTATACATTGTAAATTCATGTCCATGGACCTGCCAAACCAAGAGGCTGTACCGCTGGTCACTCGAATGATAATGAGAATCCCCCAACTTACAGCCGTTGGTTGAGGGAGAGGCTCCCGTTTTAGTAGAACCAGCGCCTGTAAACCAGTTGGGCTATGTTGAGCTAATCTCCCATTGTTTAAAGCTTGAATCATCTTCTGTTGCTTGACATCGCCACCTCTAGTAGCCAATTCTCCATGATAACGAGCCCTTGTTTCTTTTTGCTAAGTATGCGGTGTTCGGTATACTCCTTTCAGTTTGGTAATATTGCCATTACTTCTGGGTGATACCACCATTTATCTTCTTGTGTGCTAGAGATCCCATATCACCAGGGATCCAACATACTCACTGACACATATTCCAATTCTACAAACACTTCATACCATGGCCATTCTTAGACACCCTGCAGAAACTTTGACGTTTGGACTGCCTAGTATACATCCCCCATCAAAATTGTCCACCCAAACAAGTTCTAGTCAACCACATTTTACCAAGTTTCAGATAGATGCCCTCCGATAATCAAACATAGCCATGTACAAACACCATTTTTGATAGGGAGTTCATCTACTTTCAGGGGCCATTTTCCATAGCTATGTGAGATGACCGCAGGGTACCCCGATGATCACCACCCAGCACCAGGGAATTTTGGTCGTTGCTCAGCCCGTCACGTACAAAGTGGTGTAGTGAGTCGAGCTGCACACCTTGAAAGCTGCTGTGGGTGGTGAGAAGCCAACACTGGATGGAGGTATTAACCCAACCTCGTGCGAATATAAAGGGGATACAACAGGTATACCTGTATCCCCTTTCGTCACTTGAAATTAAGTACAATGGCTATCCGAGCATTTTTGCAAAAAACGTACTTAAATTGAAGATAAGTGGCTTGGATATTGATTCGAGCGTTTTCTGGAAATTCGAGCGTTTTTTGCATTTGACCGAGCTTAGAGCCTTTTGAGCTCTCGGAGTGGTGTGGTTTGTACATCATCCCCTGCCTTTCTCCTTGGGTGCCCCTTGGATCAACTGTGTTGTGCCTTTGTGTTGGGATTCCTCCGAGGCCAGCAAGCTCGGAGTCGCAAAATGAACGTTTTTTGTTTTTTCGTACTTTTTTTATTGTGGCATGTACCTTGCCGGCTGGGAAATTGCAAAATGCACGCAAATATGTGCAAAACGCGCGCAAAAATGCGCAAAACGCGCGCAAATATGCGCAAAAGAGCGCAAATTTAAAAAAGGTAAGTTTCCGAAATTGGGTCCGAACATAATTCCGAAAAACCGTCCTTTTTTTGAATTCGGTCCTCCGAAATTCCAATATGGTTGGTTCAAGCCCCAAAACACCTCACACTTCGTAAATGGCTGTTCATTTTACTGCTGATAAGGTGTTGGGATGGAGAACCGCTAATTTCCTTGCTAAGTTCTCAAGTGAACAAGGCAACGTGATTTGCCACGAACGTTTTTTTCAGAAACGTCCGGATTTTGTTGGCGTGGGCCCATACCCCAAATTCGCACCTTTTTTGCGTACTTCCCCCCCGCGCAGAAATTTAGGTATCAATGGGGGAACCAGGTATATATATATATATGGGAATATGTGTGGAATATTGAAGTTAAACTCAGCTGTGAAAATAGGTGTTCCCAGTTAAACTTGGAGTTTCTATGGCTAATCATTCACCCAACAAACATAGAAGCGGTTGGCGGTTACACTGGTTTTTGAGTCCCAGTTGATTGGTACTGAATGGGCATCCTCGGCAATGCATGGATATCCCAGCAGCTAGAGCAGTGGTGAAATCTTTGAGGGTCAACGGATGTCAACGTTGGGGCGCATGATGAGCAAAACAAGATACGAAAAAAAGGGGTGACAACAGGGACTAGGGTGAAATAAAGAGCCATTGAACTGTTGGAATGCACAAAACACATACTAATCCATGATTCATGGCGATTTCTGGTGAGTCACTGCAGTATGGCTAGCCTGTGCTATCCGGAAAACAATGTTTAGCTGGTGCCAGGGAGAAAAAAATGCGCAGCAAAATATTCAGCAGATAATAGCCCTACCCTTCACCAAGGAATACCGGAATACCCAGTATACATGATCAATGCCATTGATCATGAGTTTTATCTCCAACCATATCCTCAAGGTCAACATCTCATTTTCGCAACCTTCACTTACTGTAAATAGAACAGTTGGAAATCGGGGAAATTATGGAGAAAACATAATCTTTTTCACATCCTTGAACACTTCTCAATCTTCTCGGCGGATGATGTGAAAGAAAACATGAAAGAAATGTGGGGAATGTCACCAAGAAAGAAGTAGAAACAAACAAGGGAAACAAAGGGCTTGGGGGTGCAGGCCAAAGGCTACTTTTATGGGAATAAAACGGTTAAACATTCCATGAATTTGCATATAATCACTGTGGTGAAATCTATCCACCTATAACTGGAACTGCACTTCCAAGGGGGACTGGAAGAAGTCTCATTAAGCCGGGCCCGTCTCACTAGGGGCCGGCCAAACCATGCTGCTATTTTCACAGGCTAAAAGGAAAACCACAAAAAAACTCGAAAAAAAAACTGGACATAAACTAAACTAAAGTGACTAAAACACATAAACCCACAAAAACTGAAACCTAAACTCACCAAAAAGGCAGCCTGCGATTTGTACTTGTTCAAACCGTATTCCTTTAGGCCATCTTCTAGTACGAGTATTTGTTACTTCACTCATGCAGCAACTCTTGTTGCAATCGTCCCGGTCATTTGGGTTTCTCCAAAAATGTTAATTCTACTGTATACGCCAAATCAGGATCATCTTCATATTTCCATGAATAACCATGACACACCTCCCTAAATTGGCATCATGCCGTATTTCGGGATACACCGCGATCACCACGCTCCAAGACACCAAGAACACCGTAAGGCTGTACCGCCACTTCCGGTAGGATGGAATTGACCTCCTCCAATGCAATTGTTTGGGACACGCCTCGCCGAGCTGCGGAGGTGAGGAATGTGCCATCCGGCAATCATTCTATGACTCTGACATCTTCTATAAATGAGAGTTTTGAAGGGGAAATCATCCATAAATACGCCTGATTGCAAGACTATTCTTACCCTACCACAAAAAAATACATTTCTTTAAAGCTGGTTGGTCAATGCTCCCATCGACGTGCCAAACCCACTGGCTTGCCAAACGAACAAATGATTCAATGATGGGGGGCTCAAACCAAGAGAAGTACCGGGTGGGCACACCTCGGAGTGACTTTCTAGGGTGGCTGTATATCTTCATGGATTCATATGAGAGGAACACGAACCCAATGCCAGAAACCATCCCCCAAATCCCCACGTTTATGGGCGCTATAAATCATCCTCAAGTAGGTCGATTGCATCGGGTGAATCCCACATTTAAAGCTAATTTTCCGGCGAGAAACCTTCGTTGATCGAGATTTTCGCAGCTAGCCACGTTTGATTGCCAGAAGGTAAATTCCCGAAATCGTAGGTTTCCAAAAATGGAGATACCCCAAATCATCCAAAATTAAACCATATTTTTAGTATTGAACCCCATGGTCACCCCCATCTGTTGATCATCTGTTGATCACCTGCCAGGGGCCCCACCTGCAGTTGCCTTTTCAACGGGCCAAAGGTACAACACCAAGCTGCTGACCTTAGCCACGCCACTAAACTCAACCCCTGCAGGTAATGAGGTAAGCCAACCCCGGGAACAAATTGATAACAAGGGGTGATTTCGTTGATTTCACTACCAACAAGTTGGATTTAAGCACCATGGAAAACATGGGGATTCATCGATCATGAAATGTGATTTTAGTGTCAAACATGAGAGAAAATGTTGGTTTTTAAGTGGTAGAAACATATTCACCTATCAAACGATCAAAGCAGGTTTACCTAGAATTGAAAATTGAAGCAAGAGCCGCACTGGAGACATAATATATAGATTGACATCAACTTTCTTAACACTTGAAACCTCATGACAATGATCTACCATTCATCATCTCCAGACTTTGTAATTCTGATCATATTCTGGCGATTGAGGTTTGATACCCTCATGTTCACGTCGGACTTTTGGCAGTTGAAAGTTAGTTCCGGAAACAATACATCACATTGTTCAACTAATCCACTATATACAGCCAACTTTCATGTTCTAGCTCTCGGACATAGATACCGAAGCACGTGCTATAAACCCAATATCGCGACAGCAAACACATAAGTTTTGCTATTTGGTTATGGTTCAAAATTGGGTACCCCAATGATTGGACGGTAAACTAGACATGTTCTAGCTCTGATACCGAAGCACGTGCTATAAACCCAATATCGCGACAACAAACACATAAGTTTTGCTATTTGGTTATGGTTAAAAATTGGGTACCCCAATGATTGGATGGCAAAATAGATAACAATGGACTTAAATCTGTCCCCCAGGTCCTTAATTTTGACCCAGACCCTCCGGTAAACTAACATAGCTAGTGAAAATGGTAAATTTATAGTTGATTTATACTTAAGTGGTGATTTTCCATTATAGTTATGGTAGTTTACCAAAGGGCACCCATTTGTTGATCAACAAAGGCGTCAACCAACCAGTCTTTTCGGCTCAGGTCGGTCGTTTTGGTCCAGCCACTCCCAGTGCCACCAAGATTTGCGTCCGGAGCCAAGGGCGCCTTAGTCGTACGGCAATGGCCACGTCAGAACAAGGTGGTGCCCCCCCAGTTATTTTTGATGTTTTCTTACCAACCTCCCTGTAGTTCTACTCATACATATGTATAAATATATATAACCATATATAACATATTTATATAATATATAATTATAATATATATATATATATTTCAACACACACATATATAATATATATATATATATAATATATATTATATATAATTATATATATATATATTTAAACACAACAAGTACAAGTACCGGTTGCCCATATAGTCATTAGCAAAAACTTGGATTTGCTTGAGGCCCCCCCCCCCCCAAAAAAAAAAAAAACACACCCTGATTCCCAAAGTAATTAGTGGATTTTGTATCGGAAAAAACATATTCAGCAAATCCAGGCAACCTACCATCTAACAACAGTGATTATCACCAGAAACCCTAGTCGTTAGCCATGGTCATCCTATCCCAATATCCAATATCCAATATCCAGTACATAAAAAAAACAGTTCAATACAACCTTAGTTAACCATAGGTCTCAATATCGAGAACTTAAATTACATAAACCAGTTCTAGAATAGGACTGTCCTATGGTTAACGAAGGTTTGATTGAAGCAAATCCTACAGACAAACAGAAAAAATCCCAAGCAAATCTCAGGTCTCCATCGAAACGATGTCACTTTTGGCACGGCCTCCACCTCGTCCACCGCCACACTTTCGGAGCTGACGCCGCCTTCGAGGAGCAGCTGATCTTCGGTCCTTGGGAGCTGGAAATGATTTGGAAAACGACTTCGCTTAGTGATTGGTTAGAGCATGTTAAAGCCCATATACCCAGTTGAAATAGTTCTAAATTCTAAATATAATTCTAAAATGTTACTTTTTTATGGGGTTAACTTAACATTCCATAAATGGGGTGCCTTACTGACTTATGATTGGTAAAGGGCCATAGCTGTTATAACCGATTTGAAGATGGAACCACCCCGCTTAGGGAGCTTAATAACTAGACCACTTATCGTACCAACAACATGATAAATAAGGTGAACTAATGCCAACAAAGACCAAGGGAAATTTAGAATCTTAAACAGTTACTTCAGGTTGATGGAATATTTTCTCCTTGGCCAATTTCATTGGTCATTAGAGTGGCAAAAGATTGGTATAGTATATTATGATTGGATTTAATGGAATATGCAATCCAGCAATATGAACAAATTGGGTCAATTGGCCAATATGTTTTGAACCTGAACCAATTTCACCACTCAGCGGGTTCATTGTGATATGATGGGGGAGCAAACACCGAAACAACATAGTGGAGTGAGGGAGATCGGACCAAGAATCACACATATCTAACCTCTGGTCATTCAACATAGCCATGGAAAATCCCCTATAAATGGAGGTTTTAATGGGAAAATCATCCAAAATTGGCCATTTTCCATGGCTATGTTAAATAACCAGAGGGTAACACAATGGGAATACACCTGTCAAGATCTTCCAGCGAGAAGACAGCTAACACCATCCTCCAGCAACCGAACACTATCCTCCAGGAAATAAACACCAGCATGCCGGAAAATCGCACAGGTTTGCAAATGATTTTGCGATTTACGGCGGGAATTAATATTTTTCGAACACTCCGCAGTCTGGCTACTGTAAATCTGGCTAAAGAAACATCAGCAGGGCCCCTCAGGAGATGCGGAGTATGCCTGAAAAACCATGTCGAAATAGAAAATGATCGAAATAGTTATAGCGAAATCAAAACTATCAACCGTGGCCAAGCTTAATTCTCCCATGGTACCGTGTTTGACCTTGCCATCCCATCCCTTGCACTCTAGGAACGCCATCGCTCCCGTCGCGCACCAAGCCGAGCAGTTTGCTGCGACGCTTCCGACGGCGGGTTTTCTCCGCGAAACTTTGGCGCGGAACTGATGCCGAAACAGCAGCGAAATCATCCTGCAGATGGTCGCTGGTACAAGTCTGGTTTGCAAAGTTGCACAACAAAAAACAAATGGCACCAAGTGCGCTTCTGAGAATCAATATGGAATTCCATTTGTTTGGTCTAAATTGATGCTTCCCATGAAAAATGATCCAGCTTGACCTTCACAATTTCCGACTCACCAGTGAAGTCCGTCAATGAGGTCGATAAGTACACTTTTCCAAGATCTTTGCGGATGAAACTCCCAGGTTTATAATCATCCAAGCATCACTATTTATGTACCATATTCCCATCCCATATACTCCAATGTCCATTTAATCCATCCATTTATACCTGATCTACCCAGATTGTTGCTGATAAATACTGATGACATAGTGTACTATGTCAAATGTTAAGCCCCCAAATAGTTGTATATAATATGCTATTGAAAAGGCAGGTACCCCCCATTCCGGGCTTGACAGTACCCCAGTTCATGAAGATGCAGCTCCATTTAGTGACTGGCCTTAGCCCCCCAGAAAATGATGCTGAATTATCCCAATTCCAGGGTCACAAACCAACTTGTAGGGAACCATAGTCGTTCCCACTGATAAGCCGGTATCAATCAGTAACACCTGAGGAAACAGTCATTCCAACCCTCCCTTAAATTTTGATAGCATGGTGATCCCAGTAATACTGCCGTCCAATGATGATAGCCTTAATACAGTGGCTACTGTTGGACACCAGTAATACTGATCCCTAACTATATAGTTGGATATATCTACCAGAAACATCCATACACCATCAATCAACCTGGTTATGAATCAACTTAGCTAACGAACTGATGAAATCTGGGGCCTCACTGGCCTCGCTGATCCCAGTAATCACCTCGGTGTCCAATCCCAGCCCCGCAGCTGATTTCTTCTGGCTTACACCGCTGGAAGTAGCTCTGCTTCCTGGCGGACGGGATGTATCTAACAATGGCAAAGAGGTGGTGCCCTGAAAAATTGTGGGTTGAACCAACGGAATGGTGATGTACAAGTGGTTTGTGTTGGCTAAGTTGCTTTAGCTCACTAGCTTTTACCTTCTACAATAGATATATAGTATGATATAGTCTAACTAAAATGAACCTACAAGAATTGGATATGACCATCATAGTAGTCAGCTGCGCCTCTTCATCCCCCAAGGGCGCCGCCCCAAGGATTTCCACCGCCACGTCCAAGGCGTCATCTACAACGGAGAGTGCTGGGGCAGTTACCACGGCGAAATGGTAAAACCTTGGGGTATCACTTGGAGATCTGGAGATGAGTAGCTAAAATTGGAACAAAAATATGGGAATTCTGACTAATGTTTTTCTGGTTTCTGAAGACAAATAGCTAAAACTGGAAAAAAATCATTGGTACTCCGATGTTTTTTCGTTTTATCTGCGGATTTTCAAGAAAAAAACATGATTAACCTCTCAAACTTAAGTGATTAATCTTCGGGAACAAATGAACATCCACAGATACAGCATCAAAGCGACAATTTCATTCATGCGCTTGAGAAAGATTAAGTACATCCGTACATCCGAAAAAAACCTATCAACATGGCGGTGAAACCTTGAATTGTTGAAGGGGTGTGTGGCTTGGACGCATCAGAACCAATTCATCACCAACATCAACGATATAAACTTTAGATAAAGTGGCAACGTCAGGGGCCCATATATCCTCTTCAGGCCTTGTTGAGCCTAGTTCCTTTCCAGGGCTGACCTTGAACAATGGCTCTTGGATAGACAGCAAACAGGCAACTTGAAAAAGGTGGAAGCAAGAGCAACCAAATCCGTGGTTAGAAATAAATACACCACTTGACTACAAAAAAATGGAGAAGGGTTTGCCCCAGTTGTGTAAAAATAAGGGTTTTATCATGTTTTATCCTGGTTTAAGCAACCTTGGGGTAAGACTTAAGCACAGGTTTACTCCAATTTGGGAGAGCGGAGGAAGCCGTTCTACCTTCCACAGCATACCCAAGCCTCGAACTGCATCTCCGGCTCTCGGCAGGAAGCAACGACTTCCAGCAAAAGCGGCCTCAGAAATGTCCGACTTGTAGCTTGCTTTGGGGATACACCAAAAGGGTGGTGCCTATAGGGATTTACCCTAAAACTGTAATTAATTACTATTGTTTGATGATTTATTTTAGCCAAGTTGGTTTATAGGTTATTTGGGATTTTGTTATAGATACATCTGTAGTTGCATTCATGGGTGGTATATGATGGTATATGGGGGCTTAAGCCACCTGTAAATCAAGGCCACCACATTGTAGATGTATGTACATGTTTGTCTCACAATCGGATGATACCAATCATAAAATGATACTGTTAGTGGAACATATGGTTAAGATCTGAAGTTTGATAGCAGCAATCCAATCCATCAGTACCAGAGAAGCCAAATGAAGATCAAAACTTGGCAGTTTCACACCTGTGAACATGACTTTCAAGACTTTCAAGACCTCTGATCAGGAAAAGTCAGCCATGTTTCAAAAATAAACATGTTCACGGCAAACGAAGTCCATATTTTTTTCCAATCAATTCCTAGGGTTTTCGAGACATTTCCTATGTTTTCCCTATATTATTCTGTGGCATTCTGTCGCACATGTTGCCATGGCATTTGGTCATGGCTCACACCTTCTTGCATGGTCTTATAATGCGCAAACCCCAGTTGAACTTGTTGGTGTGCCACAGCGCTACTTGCGGTGCCTGCGGTGCCCCATCAGTGAAGTGTTCCTTGGTCAAGATGAACACCATTATAACTATAGTTAGATAAATCTACCATATATATATATATATAGTAAAATATATGGCAACCCGTTAATTTAACTCATTTTGTAGTAAATCAAACATAATCAACCGTATCAACCATGATTCATGGTGAGGTCTGCCAATGAGACAATGAGATCGTAACAACCGAGGAACAGTCAGAGTAAAGCGGTGGAAATAGACGCGGCGAAGCCCACCGGCCTTGCAAAAACAAAAGGGCAGCTGCCAACATAGGTTGCATCTTAGCTGCTATAGAAAGCTAAGTTTTCATTTAAACCTGGTCTGTAGCAAATACACTATGAAATAAAAACGAACACATGAAAAAAAAATAAATGTATCAAAAGACAAAACAAATTGACTGACCTTCTTTTTGGGTCCTTCCATGGCTGATTGAGAAGTACAAAATTGTCTATCAAACAAATGGCATCCAGTGTCTTCAAAAATCACATGTCGCCAGATGTTTAATTTCTCTTTAACAAGAATCATAGGCAACAATGGAAAAGTCGATCATGTGCCTCAAGTTCTCCTAAATCGTTACATTTCTTCTTTTTTCCTATGTCCCATGATTGGGATCATGTTACCATCTTCCTATTTGTACTTCTCCTAAAATTCCCCTACGTGAGATTTACCACCTGGCAATTCAAACCTGGCAATGGAACGAACACTTTTAATGGAGGTTTTTAGTGCAAAAACATCACATTTCCCCATCATTCTCACCAACTTTCACCGCCCAAAATCCCGGGCTCCCTGTCCCTACCTCCAGCGCAAAGCGCAACGAAGCCCCCGGCAGCGCCGTGGCGAAGAGCGCCAACGGTTGCAGGGCCAGGGGCCTGTGGCAGGTGCCCCTGGAGGAATGGGTGCGGTGTTTGAACCAGCGAAAATGGTGATGTCACCAGCCACTATGTTCATTTAATCAGCCAAAATTGAAGAATTGTTATTTCCCTTCTATTGGTCATTAAAAAAAACGATGACCCGGGTAGTATAACTCCCTAGGCCAATCAACGGTATTCTTTATGGCTCAATTGGTCCCATCCGTGCCTGCAATCTTTGGCAGGGCTCGGCCCCACCAAGTCATCGCAGTCTTCAGGGCCTACACCGACCAACCTGTGCGGAATTTTCCAGCGCCCCGTCGTCCAACTAGTAGGAGATATGGGGGGGGTCCATAAATGGGGGATCCACAAAATGGATGGTTTACAATGGAAAATCCATCTATCAATTATATTAAAATATAAATTGATGATTAGGGGAACCCCCATTTCTGCAAACGGCCATAGGAGATGTGGATTTCTTGTGGAAAAAATGTTGGACTATAATCCAACAATGGGTGTATTTTCCCAAATTCCAAACTTGGAATGTACTATCCACCAGGTCGAACCAATACCTATGAGTTCTTTAAATCCAGAACTTAAAACTGGTGGATCCCCCAAGAGTGCCAATGTGCTTGAATAAAATGGTGATACTCCATTGGAATTGTGGTTCGTAATTCGACTATTCTAAGATGGATCCATGTAGAACACCAAAACAATTAACAATGTAATAGAGGAAGTCTTCTAAGGAACGTAAAACACATTATTAGCTAGCTTTTCTACCAGAGCGAGGGTTCAACTTTATTCCAAGGTGCTGTCGAGTAGTACCACCCCTAGTTGTTTCAAATTAAATTCCATGCCAGTTGTCGAGGGAAGGCTTCCGAAGTCTTCATGCTCAAAGGGTCGTGTTTCCCCGAGGTATTCGGGCAAGGGCCAACCATTCAGTCTTGATGAGTGGGAGGACGACGCAACGTAGAGCTTACCAGTGTACCAGCAGGTGCCATGGTACATGGAAATTTGATGATGTTTGGACTTGAACACTTCCCAATTTAAGGGTTACCCAAGATGGGAGCCATGCCCTATATAATCTAAGCTGCTTAAGCTAGCAATTTTGGGTTTGTCCAGTAGCGGGGCATGCCTCAAAATGTCAATTCAAATAGGGAAAACGATCAAAAACCACTGGATGTGTGGTATCTTAGTGTTGGACAAATCCAAATGTATATATAGGGAAATATTTAAGACCAAAGGAGCACATATGGAGGTTTCCTAAAATGGGGCTACCCGAAAAATGGATGGTTTATATTGGAAAATTCTATTGAAATGGATGATTTAGGGGTACCCCACTTTTAGGAAACCTCCATATGTTTCGATTGTGCAAAAATCCACCATCATCCCATTTTTTGGCACACAAGTTTGAGCCATACAGCAAATATTACAAGATGTTTCCGCCCAGTATATGCCTGTTGACTTGCAAACCCCATGAACCACAGATATACCTACCATAGATCTTGGTTACGCTAGTTCTAAGCCAACTTAACTAACTATGGGGCACCACCCTGCATAGGAAGTGGAGCTATACTATAACTGTACTATAACCCAGCTACAAATGGGGTAACCCGATCAGAAAACAGAAATGGTGGTCTCTCTTAGGGTCCCGACAGCTTCAGTGAAGCTTCACTGGGCAAATTGCAAGCTTCGCTCACCTGAGGCAATGGCTTCTCTTTCTCCTACGCGTCAGCGATTTTGCCAAAGTTTGCACACTTGAGAAAATCGGCCACACCAAAAACAAACTCCCACTGTCGTGGCAGTGCCCTTCCCTAAAGGAGGCAGGTGATTGGACGGAAATGGAAAACGGAGCCTCCGTGAGGGGAAAACAACAAGAAGGTGATCTACATCCATGGCCGACTAAAAGCAAACTCCAAGAAAAGGCCCAGTTCATGAGCCTTCTCGTTGGGTGCTTGGAAAAAGACGGTTTTCAGATGTTTTCAGTTTTTCAGATTTCAATCCACAAAGAGGTGTAGGTATTTGGTTCCCTAGTAGCTTACCTATAGGTTTAATGGTAGTGTATCAGTGTATCTATGGTTAATGGAATTTATCAAGAACTTAGCACTGCGGGGGTGAACGACTTTGCATCTACATGTGAATGTTGTATCAACCTGTACCTTGTTCACGGCCGTAACGTCTTGTCCATGTCATTCCCCGTGAAAGAATTGTCAATGTCCACTGGTGTTTCACCAATATTGTCCTTCTGGGACACCTAGAGGCGACAGCTTGCTGTTTTTCATCATCTACATTCATCCACCCCATGGTTGTTGAATGGGGGAACCCTCTATTAATCAACCAGTGGGTAAAGGACATCTATGTGCTTCACTTCCTCTCCAGTACTATCTGGCTGGTCAAGACCCTATCATACTTACCGGATGGCGTTTCACCATTTCTGTGCGCTCCGCCTTCTGGGAATGGCACCTGGCCAAGGAGATCCTCAACTCTGACTATCATCAGCATGGATTTGCTTCAGGATTCCCACCAAATCAAACATATTCTCTATAGATTCCCCGGTTCAGGTGGATTTTCCAATGGAAACATATAAATCACCCAGCAAAGGTCAGAGGTCTTATTCAAGAGGTGGGGATCACCTCTAACAGAGACACCCATGGACAGTAGATCCACGCCGCCAAGTTGCATAAGCCGCTTTCCCAAAGCGTTCCTCGCAACTTGGTTGCTGCTTGAAGGGGAAAAACTTGGATCCCTCGTTCGCATGGATTTAACCAGCGAAAACGCGAACTTAAAATGTCATAGTGGAATAAACCTCAACCAATCATAAGTGTTTTTTGTCACCCCATATCTAGTAGATAAACCTTTGGAACCCAGGATGTACTATGCACAAGTTTTACCATTGGCGCGAATCAAGGGTAATAGATCATGGAAGGCAACGATACCCACAAGGTAATTCAGATTCAGCTCGTTTTAGGTGGTACCCAGTACCTGAGGTCATCAATCGCTATTTCAGTTGCCTAAACTGAAGGGATTGCCCCATATAAGACCATGCTGCGGATGCATATCATATCTTACATAGCCATTGCACTAGGCCTTATATATGGTAGGTGCGTCCATTTTAGGTACCTCAAATGAGCAGCGTTGGGAACACGCCCTACTATTTTTTAGAAAATGATTCCGATAATGGATTGTAATGATCCCTTTTCAGTGGCTGAGTAGAACCCAACATGAACGATAAACCCATGGGAGTTTGACACTGCTCAAGCGATAATTGAGGTTTCTGTCTGTTTTCTTCAGGGTGTGGGTCAAATTCCCTAAATAGGGGGCTCACTGTCCAAGCAGGATTTGAGACTGTATACCTGCTGTGAGTACCTTCCTACAACAAACAATAGGCACACTGCAAAAACGGCCAATGCATGGCTGGATCAACTCCAACAGTGATCCCGGCACGGTTATAATGGATGACTCTCGTAAACCTTGCCTTTGAGCTACAACATGACTTTTCGGGGTGGCAACCCCAACAAACACTGTGAATGTGTATCCACGAGACATAGTTTTTATGTATTTTAATATGGAATCCCATAGTTCCCACGGAGCCAAGCGGGACGTGCTTCACATGCCCGGGCCGCAGCTTGGAAGCAGAGCATCTTTAGCTGTCCATGACTCCACACGCCAGACCTCGGCAATGACTCGGAGGAATGCTTGGGAGGGGTGCCCAATTCCCAGGATTTGGTGGGACATGTGGCAAAAAATATGTAAGAATAATCTTAAAAGTTGTTAATCTATTACATGTTATTACTAAAATCATGTCATATACGGTATGATTCCCCCGAGTGGTGGATTTCCTTTGGGAATGGTGGATTTCCCTTCGGGAAGATGACCAAAACTATCTTCTCATCCCAAGGAAGTTCAAGTATGACATCTTTCTCCGACGGATCGTTTGGCCCACCGGCCGCACGGTCACCCTGCGGTGCAAAAAGGTGAAAGCGCGAAGGCACTTCTAACCTCAGCTTTGAGCTGAATCGCCAAAAGTGGTGGCCTGGAATCGTGAAGCCCCCTCGATCAACAATAACATAACGTTAGAAACCGAATCATTTCCAGTTACTTATCATGGTTACGACCCCACTATGACACCTGGGATTTGCTTGTGCTACACGCAATGTCATGCCCTGACAAAAACACGACGTGCATAAAGACCAGGACTTGGCTGTCTGCACAATGTCGCGATTCTGCAGATCAAGGAGCCATATTGACTAACTTGCTGACAAGGCACTGCAATTAAACACTCTCGAAATTATGTAGTCATGTAATTGAATCATATGCCCAAGACAAGGAGGACCGTTGTTGACAATAGGTGTTACTTGGGAGCAAGCTACCGCTTAATGATTTAGTATATGGCCTTGATCATGAGGGGTATAAACCAACTTATGGATACTTATGGTAGTTCCAACTTAAGAAACACAAACAGCTGTACTCCCAAGTAACCTGTCATCTACACCGAATCAGTCTTGGTGCTCGCCTTGCATGGCTCATCATAGCTTCAGACGGAGGAGTTGCGCGTGGAGAGGCAAAAGTTAAACGCAGCTACCCCATCAAGAGCCAGTTGAAATGTGTTCATCAATCCAGGTTTAAGTTGTATGAGCAAATGTGATTTCTTGATATTTCTTGACCTCCAGATTCTTGAGGTCCAAGACATGGACTCACATTCAGCCCTGCCAAATTGCGTCAGTGGTACCTGCTCCAGCGTCACGGAGACGTCACGGGGCTTCAAGGAACATGCGTCACGGTGATGTCCGATTGGTAACTGCTCCAGCGACATTTGAACCTGGAAAGATGCGACTTCGGAATTGAAGCTTTTGGAGGCTCTCTTTTTGAAGCCTGTGCTGGGGCCGTCATGGCCGTTGAAAATGGCGGCCGTCCTTTGCCAGATGCCGAAGCACCATCGCCGGCAGTCCTTGAAGGCGGCCATTTTGGTTGCTGCACTGAACACAATCATCACAATCCAATAGTAAACAATCCCAAAAAATCACCAAAAATGGGTGATACTATAGGTCATCCCCAAATGGTGTAGCTTTATGGCATTGGGTTTGGCCACATTTAAGGGCACTTTCTTGAACAGAATGAAGCACTTCTTGCTGCAGAAGTAAGCCGCGCGACGATTGCTATGATTCAAGGGCCCGGACAAGCGTAGCTGCAACATCACCTCAGAAAGTGATGCCAAATCTCCATTTTTTTCAACAGGTAAATGTGGCCACTGTGCCACTTTTGGGGATAATCCCTCATTAACCATCCAAGGTCGATATTCCTCAAACAAAATGTCCTACGAAATATACTAGATCGTCCATATCCTTCTGATCAACTTGCGATGTTTTCTTTGCTCTCTTATGACCATTTCTCACCAAAATGGCAAAGCATTCACCTGCTGAGTCCTCTTTTGCCCGCGTTGAGGCTGCCAACTTACCCACTTTCTATTTCAGTCAGACGGGTTATGAACTGCAACGGGTTCAATGAGTCTTGTTTATCTCTTCAACTGTTTGTCTCTCTTGGACTCCCAGACAGTGTGTGATTCAAATTGAGCACAAATATCAAATACCTAAAACATACTAAAACCTTGGTCTGCAAATGAGCCACATGGCCATCTGACTGGGTTTCCAATGGCTGGTCGAACTGTTCACCTCATATTCACATACTTCGCACAACCATGTACAGGAGTGCAGATTTTTTCTCCTGCGTGGTAAGCCTGGTAAGCAAGCTCGCATCTTTGGCTCATCAGTAGTGCCATGCCCGTGTCAAGCACACCTTGCAGTAGTTGTTGTTTTGATGCTGAAAATTGTATCGTCATAAAAGGGTCTCTGAATCAGTTGTTCCAAAGTTATTCCTGTGGTGAAGCATCTCCCAAGATGAGGCTGACCCATGGCCAATCTTGGCTAACCTTAGAATCACCTCACATTCATGGCTGCAAATTCTACTCATCAACCTATCATTTACCAAGATTAATCTCCCTTGCCTAGTCTATCTTCAGCCGCACACCTTGGATGTACATTTCTATCCCTCTAGGTATATCAAAGGTTCCATAGAGTACCCCTGACAAGGGAGCCAAAACTGAATAGATCCAATAAGAAACCGACATGTCTAACCGGGTGCTTCCTTTCAACGGAGAAAAGGTTACATCGTTCTTCGGTTCATTGTTTCAACCAATGATTATTGTACCTGGTGGTTTGATTGCCTTATGAAAAGGATTATCACTCTAGGGCATCCCCACAATACCAAAAACCCACCCAAACCAATTCATCATTTTGGCTGTTTCTGGTATTCCGACCCGAAAAATAAGATGGTTCGTGAGACCTTAATGCTGGTTGTTGGGTTGTTGGTGGCACAAAGAAACCTCAAGAATTGCCTTATCATTGCAGGGGTCACCTGATTGATCTGATTGGAGGCCCGGTTGATCCAGCTTAAGGCACACCTGCCCACATGACCTGATCAAAGAACTGGGGCCTTCGACGCGACGTCCACAGGGGCCTCAACCCATCCGCCAACCAGTGGCGATAAAACCAGCAACACATGACCGGTTGAATGGACCAGCATGAACCTAAAGGAATACCAAGCAAACATGATGTACAACTGGGTGGTAAAAAGCGTAGCTATCATCCAGCTATACTTAGTACCCGAGGCAGGTGGGGAGGGGACTGGCCAACCAAGGTTATCAAGTTTCTGGCTGACATGCACATGCAACGCTTTTGAGAAGGCTTGTGATTAAAACGGATGTGGCCAGCATTTTGTGATTTGACTTTGTGCCTTTGTCTGCAAATAGGGTACACCCCCAGTCTAAATCAAATCCACTGGAGAATGAGTCGCGTCTTTTTTCTATACCTGAACAACCAGTTCGGAGGTATACCCCGTTTTCAGACTGAGTAATGATTGTGCTCGGGTGCTTAAATTTCACATTGACAACCGACGCTTGACTTGGAGGGTGTCCTCCAAGATGGGGAGCAGCCACTTGGGGTGTGCAACTTGGACGTCCATCCCACTTGCGGGAAGGGGCCTCCAATATGACCAAAAATGGGTGGTATAAACCAGCCCCCAGCTTTGGGTATCTTATTGGTTTATTGGCTTTACCACAATAGATTCTAACGCATGTTACACACGTTCGGCTAATCACCTCCTCATGTTTTGATCACCTCGGCCTCCGTCTGGGGTGCCCAACGTTCGCAGAAGTCAGCAGCACCCCATTGAGGGCCTGGGACCGAGGGTTTTGGACGTCAGTTCCGCAAATCCGCGGCCTGCATGAACTCATGGGGAAGTACTACTCCATCTAAGGTGTGTAGTATAGTTATCCAACGACAACACAGAAGGAATTCAACCAAATAACTTTTCGAATTGTTGCAGCCGTCCGGAAAATGTGTTCAGGAAAAATCGTCAGGACATACCAACATTTGAGGGTAAAACCACCCCCTCCTGGCCATCATGAAGGGTCTGTGGCTGGCATACCATGTGGCATCACTTAGGTTGTTCAATGGGTGTTTCCAGTCTATGATAAAAGCACAACCACTTTGAAAGAAAAAACACGTTTGGGTGTGGACTCCTGAATTGTGGGCATCCCAAATATCCCAAGTTGACAACTTACTATAATAACGACTACAGCTCGCAAATCAGAAAGAAACCACTTCTGAAATAACCTCCCCCTAGCCATCATTTTTGGTCACCTTGACCAGCGAGGTTGTTAACTCTTCATATAAATATAATATCATATCAGAAACAAAGACATGCTGGGACTTCCAAGTGGAACTTTGTTTGGTGGATTGCCCATACCTTGCTGACAGTTGAGATTTCCGCAGGACATGCGGTCAACCAAACTGAGCCTGACAAATAAATGGAAGGCTCAAACACTTCACCACCGAGCAAGATCTCGCAACCAAACAAAAAAAATGGGACCCGTGACGACCAGAACTCATAACTTGTTCAGCGTGCTCTGGTGCTGGGCAGAGCCATTGTCCACAGTCTAACTTCCTCCCCACATCATGTGTGGGTCAACACCCTGGCATTCTCATGAACATCCCAAGTGAACCGGATAGAATAGAATAGGCTGCATGGAACTTTCATTTCTTTTGGTTGTTCATTGCTGACATCCCCAAGTTCTATTGGTTCTGCATCACTCCCCGGCAACTCTTCACACCCCAAAAAGACATGGAGCGCTGAAATGGCCCCAAATATGAACTGTTTGAGTTTGGATTAGACATGTTTTGACCTATGCCCTCCCCCAAGTTAACATAGACCTTGACAAATAAGAGGTTGGAAGATTAGTTTCTAAACATTAGCAATTTAGGAAACTACCTTATTTTGGGATGATGCATAAAAATGGTCAAACCCACCAAGAATAGAACAAGTCTGCTCTGCTGGACTCGTTTTTCCAGATTACGCAGCACCCACATCAGCATGGCCAAGCAATGCCCGCGGACCTCCCGAGAAGTCATGACGCAGCACCTGTGGCAAGGTGTGGTGGCTGATGAGTAGCCATCATTGTATCTCCATCCTGTTGTTCCTTTATTTGCTTAACAACCATGGCCATTTCAGGTACCTAAACTGAAGGCAGTGTACCATATAAAGGAATCTTTTGCGCGTAGGTAAGTCCAATTTTGGAGCCTAAATTAGCCGTTGATAACACCTCTGAACTTAAGATTGAACCCGACTATAGTGCGCAATCCACCAGAATAAGAATGCCACCGGTCTGGTTTTCAGTTGACACATTCTTCCAAGGAATCTGCTCATCAACCAGAATCGATTATTTCCCATCAGGGTAAACAAGTCAGGAATCATCTTTACACCAGCATGATGCATGTTTCTGTCGGACCACTTCTTGCATATGTTTCGTCTTTATTAATCTCTATCACTTTCAAGTTTAGATACGCCTTGGCAAAAGCTGAAACCAAAACCTGTCAAAACCTATTCCTTCCGTGACAGTGATTTTGCATTAGAAAAAAATATCAAAGCCAACACATGTCCCTAGTATCAATAGATTGGGTTAAGGGAAAATCTACAGGAAACCATGGTTTTTACCATCAAATATGGAGGTTTCCTGTAATTTTTCCCTGAAACCAATCCAACCTGGGACAAAAAAAACAACACCGTTGCCCCCAGAGGCGCACCCGAGAGCTAACACCCACGCGAAGCTCAAAAGTGAGGGCCTCAAAGCTGGAAGTGAAGCCAGTCTTAGATGTGTGGCATTTCAGAAAGCAGCTATAATAGATATATATATATATATATGTGATACACACACACACATATATATATATATAAAGACAATATAGTTACATAATGAGATATTCAATTTATTGTAACTATAGAGATAATAAAGCTAAGTACCCATGAAAATTGGTGAAAGTCCAGGAATGATGGGAACGTCTACTCGAAATGTCTAGGAAACTAGATGGACCGGATGGTGAAGAAATGGACTGATAGATATAGGTAGGAAGATAGACACAAATCAACATATCCACACAATAAACGGACATGTCAATTCAGCAAAGTAACCAATGCTCCCTTTCATGGCCCAAACAAACTACTAGACCGAGGTTCAACCAGATCATCCGTTTTTGTCGGAATATATGCACAAAAACGATGCTTCTGTCTGCCCACCAGCAGAACACCATGCTCTTGTGTGATGTGTAATGACAACAAACAAAACATACAAATTACTTGTAGCATCTATGCAGTGCTTGGAGGACTGAGGCACCTTATTTTCAGAGCTACATGCAAGTCAACCTCTTATTTGGTGCATGGTGGCTGAAATTCTTGAAAGAATTCAGAGCCAGGTTCAACTCTCATCCCAAACACCTTTGGACGCTAGAGCTTGTGTAATCTGCGTAGCAACTCCTGTTTCCGCGAATGATGAGCATGATGACGACAGTCATCACAGTTGCTAGTGTTAATATGACCAGTAGCACAGTTGTGATCGCAACCGTTCTTATGATCCTGAACAACTATTTAGTTGACTACAGTAAGCTTCTACCCCTGATCACAAATATCCCCCAAACGAAACCTTGCTATTTAGTATCGGATTCATTCATTTTGGGGGGATATAGGGGGTATTGCTTATTGAATATAACAATATATGTATATATAGGTATGGGTTAATTAGTATATATCTGGGTAAATTACGATAATTCACTCACTTGAAATAAGGATACTTCTTGGATAATTCTCCTATACTTATTAACCATCATTCCAGTGAGGGAAAGCAGTGAGGTTGTTATGTCATTTACCCAGATATTTACCCACATATGTCATGACGATGTTCTTCATTTTGGGGGATATGGGGGGATTGAATATTGAAAATAGAATCTGCTGTATATATTATGGGTAAATTACCATATATCCTATGTATATATATATATATGTATGTATATAGCATGTTCCATCACCTTTAAACAATCATGACTGGTATGATTCTTCTGCTTGTCCCAACCGGGTAGCCCAGAGGGGCCCAGACCATGTCACAGTCGGCCACCAAGTAGAAGGAACATCCCAACCTCAGGTCTTGGAGGCTTCCCGAATAAGTCAAGCATCACAAGGGGAAGGGGGTGCGAATGTCCCCCACTTGTAGTTTGGCTTTTAAACCCCAATTAATTTTGAATATTATATCTGATGTCAATCCATATACCCTTTGGTATGTTAACATAGACCCTGAGAATAGCTATTTCTAGAGGAAACTAGTCTTCCAATCCCTATCTGCCAGGGTCTATGTTAATTTACCAGAGGGTAAATCCTAGTATTAGTTTGAAACCAACTGAGCCATTGAGAACTGGGGCACCACCGTGTATCTCCAGGAAGAATGTGTTGCGGCATCTTTTGCGGCCACTGCTGAAATCAGGATTTTCTTACAGACTTCAAGTATTTGCCAAGGATATGATTGCTGGTTAAATCCAAGGTGGTTGGCAGCTGCAACCCCTGTGAAACATATGCTCGTCTGCCATCCAATTTCCTGGATTGAAAAAGACATGTTTGAGAACGACCAGCCAGATCATGATTGGCTATATGTAAATATACAAATATATATCCCCACTATATCAGCATTATAGTGGGTCCAATCCCTGCATGTTACCACGTTTTCCTATAATCACTCCCAGTATACCCCGACTATTCCTTCATATATTATACCTTCACTTCATACATAAATAAATTCTCTATAAGTGGGCCATGGCTTCCAAAGCACGCTGCAACATGGTAAACATGGCTTTGCTATACTTATCAAAATATATCATAATATCATGGACATAGCCAATTTTGATCTAACTATAGTTCTGCAAACTGTTTGCTGCTTACATCCTCATCTATAGGTGATTGTTACATCATGTTATATCTATTTTTAGTGGTTTTCCCAGCCATGTTTCATTATCAGAAAATCTAATCCGTGAAGTCCCCAGGACTCCCCAGGAATTGCCATCGCCTAGCTGCTCGCTGGAGCATAAAACGTTGCCCTCGCAGAACCATCGGAGCTGCAAACGGAAGTCGCCCTGCCTGACACGCCCGGTGACGTCGCAGTGAGGTTATTGCTGAAATGGGGGTACCTCAAAATGGATGGTTTATTATTGGAAAATTCATGAAAATGCGATTCAAATCGATGATTTGGGGTACCCCTATTTTAGGAAACCTCCATATCTTTATGGCGTTTTTAGCACGGTGACCACATCTTTGATCTTCAGTTTGGAAGAGCTGGCACCATTTGATTCGTATCCCCCAACAAAAATAATAAATTCACCTCAAATTTGTTGGACTTGAGGGGCTCGACCCATTCACCAGAGAATCCAACCCTCTTGAAAGTAGGATAAAATCTTCGAAACCAGCAGCAACACTACGTGCTTCAAACCGCCCACATAGAAAAAAAGACCTATTGAATCATATTGAATCAAGTGGTGGATGTGCACACTGCACTCCAAAAATACGTTTGTCAAACATCATCCAAAATCACACTCCAAGAATTTGAGGTACCCCAAGCACTGACCAACAGAGGTCAGGCCCCACTTTCGGCAAAGGATGAAGATCCGCCTGGAATCTGCCAAAATGATCGCTGATCGCAAGGCACCCTCTTCAGGACCTCAAATGATGAGCAGAGCCACTGGGAACTTCCCAAAGGTTGGCCAAAAACAACGGCTGTTTTCAGTAAGGTGGTGTCCCCCTCACTTATAAATTGGCTTAAAGCCCATGAATACAAAAGAATACTATAGTGTTGAGTTGTGAGTATCATCATTAAACCATGGTTATTGGAGTTGTGAAGCAACTTTGCTACCAAGGGGGCATCATATTGCGTGGCATTTTGGGGGTGAGCAAATAGTCCGTTGATGTTTCTTCTTTTTTGGGGGGGTTCCGGGTAGTTGAAGATGCCGAACATCTGGCCGAAACAAACACACTGCAAATATTGCATGTCACCAGCCAGAAGCCGCGACAGTTTTTTATAGTCGGTATTAAGTATGGTGAGTTGTTAAGATGAGAATAAACCAACACGTAATGCCAGAGAATTGAAAAATATGGTGCTAACAATATGGTGATCATTCATAGCAAAGATTGAACCAACCAACGCAAAGGATCATGGTCTTTATCAACATTGGAACTAGTAAACATGACCATGTGGAGGGTTGATGAGACTTAACCCATAGTTTGAACAACATGTCAATCACATCGGATAAAATGGTTTTCAAATATTGGGATGGCAAAACATGCCAGCCCATGTTTTGTGAATGAACATCAAGCGAATACCTCGGTTGATAAAACAATCTAATTGCACAAAAATCCTTTGATCTATACCACAACTTTCAAAGGCGTCTAAACCCATGACTTCTCGTTTGAGCTACCACCCCCTGCTGCAGGAATATTTTGAGATGCGGCAGGTGGTTGGGGGGAACTGAAAGCGACGGTGAGGTGAATCAAAATTACAAACCAAAAGAGCAAACTTTCCACAAAACCCTTGGTTGAGTATGCTGTTCATTCTTGAGTCCCATTTGGGTTCGTTGTGAAAGGGTGCCCTTACACCCACTGGTTAATTATCAGTTCCCCTCTTCAGATTGCCATTTTGGGGTGTAGCCAATTTTCAGACAGACCCATTTGCCGGCAGGTTTCTCGGCAAAGGTGATGGGTACCACAAAATTCCACAACCTCAGAATTTTAAAGGAACAACACGTACTGCCTAGTAGTCTTTAGTGCCCATCTGAACATTTGCCAGGAAAAAGTGACTAAATGGGGATCATCAAACGAGAGCAATCTATTATTCCAGTGACCTCACAGTGAAGTCATTATAGATCATCCAGATATTATAAATATATGTATGTATACGTACACTCAATATGCGTATTTAGTCATACCTACTATACCGATATATATATATATATAGATATATACCCACTGGACATTTAACCTGGCTATGGAACAGCAACAATTATCACTGACAACATCATCTATAAATAAACCATTTTCATCCATGTTCATAGCTATGTTCAATTACTGGAGAGTATATTCATAGTGTCCGATTCATTTGTAATCCTATTAGATCCCTATTAATCTCCGCATATGTCCCTATTAATACCCTCTGGTAAACTAACATAACTATGGAAAAACACCATATGTGTAGGTAAATCATCTATAAGTGGGCCATGTTCAATAGCTATGTGAAATTACCAGAAGATATAGTACAGCCCCAGATATTACTGCAATCACCATCTTTAATGGGAAAATCCACTATAAATGGCCATTTTCAATAGCTATGTTAGTTTACCAGAGGGTACTGCAATCCATATTTGATCTACATAGCCAATGTGAAGTCAAGACACTTAAACCTCGATCCGACGCCAGCAGTTCACCTGGGCTCCGAGGCGCCAACCATGTTCAAGCCATGTTGTCTGGAGGAGTCATCCTACGCTGGATGTGGGTCTGTCTTACAACCAGGACTCTCAAAATGGCCATTTTTGTAGAGATGATGATGATATATATTGATATATGGGTATGGGTCAAAATTGGGTACCCCAATCATTGGATAGTTAATACTAAAGATGGACTAAAATCATCTAAAATCTGTGGTTCCCCAGGTCTTTCATTTTGACCCATAGCCATATGGCTGGATTTCGGGGTGCCCTATTTTCAGATACACCCATACATCTACACTAGATCGTCTTATGAGCCAACTCATAACTAGTGGGAAAGGGGGCTTTATGCACCATAAATTCCACCATTTCCCCAACTGGAAAATAAGCAAATAGTTACCATTCAATGCCCTTTGGGAGATGCTTCTCCCAAAACGTAAACAATCACCTACGCAAGGTGGTGCCACATACTTAGCCAAGTTTGTTTTTAACTAACGATTGACGGTTGGGTTTAATAGTGGATATATCGAACTAGTTGGATGTCCAGCCTGTAAAGATTGAACACATCCGCCGAACACCAGTTGGTTTACCCAGTCATATTGGCAAACTCTTCATCTAGCGATACTTGAACATGTTTCTTGGAATGGTTTGTTGGCGAATCCCACATTTGTCTAGCTGCCCCGACATCTATATCATAATTGGTTTGCGCAGCCATTGTAAATCCGTTGGTTTGCTGCTTAAAGTGTGATTTCGTTTATGAACTCCTACACATTTGTTGGCTCAAGCTTCATATCCGCTGCTGTGTTTGTCGGTTCAACCTGCTGTTTTTGTCGGTTAAACCGGACTTGCAAGAACACATGTCAAGGCCATGTTTGAAAAGAAATGTTTCAAAGTCTTCTGGCCCTCAAAACAATCTTACGCTCCTGAAAATTGACATACGCGTAGAATTCAACATGTGTCGATTGTTTTCCAAACAGGTTTCCATCAGCTTGCCATACCTATACTACATGGATATCCAACATGATTTTGATTTATCCAGGGGTTTTCCATCTTATTATGGGAATATGACACATAGATTGCTGGGTTTTATATCCATATCTTCCAGGCAATCTCCTCTTCACCGGAAATGGCACCTGGCCTTCAGCTTCGTCTTCCTGCAACTCCTCCGCCTGTTCCCATGGGCTTGCAGTTTCTTTTCGAAGTGGAAACCCATAGGTCTTTCTCAAGATTGGGAGAAATAAGGGCAAATTGTGCAAACAATTTTGTTTGAGCCCTCAGCGCTACTATAAAACCATATCTTATCTACCAGAATCATTTAAACAACTAACCTGAACATAGCTGAAACTTGCGGTCATTTTGTCATTTTGGGCATGATTCCCTTGATCCTAAACATCATTCCAGTGACGTCACAGTGCGGTCATGATCAAATTCATCCACACATATACATATGTATATATTATATACATATGTTAATGACTGGAATGTAATCAAAGTATCAAGGAGATCATCATGGGAATATCAAGTGAAATTCCTTGTTGCAATAAAAAGAAAAAACGTCAAAACTATGTTTGATTACATTTGATATTCTATCCATAATCGTGGCTGTTTCCATCCCAGTTACCTCAAAAACCCAACTGGAGTCCCAATGTTCTCCCCGTTTTGAGCAGCTTGGAACTCCACTTGGCGTGCAGTTGGGCTTATTGGTGGACATAACCTTGGTAATAACACCAAAACTATCCATAAATTGAGATACTCACCATTTCTATAGTGATTGTGACAATATATCTACCCTCAGGTAATCAAACATGGCAATTGAAAGTTCTTTCCAAACGAACGTTTGAATGGAAAAATCATCTGTAAATGAAAATGGTTTTCTGGCAAAGCACGTTTGATTACCAGAGGGTAATTACTTAAACATAATATTATTGTCCAGTAAAACTAGTAATGCCAAGGTGGGATTAATAAAACCCCCTAGTAATGGTTAATGTCAACCACTATTTGGGGAGTCCTCCATGATTTTCATAAACCATGGTTTATTTATCCCACCTTGACATTAGAACTGCACCCCATGCTCGCAATTCCCCGCATTAAAACTCAGGTTCAGCACCTCCAAAGCCTCCAGGCTCAAAGGAGCGTCCCAGCAAAGAGCCACGTGCTGTGGAAGCTGCCGAAGATCCACTGGCGCATGGCGATAGGTGGGTTCTTACCGCAGTTTTCAGTAGGGCAAATAAGGCAATTCGTTCAGCTACGATTGTTTCACTGGGACCCACTTACTGGGATGAAACCACCAAGTTGGGATCTCTCAATGTTCAGTTACATGTCAAAAACACAATCTGTACCCAATAATGTCTTGGTATATGAGTTTATTCAAAAATAGAGTTCATCCAATACTATCGAATACATGTGTGATTGATACGTGGTTTATCTCAAATAACATGCAAGAAAAGATTGGCAAAGGATCATTTGCTACACCTAGATTGGGCAGCACGTGTGCAAACCTGGCCTGTGATTGAAAACATGGTACATTCGCTTTGGTCATCCATCCTACAATCGGAATCCTTATGATGGGCGTTTAAGTCCATATGAATGAACTGATAATCATCCCCAATGTGGGTATATCCCAAAATATTCTCACTATATCACACCCTATATACCACAATATATTCAGTATATCCAAACACAAACACATGAATATTACCTTGCTGCTTAGACATCCATGTTATCACCGTTATACTCCAGCTAACTTGACCAATGCGAATCCTGTATCACAGTCTTGTCAACTTTAGCAGCAGCAGCAGCTTTTTGCAAAGCAGCCACAAGGGCTGCAGGTGGAGGTTTGAATTTTGCCTCAGCACTGGCAAGTGGCTGATCACCCATTTTGTTTGCTTTTCGAGGCATGGCCTTGGCAGGTACCTTTGGGGGTGCAGGGGAGGGTGTTTCTGCCCCCATTGGTGCATCATCATCTTCTTCGTGGCTCCTTCCCTGATGTGATCAGTAGGATCTGCAAGATCCCATCTGCTGGAGATACGAAATTCTGTGACCAAAGTTTGCGGCTGGCCTGCAAGATCATAGTCTCGCAGTGGGAGGCTCATGCAAACAACGATGATCAACAATGGTTTCTTGTTGCCGCGTGTCAAGATTTCGGATACGCTCAGTAGGATTCCAAATCTTTGTGTATAAATGTTCAATAAGTGGTCCCGGTGGACTTGATTCTTGCCGTTGGATGAACATTGCGAAAACTGCACTTTTCGGCGCAGGCGTGGTTGCTTTGTGGCTGTCTGGGGTACAGGGTAACAAGAAGCTCTTCCAAAAAGTTTCAGATAAATCCCAAAATATTCTCACTATATCCCCCAAAAATACACATAAGTAGCACATTACTGCTTAGATATCCATTTTCTCCAACTGACTTGACCATGGCATATACCCTCTGGTTAGTTGACATAGTCGTGGAAGCCATGGCCCATTTATAGATAATAAACATGGTGATTTACCTATTACACGTGGTGATTTTCCATGGCTATGTTAAATAACCAGAGGGTATATAAATAACCAGAGGGTATATTGACGGTCAACGCCCTCTTGCTTCCCCACAATCCCCATTCTTGTTGGAACCCGTCCTTCCCCGCGGATAGGAAGTTGGATTCGACGCAGGGCCTCACTTTTTTCTCAAAAAAATGGCATGGAAAAAAGGAAGTGAAATGAAGTGAACTTAATTCTAGTAGGTGAGTAGGTGAACTAAAAAGCAAGTTAGCTAACTAGTTAAAAAGCACTAAACTATGGAACCTTCACTCGCTAGGTGCGTTTTTACAATTCCCGACTGCAGTAAAGCCAAAAAGTGGTGAACATAAGTTATAATTAACTTGATTAAATTAATGGGATGCGAATACATAGTAATCTCAACGAATAAGGATTATACTCAATAAATCATCAGCAATGTGGTTTTCCCCGAAAAAATATGGTATGTGGTGAGCCAATTGCCATAAACCATCCCAAATATTATCATAAATGGGTGGTGTAAAGAATCCCTAGATGGTAGGTTTGTTATTTGGTACATCATCCTTGGCACAGTCGGCACAGTTAGATCAACTTAATTACATTTCCTAACGTCAAGGTAGAAATTACAATGAATTCCCAACTGGTAAACAATAGAATGAAACTGAGCTATCGCACTTCCTAGCTAGTTAAGTTTGAAGATGAAACATAGGGGGAACACTAAAAGAATGGGTAACCCTCGCAAAGAAAACGCTGAACGATAGCCATATTAAGCCACTAACTTTGGTCATTGGTCTGGTGGGTAAAAGTTTCAGCAATGGAAATCTAAAGGCCTCGGTGCCTCCCCAACGAATTACAGTAAACATCCTCAAGAATGTATTCATATTCCAGCACCCCCTGTTGGCAGCGGATCAATACAAAACACATGCTGATGGGGGCTCTATGGTGAGTATGCTACAGCATACCCATGAGACAATGTGCAGATATGTGCAGATAAATCACACATCACTCTGATTTGGAAAAACGTTTTGGGTGCAAAACAAATACCCAAAAAAAAAAACGTGTGAGTGTCACTAGGCAGTCGCCGAAGGTCACTAAAAATCGTGACTATCCCATGTCTGGGTCCCAGGATTCAAGAATCTCTGCATGCTCAGCTGATTCCAGTTGTATGGCTGGCCTGGGTGGTCCAGCCATATATGTGCTGAAAATTGATTGGGGGCCTGAAAAGAAAAGGCTGCTGTTTGAGAAAGCGCCCGAAAACTAGTCGTGCTACAATTGCTAGGGACGATCACGGGATCCTGAAAACGAGTCTTGTTTCGTTGATGATCGGAAGCAGCATCGTTGATCTCAAAAAGTTGTCAGGCTCTACCAAAATGGCTATTGGGCAAACTGTCATATGCTTCACAACCAACCTTAAACATGTTCATTTGGGGGATGATGATTTCCCGTGCTAATTGTCATCTATCGCAGGCTCGATGTGAAACACCATCAGCTGCATGTAGAGTTCCGTCTTGCCACAGACCGCTCCTCGAGCTCCCGGATTCGCTTGGTAACCCGCCCATCATTTGTTGCTGAAACAAGTTTGATACTAACTTGAAACATTGATTGAGTTGCAATATCCCTACCTGCGGCCGATCTTGGAAATGGTATCTTTTAGCGGGTTTTCAAACATCTCCGTTTCTGGCGGAACGCGCAAGGTTGACCCAAATGGTCGAACTCAACACGCTGGTTTCCACAAATCTCTTGGCATCGAGACGATTTTGTTTTTCCGAGGTCTGTGGATATCTCATCCAGCAAGTTAACATTCTCAGAGTTTATGGTGGTTCACATTCCCATTCAATTCAACTACCAAATCAATAATCCCTGACTAGTAGGGGGTGGTTACCACCCATAGTGATAGATATGGATAGATCAAACAAAAATATCATGAAATTTCTGGATAAAAAAATGGTGCCGCCACATGTTTATAGGAAACGAATAAATTGGTGGGTTATCAATCCTGCATGCGTGCCACCACTGGGATCACCCGGCAGGCAAATAGACATTGCGCCAGCCTGAGCAGAGGTGAAAACCTGGGACTTGGACGTTCAACTGGGCATGTGTAAATTCAAATATTGTATATCATAGTATATTTTTTTTTGTTTTATTCATCTTTATCTATATATAAATATATATATATATATACTTATCTATCTACTGATATTTTGTATATATATATATATAAATGACTATAGATGTTTTCAATATTACTTGCTGGCTCGTCCACCCAGTAGGTTGGTTCATGTCAGGTCACCTCAACTACAAGTCGACTAAACCTCTTTAGCCTATGTATAGGCAGGGTTAACTTATATCCTACTTACCAACTGGGATGAACTACCAAGTACATACAATGCAATATATATATATATATATTTCTACATATTGTGACACAAATGCACGCATATATACATTTATCATATGTTTGACATGCGTTGAGAGAATCTCAGCACCATACTCTATGAAGGACAAGCCTGGACGGGTAAACCAGGTGATGCCGCGTGCATTGCTTGTACCCATCACAAGGGGGCAATAGGATGAGCGAGTGCAATGCGCCAATTATTTGTAGATTTACATCCTTGGCACTCTCAACCTACTTTGGCTACCCTCGGGTAAATTAACATAACCATGGAAAATCACCATGAAAAAAATGGTAAATCAACTATTTCTATGGCCATGGTTTCAATAGCTATGGTAGTTTACCAGTGGCTAAATGTGGTAAACCCATCAATAAACCATCCCCAATTTCACTCGAATTTCGTTGCGATCACCTTCCAGGTGATCTAAGCCACCCGCCTTGCGTCTGTTGGTGGAGGACCCCGCCTGCACACCTTGGGTGTGGTGGATAGCGAATGGAGATCTACCGCTCTGGAGATTACCCTCCAAATGTGGCATGGAAATCCCCTGTCAATGCTTTTGAGCTGGGAAAATAAATCAACTATAAATGATGGATTCTCCGTTGCCAGGCTTGATTGCTGGAGGGTACACCAACCATGACCAGGATAGAATGGGAATTTCATGAAAATGAATCTCATGCGCAAACAACATGATATATACCATAAAGTAACCTGATATGATATAATGGCCGCTCACCTGCAAACATCGAGACATCATTGGTGGAGGAAGATTAAAACCAAGAGAAGCTGCTAAAGAGCACGTTGAGGATTAACTATGCCAGAAATCTTCTAGGCTCATCGGGTTTGGGAAAATCTG
This sequence comes from Symbiodinium sp. clade C Y103, assembly GCA_003297045.1. Taxonomy (NCBI): domain Eukaryota; class Dinophyceae; order Suessiales; family Symbiodiniaceae; genus Cladocopium; species Cladocopium sp. clade C. Next base: position 181,371 of record BGPT01000952.1, on the reverse strand, counting down.
AATTCCAAACGAATACAATCTGAAACTACTAATTCTTGTTATCATCTGAATCTGAATCTTCTAGGCAACTTGTTAAAACTCCCAAATGAGAAACTCTCTATTAAGCATGAATTGATATGATGTGTGGTCTCATTGTGAACTCCGAAACAAATTACCCAGGCAGATGTTCACCCAGTTGTCCCCGAAAAAAACATGTCTTTTGCTCAGACACAGCTCTATCAGCCTCAGTAATCGTAGACACTCCGCCCCACGCAAAAAAGGCTATTAGCTTCCTCTCTCTCAAATGGCTTATATAGCCACTGATGAAAGTTCATAAAGCAAAAAAATAACCCACGCTTCAGCAAGGTAAAGCCAGTTGCTGGGCTGAATAAGACCAGAAGGTAGCCCACCAAGTTCGCACTGAGTTAGGTCTCAGGCAAGTTCGGCAAACTCAAGGTTCTCGGCTCCTGCAGTGAAAGCTAGGATATTCCCAGCTACCGGTCATATCAAACCCAAGGTGTTGTCCCAGTGAGCTAAATGACCAAAATTGTTTAGAACAAACACAACGATTGGATCTATGGTAGATATATCTGTGCTCAATAGGGATTACCAAGTATAAAGCAACTTATAGGGCCCCAAAATGACTTGATCGGATGCGAAATCAGGGTGTATTCGGAGAATTGATTGGCCAAAGACAATGGCAGGAGTTTGCCAACCAATTTGAGGTGATATGATTTGATGGCCATGTTTGTGGGGAGCATCTTGACAAAGCATGGGAGGATCATGGGATAAGATGGGGCTACTTTCTTCAAACACACCCATCTAGTTGTTGGTTTCGATCAGGAAAGTCTGGATCCATTTTCAATCTTGAATTCAATTCCGAACAAAAAAAAAAACTTCTTCCAGCCTAGAGCCAGAAGTGGGATGTAACAAGGGTATTGGCACAACTGTATATGATACATGGTGGTGAGCCAAAACCCTGGTATAGCCTCTAATAGCTAGGATTTATGGAAGTTCAGCCCCACAAGTTTGCGGGAATTTTTTGGATGGTAATTCCACTGAACCTTACCTCCTCTTTGATGCTTGATTTTGTATCCTCATATTAGCTTTATTTGGCTGGCAAACTCTCGGTTTTTATGGCCAGTTTTGAATGATGTTCTTGATTTTGTCAGCTGGATAGTATATTTTTATATATTATTTATATCCTCTCTTTTGCCACACTTTGAAGTCTCGAACTCCCTGCAAAGGTCAAGACTTACCCTCCGGCAATCAAACGTGGCCTGCTGGAAAAACCACCATGTAGTTCAATGATTTTCCCAGCTAGAAACTTCTATTTCGATTGTTTATAGACTATGTCCAATATTTTCCTATGATTTCCCAGCTACGTTTGATTACCGGAGGGTAAGTCCAGGGTAAACCTCCGGCCATGCCCCGAACCAGGCCTCAAGGACTTCTCTGCTCCCAACACTCGTCAGGCCTAGCATGGGGTCCCTCGCGATTCTTGTCCCACCTTACAACAAATCTATGCACCACGAACCACGCTTAGTTATATTTAGTCATAAACCAACTTGGTCCCCAGGTAAATCGCTTAATTATGGCTGATCTTGAAATGATGAATGAGAAAATTGTCAAAGCGGCCCCAACAGTTCTAACTAATTCAGTCAACACAACTCCATAAAAAACATGAGCTGCAAACCATGAACCAGTCGCCCCATACTCACCAGCACGAACCTGAACGGCACTCATGGAAATACTGGCCTGTTCTCCCCAAAAATCATCAGATAATCCTGGAAATTTCAGTGATGGTTGGGCTGAATCATAGCTATGGAAAACGCTCCGTTTACAGAAGATTTACCAGGTTGATCGTGATTCGCCCAGTGGTAAACCCAATAGTAACCCATCCCTGAAATCACCATCAATGGGTGGAAACTATCATTCCCAAAAGGTAGGTTCAATATTGGGTTTCCCACATTAAATCCATTTCATATCTCCATGTAAAATATCCCCATGGAATATTGATGGTTCCGTAGCCATTTCTTGCATCATGTCCCAAGCATCTTTAGACCAGAAATCATGTTCATGTTTGGGTAGTTCACACAAAGTTTAACCTGTTGCTGGCTATGGTTCTGTTCCATGTGCAGAAAAAAGGATTAAACTATCCATCAGTTTGGTTATGGTTATGATTGGGGATATTTTATTCAAAAATCCATGAGTTAGTTATGGTTAACCAGTAGCCCATCCATTCGTTACTATGCAAAGTTATTTATAATTGTTATTTCATCCCAACTTTCCAGTTATAAACGATCCATCCAAGGTTGGGGATGAAATCCACAAAAAAAAAAAACAGTTGCCTTCATCCCCAAACAATGCCTGTGCGCAGTTGTTCCAGGAAGTTTTGGGCACTATAGGCCACCTGAAACCAGGTGGGTGGAACCTGTGCCCCTCGAAGTTGGCTAGTTTTTTTTTTTTCTAATGGTGAAATCATGCAGAGCTTGGGAAATGGTGATATGGTTGGGATATACCAAGTATAAATTTACCAAACTAAGCTGCAAGAGTTCGCCATAAATGTGTGTTTTTCTGCATCTTGGTCCATGTGAACTAGCCATTTTACACATCTAAATTGTTAGTTTCGATGACATGTTCATGTATGCTTACCAAATAGAAAAGAAACACATCTTCCCTTTTTCCACTGTCAAGTCACGGGGATTGTATGATGGTAATTCCCGCGCGGATGTAGATGGGATATCAAATCCTAGAAATATCATTGCGGGAACAAACCCGATGCCCTTTATAAAGGTTGGAGGTGTCAAATATTGTTTGCCTTGTGGTGAATGGATACTTTTTAAAGCATCAAAGATGTGGTTCATTGTCAAAACATTGTTTAATACATGCATACCGGAAACCATGGTGATCATGGACCAAGGATTCTATCAGGATGTAGGAATATAAAGCTTGGGAAGGATTGCCAGAAATAGCCCCTGCGTTGATCATACTTGTGTCGCTATACATCAGATATGGAAATTTGACATTTGCATATCATTTCCAAGGAAACCCATGCATTTCCATGGCTTTCCATTTCCTTTTTGTTTTCACATAGATTTCCATATGTCCATTTCCATATCCTTCTGTTTACTGAAGGTCAATCCGGAGTCAATCCCAAACCAAAGAGTTTCACCACCAGCATCACCCGACCTGAATGACTTCGTTGGACCACAAGAAGTCCAGCCACCTCACTTGGATGGCGCCCCAACAAAATCAACGAATTACCTAAGAATTACATCTAATGCCGCTCCTGTTTCCAATGGTTACACCATGTTACACCTATTTCTAGTGGGCAATTGAACATCTCGATGGGTTTAATCGGATTAAATGGGATATGTTATGGTTGCTGTCTGGTAGTTTGACAATTTGCTATGGAAAATGGATGAACATGACCAATTTTGTTCGAAAACAGATTTATTCACATGGTGATTTTCTATAGCGATGTGAAAGTACCAGAGGGTACTTAATAACTATTAATGGACTATATGATAATCCATCCTTAGTTCGGTAGTCAACGCGCTAATTAGTTGTAACAAACATGGGCTTGATTAGAAAATTCGTTGCATAATTCCCTGGGAAAATTATGATGTCCAAAACCAGATTTGTTCCGGCCGTTTGAGGATGATTTCCCCTAACCTAGACATAATCTATGATGAGGTCAAATGGGGTCGCTATAAGTCATCCAAACAATGCATGGCTTGACTTTAGTCAATTAGTGAAACCACACTGAAGCTGGTAAACTCTTGGAATGCTGGCAAATGTATCCTTTTCTATCCTTGTCAGGGTTGCTGGATAATATTAGGTGACCCAAGAAACAGTATATTGATGATCTTGACTATGGTTCAGGCGAACATGAACTAATATGGGAGGATAATGTTGCGCCAAATGGGTGATAAGCCTTGCAAGCTGACTTGGAAACAAACAATCTAACAAACATTGACGTTCTTTGTTGTTCGATCTCAATTTACTTGGAGAGTTATCCCAGTAAGTGGTTTGAAACCATGTTTCAGAAGTCCCTGAGCTAGCATACCCACCAGTAATCAAACATGGCCAGCTGGAAAATAGTTTTTCAAAAAGTTTATAGTTGGTTATTTAACAGAGTCATGGAAAATCCCCTAGAAATCAAGGTTTTAATGGGACAATTCATGGCTATGTTAAATAACCACAGGGTAAATCTTGGGTTTTCCAGAGGCTATCCTGTTTAGAAACCCACGTACAAGGCAGTTACTTTTTGGGGTAACCACAGTAAAATACTTCTGCCTTTGGTAAATGAAATGGTGAAATTGCCACAAAACAGCGGATATACCAAAATTTGCCTTTAATTTTCATTTTTCAATGGGACAATGATGTTTCGTGATTTCAGCAAGGTTCCCCAAAGAATGCATGAAACCCTCCTGGATGGGCCACTTTCATCCACTTTCTGCTTGGCATCCTGTTTCGTAGCAAAAAGAATGCCCTGCAAAAAAACACCTCATGGATTGAAACATCATGGTATACCTGTGTTTCCGCCACATGTATCGAAAACAATGCTATACCATTATACTTTGACTTTTATTGTTGGTGGTTTCAAGATCACAATCTCAGGGCCATGCATGTAGATAATTTTCCTTGAGTTTCACCCATGGATTTCCGTATTGGTTTCCAATGTTACCAGGAAGGTACGACCATGCTGTTAGATTATTATGTATACCCACATAGACCCAGCATGTATATATATATAGGACAAGTCTGTTTTTCAAAAGCTCAATCTTTGACCGTTTTAAAGTATATACAGAAACCTTCATATGCAGAGAGTCATTGTTGAGCAAAGGTCGTCAAAACAACTCGACTTGACCAAGAAACCATTGAAAAGTCGCTGCAGGAGCCATGGCTGTGTCATGTTGGATGGATCATCAAACCTCCAAGCCTTGTTGGTGGCTTAACCAACCAGTTTAGGCTGATGAACTGGGATATGATATTAACAGAATATGTTCACAGTATATACAGCATATACAGTATATATACGGTATATCCTCTCTGTTGATGGCTTAACCCTCCACAAATGTTATCCAATGTAGATCATCGTCCCAAAGAAAGGCCACCTAAAATCGTCTCGGGGCGAAGCGCAAGAAAAGTGGTACAACAACCGCATATGGGTCAACATGATTAAAGCTTCAAAAATCTAAACTCGCGAATTTTTCATCCTCTGGAAATCAAACGTGGCAATGAAAAAAGCCCTTAATTCATGAAGGTCTTAATGGGAAATCATCTAGAGATGATAGATGGACATTTTACCTTGCTACATTCGCCGCGGGATATGTGAGAAAACATGTTGAATTGTGTTGCCAATAGATGAAATGGGACCAACAGCAATGGCGTCTTCATGGCATCTTAAGTAGTCTATTTCTAGTTTGGCTGCCGCTCATGTATCGTGCTTGATAAAATCTGGGATTTCCAATATCAAGTGAGATTGAGGCTCATGAAACGTAAAGCTGATTGGACATATTTCTGCAGTCCAAAAGGGTCCATCTTCCCCAAAGCTAGGATTGAAATCTAGTTCCTGTAATTGCAATCTGCAAAAGGATCAGATTTTCTGAAACATTGATCCAGAACAGAACGGATAACCCCTCCGCTGTTGAAATTTTTGCCCACCCCTCCGCATCACCATGAAGACTTCTCGTCGATGCAGCTGCATGATTTGCACCCGGTGACGCAGCGGTAAGACGAAGTCACTGGCGAAACACAACGGTGGACCTTTACCAAGTATCAATCGACCTTGACGAGTACTACATATAAATAGGGCTCATTATTTCGGACAGGATAAAACTCGAGAAATATCGATCAAATTCGATCAGTGAGATTTTCCAAAACTTAGCGCGCATGCCCATTATTTTGGTGATCAATGCATTGATTGAAGCACAAATCTGCCGGAAACCCTAAAGCATAAATTATTCATAATTATTCATTATTCCTGCAAATGAGCGGTTTTCTTGTACGTGTTCCTTCTACCAATTCTGGGAGATCACTTCTTGCAAACAACTCCAGGGGCATCCCACATTGCCTAAATGGATCAATATCATGATTTTGCCAGGAGAGCCATCTTGAGCTTGGGGTTTGATGTGGTTGATTTGTGACATGGCCAATCTTTGGACCTCCCTCCCTCTCTCTCTCTCTCTTTTGTTTGCTGATTATTTAGTATAAGGTCCATCTTAGGACCGGGAAAACAGTCTACTACCTCACCAAGCAAAGGTTGACCCTTTAGACCCAAAGGATGCAACTAATGAACCATGCTTGGAGGGTCAAAAAAAAACAGCGGTGAACATAGGAACAAAATTGCAAACACAAAGGTGTACAATGGTTTGGTGGTCTTGCCATCACCAAAACGTTTGGTGAATCAGCGGCGGAATGATGATGTGACAACCACGAAAAAGGTGTCATCACAAGGAAACCGAAGCAACGCAGCACATGGAACATCTAGGTTAAAGTCGAAAACCCTAAGGGAATATTACCAAGAAATAAAAACGAAACACACGGTGAGCATCAGGATCTTGCATCAACCTTGATTATACTATACAACCCTGACCCGCCAATGAAAATAAACCTGATGTAATCTGAGTTCATGCAGTATTTCTTCACAGTGGACTTTCAGCCGTGACTTCGGCATGGCTGGATCATGATGGATCTGGGGGTCGCAGCAGTGGGCGTCAAATGGGTCATGTCTTGTGTCTAGTGGTTGTCTTTGGAGGATTGCAACATATCCCAAACTGAGACCAATACAAACAAGACACGTATAGATATGATATGTAGATCAATTGTAGATCAATCATATTGGAATGGTTTCAGGTAACAGAAATGAATAAGTTTGACACCCAGTGCTGCTGTTCAATTACAGCCTCCATTTGCTGAATTTGATTGCCTTGACATGAAATCTTCTTGGTTGGTACGAGTCATGCCAGCATCACCCCAACTCGTTAACCCTTGAAGTAACATGTCCAGCAGTCCTATAGCTGTTGTTTTGTGATCTGTTCCGTTCCCACCCATGGTCATGGTTCATTTTTGGCTAGCAGCATGCCAACAAGTATTATATATCCCTCCATGATCCTCCATGTAAGGCTAAAGAACCAACTGGTGAATCTACCAAAACAAGGTCTACCCAGCAACAAGCAAATAATTTTGATCAACAATAGTGGCGCCAATCCAAAAGGAAGAACACGTGCCATGCAAGTCACTGTCGAGTGCTCTACACCCGGCTTACCAACAAACAATATCAGGACAGGTCAGGATTTATATGTATATATTAAGTATTTGAGCTGGGCAAAGGTGCTTATACCTATAGCCATCATTTACCGCCAGATTTTTGTGTCTCACCATTCGGCAACCTTAAATCAATCAGGGCCCAAGGGCTCTCACTTCGACTTCGTTCTAGGTGGATTCCTGTTGTATATCAACATTCAAACCATTCAAAACCGCCATGAAACCTGCTTGGTCATCTTGGATCCGAAATCCCCAAAAGATAGACATGTTCCCTATAATGATCGCCCAAATGGTGGAGATCTCATTGGGCAAAATCTACCAAGAAAACATTTCAGCTAACCCAGATTGGTCTGTTGGTTGCTGGGTTGAACTGGAAGCAACCATATTGGTCATTGGGAATCATCACAACAGGAGAACTCACAATTTCAAAACCATGAGGCAGACTATGACAGACATTTTAGCATTTTGAAAGAATCATGTCTAGCTGATTATGTCAATGTATATGTAACTATGTGTATATATATATATAATGATGTATTCCCATTTGCTGCACAAAATCTTTAGATGCACTAGAGTAAAAATTCTGCAGTTGAAATCCCAAGCCATCCAGTTGGTTGAACCAGAAACATCTTTCCGGACTCTACAAGTACCAAACATGACTTCAAGGGTCTATTGCCACATCAATGCTCAGCAAATGTCCAGGCTACTTTGCGGGTCCTGCACAGAGGTTTTGCTGTACAACGGGATTCCTGATATTTCCTCCGCAGGCATCAATTAAGTTGGAAGGTACAACACATACTTTCCAGATCACCAAAAAGTATCAAAAAGTGATGTTTCAACACAAACATGGCGAACTTGCATCTTTGGCGAGGTTAAGAAACATCATTGAAATATATTGAAATTACCAATCAAGGAAAAGAGGGTAACAATGCAATTTCACCAACCAAAAAGTGATCTTTAGTGCCCCAAAATGAGGAATTATGAGGACCCCTCCGACTTTCAAGTCGGCTCTGCTGTGCGAACCATCCGCGCAGTTTCCCCTTCGTAGAGACGTGGCTTCGAAAGCTGTGCGTAGGACGGCGTCGTCGACGCGTGACGGGACGCCCAAAATTGGATGGTCAAGCCCTGAGCGCTGGCAACGGTGATGCTGGATAGTGTGACCTTGTCTTTTAATGGTTGTTTTTGCGTGGCCACCATCCCAAAATACATCAAAATACGCTATATAAAGTGCAAATCCATGTCAAAATGATGCAAAACTCATTGGAACAATTGGTGGCCTGAAAAATGAGAAATAGCAAGTTTGGGATTATTCTTGTTGGTCCTTCCGCCATTTTAGGAAATCTTGACACAATTTCTAGCAGGGTTGACGAAGTCTTGACAAACTATTCAACCTACCGGGTTCTTCTCTCCTGTAATTGGCGTTGGCAAGGTGTGTTTTTTTGATGTGTGCTGACCTCACATACCTCACCAACCAAGAAGGCGGCCAAGTCTTTGAAATTGTCAAGCCCAAAGCTTAAATCGGCAAAATCCTCCAAAGCCGCAGGATAGTCACACAAATCAAATCATTAAACTGAAACCAAAGTTCTTTTGCTGCCTGGATATGTTGTGTCATTACTCATTGAAACTCCCCTGGTTGTTGGAAGGGTATGGCTGTCAGATCTGCAACCCCCCAGAGCCCTTACAAACATCCGATGTGGATGCTCCGCTTCAAAAATCGAAACACAAAGACATGAATAGAGGTCAAAAATTGTCAAAACCTTTGGGTCCGAATGAATCCACAAGTTTGTTGAATTTAGTCATGGTTATGGATGGTATTGAAAGGAGAAGTTTGCCTCCAACATGCTGGTCCAAAGAAATAACAATGGAACAGGGAAACCCTTAAAGTTCCCATTAACATCGACAAACTGAAGAAAGCCTCCAGCAAGGTAATCTTTAGCTGAATAGTGAAACATTCCTACATCAAAATTGTTCTAGTAGAAAAACTAACAAATGTCACCTGCCATTCACTGGCGATCTGCTTCGCCTCTTGATAATATGGGTAATATATCTATGTATATATATATATTTATATTTATATAAATGTGCATATATGTCTATATCCCCACTTAGTTGATGGGGATGCATGTGTCTTATTTGCAAGCTGAAACCCACTTGTCACAAGACATTTACTACCCTCTTGTAAACTAACATAGCTATGTAAAATCACTATTTTCATAGGTAAATCAACTATCAGCGGGCCACTTTCTGAAGCTATGTTAGTTTACCAAAGGGTAGCCCTGTCAGATTATGCAACAGGAGACACTTGCTTGGCATTCCTTGCAACTCCTAGCCATCCATTCCCCCCACTGCCTGCTGCAATTCTTCTCAAGGCCAGTTTGGGAAGAAACAGCAGCGTCTGCCCACGGTGCGGTTCTCTTCATAAACACCACTTGGCTTGAGGGTTTTCGGACAAACCATGATAGAAGTGACAACAAATTGAGAAACGGGACGTCGAGATTGTGTTATCTGGGTTATCAAAAATTTTTGGCCAAGAATTATATCATGTCAACCTCGGATCAATAAACACCTAGACTGATACCAATAAGAAGCCTTTGGGGAGAACACCCCTAATCAACCAACTTTTTAGGGGTGTACTACTTTCATCGACTTTGGAATTGACTTTTCTATCTGTTTGGAAGTTGCGAACAAGCTTGTGACAGTTCATCTACTCTTCACCCGTGGTTTTCCGGCACCTGGGTCGTGGAGGCTCGGCCATCTGCGGATCTTCTTCATCCGAATCCAAGCTCATTCCCAGCCTAAAAGGCGCGCAGGAGGGGAAACATAGTGAACTATATTACTATGTGATACCCTGTGGCTATTTAACATCGCCATGAAAAATGGCCCATTTATAGGTGATTTATAGTGGTTTACCTGTTAAAGGTGGTGATTTTCCATGGCTGTGTTAAATAACCGAAGGGTCTATATACATGTGTTTGTATGTGTTCGTGCATAATCCATTTGTAGTATATGTATGATATAGATAGAGACCTCTATTAGGCAAGGCTACTTTCTGTGGCATCTCATAAGGGCTCTCAACTGGTCTTGCATTTTGAGACTATAACATACCATAACAATTTCCAACAATCAATCCATGAAGTATATCATGAACGGCCTTTCGGCGCGCGACCCAAACATGGGCTCCAAAAATGATAGTCATCAGGTGCAAGGTGGTGCCCCATAGCTGGGTTGGTTTATACCCAGTTTAACTTGTGTTTGTCTATATGGGGGTTTCCTAAAATGGGACCCAAACATGGATGGTTTATAATGGAAAATCCTATCCAAAGGGATGATTTGGGCGTACCCCTATTTTAGGAAACCTCCATATTTCTGGTGGATACATTTGTTTGGGTTTATAAACCTATTCACAACTCGTGGGGCCCACCTTGTATGGATAGATGTGTAACATTCGGAATATGTGCAGGTCCGGTACTTTTGGGATTGCATCCCCTTGGAGCCGTATAAACCCTGATAAGCCGAAGTGCAAAAGCTTCAAAAGGGGATAAGATGTGGTTTAATCATCTACTTGAGAACACATCCAAACAAAACCCATGGCCTAGGGCTCTATTGTTTGGGATGGATGTCCCATTACATCCCAACATCCCAACACGTACCTCTGAGGCAACACTTTGGGGCGTCCTGGAAGTTGCTCCTGGCTCGATATTGGGCACTTTGGTCATCACACATGTTTGGCTGGGACATTCCCGAGGCAAATGGGCATTTGGATGGGAAACGAATCTATAAATATGGATGATGTTGAATTGCCATGCTTGATTGCGAGAAGCTAACAGACATGTTGGAGGGATTTGGCCTGTCCTATCTGCTTGTGACTTTGAAGCGGGGATGTGGTGTTTGATCATCTTTTGAACAGGAAAAGTGAATATGTACAAAAGTGAATATGTACGGGAATTGCTGAAACATTATTCAGCTAAAATGCACATTCAAGAAAATGTGTTGGGCTGTTGCACTAGATTAATTCATAGTCTGTGGCTCAAAACTTGCCCATTCGACTACCAAAGTGCCCGGAGTATCCAGGAGGTTCTGCTCCAGGTTTGCAAGTGGTTTGTAGCATTTCGCGGCCATCGGGGTCGAAATCCAATTGGATGTTTCAGTGTGCATCCCACTTGGTAAATCGCATTGAACCCCTATATCCCTCATTAAATCCAAGAACCAACTGGGAGATACTCCGTTTATTTATCATAGCCATTGAAAATGACCCATCATTAAAAAATGATTTTCCGAGGCAAATCACCATTTAGTTTGGGAATTCTTCATATATATAGAGTCAATTTATAAGTGGACATTACCATGGGCATAGACCACGCACATTTCGGTGGATGCCACGGACCGATCCACATCCCAAGGCACCGAAATTTCGGCGAAGAGCGCCGAGACATTTTCACCTGACCAGCCAATGGGATCAGTGCGTTTGAGCTCCGTGGAAACACTAGGGCCATGTGCATATATTCAAGAAATCAACAAATTCAATAGATAAACAATAGATGTAAACAACAGGCCAACCAATCAACAATATGTATATATAGATTTAATCATGATTTAACTATATATATATGTGTGTGTGTGTGTGTTTACCTGCAAATAAACCACCAGCCAATACCACATGTGCACATCTGTACTATGATGCCAACCGGGCAAACCATATGGAAAAAAAAATCATCAACGCCTACCACCAAATATACAAGGTCAATCTTCAATGCTAACCGCAAAACCATGCATGTCAGCTGGCCATGAATGATTTCTTCAGGTTCCAAATCAAAAGCAGAAACTTACTTGACCAGAATGGACCCAGTACAAATGAAGTTCAAAAAGCCACTAAATAGCGTTACCTACAGCATAAGCCCTACAAGAACATGGGAGCCTAGAGTTTGCGGTGTCAGATGGTGTGTTTGGAATTCATTCTCCAGTTTACATGTGCGAAATTACGCCTTGTCCGGCCAATCATGCCCAACAGAGCTCGTGGCTCTAGGTGAAAGCTGCTCCACAGTCCGCGACTCACAGGCAGGCAGAGCAACACGTGGTCAACTGTCCTTCCTTCAATGCCAAAGCCTGTAGCAACATGAATTCGCCCCAAGATTTCGGCACCAGAAAATTGTCTTAGCACGTACTGGACCGCCAACACATTGAGCGCGCATTGCGCTCGGTAGCGACATAGACTTGCAACCTGCTGCCCACGTCTTGCCAAGAAACAAGCAATTGCCGCATACCGCATACCAGAAAAATGCCACAGGGCAGCATTCTGGGGTGCTCTGCAAAGTCCTCACTGCAGGTATTGAAAATAATTTGAAACCGTCAGACCCTCTTCAGGTTATACAGTTGTACACACCGCTGAAAGAATAAAATGGATCTACTCCCCCCCCAAAAAAAAAGTCTGGAAACGGATCTTCTAAACAAAGTGAATAGCCATTTGGATATCTCATGGTTCGTTTTTCGGTTCAATGTGCCACGACATGCTTTCTAATAACGGACTCAGTCTGGTTGGTCGCATGCCCCATTTATGTGGGCTAAAATTAGAATCCCCGATTCGTATCGATTCGTTGGTTGCGAAACCCCACTCGTTTCAGTGGTTATAAATCTGATTTTTTTGTTGGCATTTCATTCACTGGTTCATGCCTGTTTGTCAAAGATCAAGATACTCCTCCTCCACGTTGGTTCACAACAGGCACTATCTTTTTTGATCGATCCATCCAGGAAAAAAACACTCCCTGTAGTCACAGAGCCAAAAATGAAACAAAAAACTGTGGATTACCACGGGAGGAAGCTCGTCAACCATGTGTGGGAAAATTATTCTACTCAATAGACGTGCAAGGCTCGTCCTGGCCGATTCCCCCTAAAAAAACTATCCCCTATCATTTATGGGACTTGGTTGGCTAGTGAGGTGGTAACACGATTTACCCAGAGCCATTTGTTCTTGATTACACCCCTTCGTTTTTTGCAGTTTCAATTACCATCTTTTAAGACTAATCCAGTTTGTTGCCGGCTAAACCAGCATTAGTTCAATCATGTTTGCTGATAAACTCACCAGCTTCGCTGCTTAAATCAGAATTGCTAGCGTAAATCTCCCAGATGTTCCAGCAGCAAAAAAATAATCACTTGCCATTGGATTGGTTTAAGGGAAAATCTGCAGGAAACCATGGATTTTCCCATGAAATATAGGTTTCCTGTAAATTCTCCCATTAACCAATCCATTGAACTTGCCATCCACCGCACCTTTCCTCCACCCAGAAGTTGGCCTGTCTTTGCGCTGGTCTCGGCGAAGATCATCTTCCTTTCCTGGCGCGAAGAAGCGTCTTGGATCCTGAGCCTCCTGGATGTGCACCCCAGTGGGTAACTAGTTAACAGCCCCTGGCCAAGGACTCGCCAAAAGGGGCAGCTACGATCATATTCTGCCGTCAGATATTTGCCAGTGCTTGAATCACTTCGAAGATATCTGGGTAAATATTGAACAAATGTTAGGCCCATAAATGGAGATACTGCCTTTAAAACATACCCTCTGGTAAACTAACATACCCATTGAAAATCACAATTTGTATTGGGAAAATCAACATAAATCTATGGCCATGGCTTCAATAGCAAACAGTAAACGTTTACCAAAGGGTACTGGTTTCACAAGCTGAAATGGTGACACAACATTTTGCCAGGGCCTTGCAGAATTCTTGCACCTCCTCCGCCGGCACCGCGCGCGGGCGCTGGTCGGCCTGCAGCTGTCTGGGACGGTCCGGATGAATTCATGAAACAGTAGCAAGGTGAACCCAGCAACTTGCAGTACCAGTTAAATCCCTGTTGCTTCAACTTCATTGTTTCATAATATTCTTGTAAAAATTTTGCTGCCTCAATCTTTAATATACTTTAATAAATCCCGTGGATTCATCATTTGGCGTATCCTCTATATCACCATGTTTCACGATGATCCCACTCGTTTAGCAAACTTGGACCGTCTCCTTCTCCACGTGCCTTGTTGGCCACCAACGCCAGTAGCGCGCCCGAAGGACCCAGGCCATCCTGAATGCTCTCCACCCAACGCCTGAGCGCCATATCCAGCTGTTTGGGGAACTCCTGTAGAGACTAAGACGAATAAATCACTGGTAAAATCATTGGATTGGTTTAAGGGAAAATTTACAGGAAACCTCTATATTTGATGGGAAAATCCATGGTTTCCTGTAAATTTTCCCATTAACCAATCCATTGATAAAATAAACATGCGCAAAAACTGTATAGAACTGTTGGAACATGCTGGAAGTTGGAACATTGCTTTTATGGATCGTTGACGGGGGTTTCTAGCTCATGGGTTTTGGATCACCCTCGATATGGATATATTAAATAATTTATAATATCAGAATCAGCAGTATGTAACGGCCTACAAAATCAGGTAATGAAACTCATCGTCCGTGGATATTGCATGACATTGCACATTTCTATGTTGGGATAGTCAGTATATATCCAGACTTGGGAGACTATGGAACATAATATGCGCGTTGCTTCATATCTTTATACACATAGACATACAAACACACACACACACAGCACATGTACTATTTATGTTCTTTCAATGTATTACGGGCGTAATTCCAAACAATTCACCGTCATCTTTGGTGGTTTTAGGATTCCACCAATCCTAGGCACCATTCCAGTGGCGTCGTGGTAAGGTCGTTGTAGTCTACCCGGAAATATATCTTGGCGGTTTGTTTGTTTCCTCCTAAAGAGTGAAACTTATAAGTGGGATGTGTGAGACAACCACCTATACAAATATCCATTTAGGTATCTCTGATAATTGGATGATTCCTTAAGCCCTTTTGAAGTTTTGGTTTAGATGGTGTTCGATCCCACAATGGGGTCAAGGAGGGTTCAATGCGTCTCTAAACAACCAAATGTGGAACACATACCGAAATAGAATTTTTGATCCAAATTGCATTTTCTTTAACAATCCGTTTGATCATACGTCTCCATGACTAGCCAGTGATTTTGTTTTCTTAATGTTCTTTAGCTTCCTGTTCAGCAGGGATGATTTGCACTCATCCTGGCGCTTTGCTTCTCCAATATTGAAATGGGATGCCCCATTACCCAAGTCGCTACTGTTTTGTAGTACCCTCAAAATATGCAGCAACGTGTTTCCATATGTCTCCACTCTATGATACGAATAGCTGATACTTACACCCAAAATTCTGATGTTGCCAGATTGCCAGCTTACCAATCTAGTTGAGGGTTGCTTTATGCACCTAACCAAACAGTTGAGCCATACCCCACTTATCCACGTTTCGGGGGATTCAAAGCCATCTTCAAAAAGGAACCCTACAACATCCTAGTTCACAAGCAAATAAGCGGCATGATTCCCCGAATTGATCATCATTTCATGGCGATGTAGTCGAAATTGATTTGTCAAAAAAAAAGTATCCCCAAATCCACTGAATCATCTTTCCCCCTATTCAAAGAACCATTTGGGGGCATACCGCATACCCAAAATTTTAGACATACCCCAACAATTATACAATCTGAATCAATCTGAGTTGATATATCCCACTCTATTCCATGATATCCTCCCTGTTCTGGTCAGTTATACTCCCATTCATGTCCCCCTCCCCCCCCCCAAAAAAAAAAAACATTTCAAACCCGTATTTTGGATGGAAGAACTCCTGCGCCACTTGAGAGTTTGTCTGCTGATCCCATGATTTAAAGGGTTTCAACCATCCAAGGTGGTGCATGGTTTTCTTCTTTCCACAGTATGTTTGATGGTAATTTCCTGTTCACATGTCATCTGTGAAGATCCTGCACCCGCCTGGCGCAAGCGAAGGACTCTGTCTTGGTGATGTCATACCTACAGTTCGCAGAGTCGGACGCTGGCGATCCTGGGGGACACCGCAAAAATCTCAGAAAAATATACACCATGAACAAAACATAGATGTGTACAGTTGGATCAACAAATGTAGAGAGTACCTAGATATTATATATTTATAGATGAATGGCACTCTTCTGAGCATAAATACAACTATCCAAAAAACAGGATACTGATATAGATAGATTGGTAGATATATAAAGAGAGATGGATGGATAACTACATGGATAGACGGATGGGCAAATAGATATACATGGATGGATGACCTAAGCATAGATACAGATAGATAAATAAATCGACACACAAATGTACAAAGATCGTGTATATACAAGGCTTCCGAAAATTGGGGGTCCAAAACTCACTAGTTTCCCGATTGAGAATGATCAACAACTTGAAAAACTTTGGGGTCCCCATTTCAAGAAGCCACCCCCCATGTTCAGGAGCAGCCAGAAAAAAAAACATGTTCGCCCCAGCCCGGACGTTTAACCACACCCGACATGGTAGTAACATCAACTTACCTTAATAGGGTATAAAAATCTGCCACCCCCTCTGGCAAATGTGTGGATTGGGGTAGTAACATCAACTTATCTTAATAGGGTATAAAAATCTGCCACCCCCTCTGGCAAATGTGTGGATTGGGGTAGTAACATCAACTTACCTTAATAGGGTATAACAATCTGCCACCCCCTCTGGCAAATGTGTGGATTGGGGTAGTAACATCAACTTATCTTAATAGGGTTTAAAAATCTGCCACCCCCTCTGGCAAATATTGGATTGGGGTAGTAACATCAACTTATCTAAATAAGGTATAAAAATCTGCCACCCCCTCTGGCGGGTAGTGACATCAACTTATCTTAATAAGGTATAAAAATCTGCCACCCTTTCTGGCAAATATGTGGGTTGGGGTAGTAACATCAACTTATCTTAATAAGGTATAAACATCTGCCACCTCCTCTGGCAAATATGTGGGTTGGAGTAGTGACATCAACTTATCTTCAGCCGCGGTTAAACGTCAGGGTTGCAGCGAACATGTTCATACACACCCACGGGCCATCGGCAGCCACCCACCACCAACGCCAAAAGATGGGCCAAGGCCACCATGGAGTCATTTCACTAATTAGTACTTGGGCTGTCAACTGCAAATTTATCACCAGCGAACTAAGATTCACTATCTTGTTTGAAAGAGTTCACATTAACTACCCTCTGGTTATTTGACATAGCTATGGCCAATGACTCATTTATAGATGATTTTCCCATTCAAACCTCCATTTATGGGGGATTTTCCATAGATATGTTATAAACCAGAGGGTACGTAAAAAAAAAAAACAGCAACGCTAACTCACCCAAAAAGTCAGCCATGACGTGAGCCATGGCCCCCATGGTCCAAGGTACACAATGAGCAACACGTCCGCCTCCGCGATGTACATGGGAATCAAACTCTGAAAGCGACTCTGTCCCGCCTCGAGCGAAGCGAAGCTTCATCTATAGTCTATGGCTCCATATGGTGGTTCCTAAAATGGGGATACCCAAAAATTGATGGTTTATAATGGAAAATCCTATCAAAATGGATGATTTAGGGGTACCCCTATTTTAGGAAACCTCCATATTTGGAAATGAGCTTGGAGGGGATAGCAACAATATGGGATTGTACTATAGGGATACAATGGGATTATAATAATTGCTTGAGGGGATATCATCAGGCTTAGGGGATAATCATATAGTTTTCAATTCGATTCTAATTGGGGATATCATATCAAGAATATGGAGTAAAATCAACAATAGGAATGTCAACAATGGGGTGGTCATGTCAACAGTAATGGGGACATTAATCATCATTAACAGAGAGAATCATGGAAAGTTGGGGATCAAGAATCAACAAGAGGGATTATATATATTTTACCTATTACCCGTATACACATACATATATATATATATATTATTTCCACCAGTTCCCTCTTTATATGGCGTTTTGTGTTGGGCCTGACGTACCGGAATGAACTCACGTAACAGATTTGGCTAAAGTGGCCCAAAATGNTTTTGTGTTGGGCCTGACGTACCGGAATGAACTCACGTAACAGATTTGGCTAAAGTGGCCCAAAATGGGGGAAAACTGACGTAACAAATCTGGTCATATGTCATGAAAACGGATATTTTGTCACCAATGGCCTTAGAATGAAGAAATACATAGAACAATTCACGCAACAGATTTTGTTGTATTGGATGAATTGAAAATG
>BGPT01000952.1:96067-160091 GCA_003297045.1 Symbiodinium sp. clade C Y103 | reverse complement strand
CATGACCTGTTGCATCTTGTTTTCCCCAGCCCCCAAGCTGTCTAATTTTTCATGAATCTGCGACATGGACTGCGACGTGATCTGTTACATAGATTTTTTATTTTTTCTCTGGGTTTGGCATGCATCTGTGACATGGACTGCGACGTGGACTGCGACATGATCTGTAACGTGAGTTGTTCCCAGTACGTACCCCTCCCAGATGGTGTCATTTATAGCAACACACATAGAGGGAACCGGCTGAAATAAGGTAAAGGTCTAAAAAATAGAAACCATGTCATAACCATTAAAAACGGGTCAACCAAAAAAACATCAACCGCTCGAAACGCCGTCACTGCCGGCGTCAGGCTCCACCGGGTCGGGCCATGCGGCTTGGGGTCTTGGTCTCGGCGCTGGACTGGTTGGAGCAGCGAGGTGGGGCCACGGCCCGGGGAGCCCGTCTAAAACCGGACATGTCGATAGAAAATGTCCACCCTCTGGTAAACTAACATAGCTATGGAAATTCACCATTTTTAATGGGAAAATCAACTATTTCTATTGCAGTTTTCAATAGCCATGTTGAATTACCAGAGGCTATTTCAACACAAATATGGTTCCATGGTTCCAAATCATTGCAAACAAAACTAAAACATGGTGCTTTTGTTGGTTGATACTCATGCAGTAAACCCTAACCCAGAAAATCCGAAGAACTTGTGGTAAACCTAGTTATTGTTCATTTCAAGTAGTATTAAACAGATGATGTTTGCAGTCAAGGATTTTGAACCGTGTTTGTACATAGACATGCAAATGTAAATATTTACATATATTTACATTAATCGAAATGCAATATAACTATATATATAAGTAAATATATATATATAAATTTATACACAATTATATACATATGTATGAACGGGCCACCCACGTGACCTGCAGTTGCAAGAATGACAAATTGGCCCACCTATGCCTATGACTATGAGTTGGTTTATTACCCGCAGATCGATGTGTTTTTCATCATGGAGTATACACCCATTTTTCCGACCAACTTATATCCAAGTTGCGAACTGTGCAGGGGCCGTCGACAGTGCCGTACGGCTCTGGCTGCCAAGGTGAGGAAATCGTTGAAGTGAGCTACTGGTGGACGGTTAGCGGTTGATGGGTTAATGATGATGTTGTACTATTTGGTTTAATGAGGATGATACAATGTATATACAATGTATATGTGTTTATGCAAGTTTGATTGTTTGAAAATAGATGCACAGAGGGTACATGGGAAGGCCCGCCCTCAAGCAGAAACGAAACGGGGACGGAAGGTGAATTCTGCTCAACTTGAGGATAGACTCACTAGACTTGGCTATGGCTCAAAATTATTGACCCTATAATTGGTTGGTTTATGTTAACCAATAAACATGGAGCCATTTTTGGTACCATAATTTTGAGCCATAGCCACTTGGGATGGAGCTGGGTCTCAGCTCGGGGAGCCACGGGAGGCCAGGGTTTTGAGTTGGCTTCGTCCCGGAACATCACCATGAACTGTCATTAACTACTTAAATATACCCCCTCATCAAGCAAGCCTAGAAATTCTTGATATAACATCCATGAACTGGAGTTGAACTATAGATTTTAGCCCCAGCAACCGTAGCTAAGCTTCATAAGCCCAAAAGTTAAGCACGTTGTAAGGTGGTTGCCTCGTGTTTCCCGTGATTTTGCGGTTGTTTTTCGCAGAATGTGACAATGGATCCGAACCAATTGTGATGGAGATATATACACTATTCAGCAAACAAATATATATATATATATTGTGTATATATTATCATAATATAGTACTTATTACATTTTCTTACTTTACATTATGCTTGTTATTATATTATATTCTATGAAGTCAGATTAGATTACAATACATTCTAGTATATTATGATGTAAAAAAAACTAGTGTGTGTATATATATATATATGATATTATATTACAATAATAACTTATGTTCTATTATATTAAGTCTTATTCAATTCCATGACATTTATAATATAATGTTTTATTGTTTCATATATATTTATATACATATAACTGTTCTGGGCCGTGAAGAGCGGAAGATTGAACGTGTTCATTACTTTGTATCAGTTTTGGGTACTGTAGCTTTCGTAGAGTTTATAACATCCATCATCATTGGATGCACATAGCTTGTCGCATACACTTTGGTTCTGTTAGTCAGTGTTTGTCAGTATGTTGCATAAATCTGGATTCACATGTTTTCCTTGCCACAGGAAGAAATAATGAAGAAAGTGATTTTGACTATGCTGTTTGACAACTTCACCCCCGAACAGATGCGTATATATATATATATACAGTATACACACACATGTGTGTGTAAGTTTTTTTTCCTGAAACTGACTCCTTGACTTCATGATGTTCTGCAAGATCTTCAACTTCGAAAAGGAGGTTTCTTTGAATGTGGATCCCCAAAACCATGGGTTTCAAGAACAGTCTAATTTGGATGATTTGGGGATACCCCCATGACTTAGGAAACCGATCCCGATCAACTCCCAACTACCAAGCTCGAACTCGACCGTGATGCCAGAAGAAGAAGGCCAAGGGTGGCGCCAGTGCCTTGCAAAAGGCAAACGCCCTAAAGGCGAGGAAAACACTTGGAGAATTCGGTTGGAAGATGATGGATACGAATTGGTTAATGATGGTTTATGATGGTTAATGGTTCATACTATATATGAAATCGACCCCCAATACATGGCTTAGTACCGGTTGATAGATTAATACTATCAAAGTACCCAACAAGAATGGTGGTTTCAACCTGGTTCTTCCATGGTTTACCGTCATAGGATTATATAATAGTTTGATGTTGTCAAATAAGGGGAATTCAAAACTGGTACAACACGACGCTCCCTGGGCAGCTACGTTGACTTATGATGAAACTCAACGCAGTTCATGAAAAAATATGTCCCAAAAAAACAATTGAACAAATAACACTGAACACTCATGATGTTGTGCAATTAGTCTATTTTTCCAACACTTTTTCACCATGGGTTTGAATTTAAACAGTCCAATTTTGACTGGCCATCTCTTGACCCTCCGGTAGCCACGTAGCAATTGAAATCCACGAACTAAATGGAGGTTTGAATGGAAAAATCCGTTATAAATAGTGGATTTTCCATTGCCATGTTTGATTACCGGAGGGTCGCATTTATGTACATTTATACATTTATACATTTCTATATATATATATAAATATGTATGTACTCTACATGTATATACTGTATTGTTGTTGCTACAACCCTTGGCCGTCATCACTCGGCATTGCTTTGGTTTCTCTGCGGTGACCACTTGTTGTACCACGTTTCCTAAGGACTCATTTCGTACGGCCGTGTACAGGGATATCTAGAGTTAACCGCGGTGATAAACCAACAAACGTCACTGGGGGGCACTGCCTTGTATAGCGACCGATACGCAGAAACCCAGATAGAAAAGGAAAAAGTCCAAGTTTTTCTTGTTTGTGGATTTGTGATTAATATCATATCATATCATTATATCTCTATTTGTATATGCAGTCTACGTATATTGAGCAACCACAAGTGACTATTCATATACATGGATTCACCCCCGTATGCGAAATGAATATCATTCATCACGGGAAGTTTAAACCATGTATGTTTTGTTTGAATAGCTGGAGATTAATGGATAGATATAAACAGGTGGGAATATATATTGAATCATCAGCAACGGTGATGAATCTGGATTTTTTTTTGCGACCTCACTCACTGGCTGCGGTAATCATGAAAAAGAGACAGTTTTCTTGCAGAAAACACGCCTGCAAATTCCAAAAGGAGATTGACCTACAGATCCCTGACATTTTGCGGCATTCTGGGCCCAAACAAATCAATTACGCAGTCAATACCAGTGTGACTTTGCCCACTTTAAAGTCTATTTGTTTTATTTGCCACAAATTTACTCTTCGGAAATCAAACCTGGGTCGCTGGCAAATCCCTGCACATAGACATTTCTAGCTGGGAAAATGATCTGTAAACAAGGGATCCAACATATGAAGCCGGTCGCTCACTTCACATTGCTCTTTGCGAACGTTGGTGGTGTCATCAACAATGTGGAACTATCTGTAACTGATAGCAGAAGGTATGTGGTATTGCAAGTATATGACTGCATGATGATATGCCTTGGATGGTTTCATGAATATTGGGTGGTTCAGGTGGAAACTCAGAGAATGTCAAAAGATATCTTTCCATTTCCGTCCTTTTTTGGATGACGATCCAGATCGACCACTGAAGCAACATCGCAGCGTCACAGCAGACTCTTTGGACTTCGCCTTTGGCAAACAAACATGGTTTGCTGGACTATTCGCCATGTCGTTCGATCATTCTTCGATGGTTCTTCCACATTTTCCCATAATTTCGACGCGCATTTAGGCCACGAGGATTTCCCCTTTTCAAATTGCCGTGCTGCTGCTGGAAGGCCTTACAAGCGT
The DNA here is from genome assembly GCA_003297045.1 of Symbiodinium sp. clade C Y103. Classification (NCBI taxonomy): domain Eukaryota; class Dinophyceae; order Suessiales; family Symbiodiniaceae; genus Cladocopium; species Cladocopium sp. clade C. Next base: position 155,629 of record BGPT01000952.1, on the reverse strand, counting down.
TGGATCAGGACACTCAAAAGATGCAGGAAGAAGCGCAGGTTGGACTGGTGTAGCTGACCTTTTTGAGACAAGGTTTTTATCAGAAATGAGTTTTAGGTTGGCACAAGATAAGTGCATAATGGTGCATGTGTCATATTTATTTGTGATTATTCTATGTACCACTGTATATATGAAATATATTTAGCGATACAGACACATCCATACATATATATATATATATATACAGGAATTATTCGCTCATATATACTCCAGGTTGTTTGTGGTTGGATATCATAGGCAGATAGCAAGCGTTTTTGGACAATTTCTTGCGAGGTACATGTTGATGTTGTTCCCCACAGTCATATGCCAGCATTAATACTCAGAATGTCACCACATTGGCAAGTTAAGTTGTGATATGAAGTAAACCAAAACAAAAAAGTTTTTGCAAAGTGGGATTGGCAAAAGATGTTCTTGCATATGTTTTTCCAAGCTGGTATCCTTTGGTTGTTTGTTTTCCTAATGATCTTCTTGTGTGCTTGGCTTCCGGGCAAGTGTGTTTGTGTGTGTGCATTTCTGGGCATGCGGTATACATCGGTATACGTATACAAACATAGATGTATATATATATATATACATATGAATATATATATATATATACATATGAATATATATATATATACATATGAATATGTATATATACATATGAATATATATATATACATATGAATATATATATATATACATATGTATATATATATATATATTCATATGTATATATATATATATATTCATATGTATATATACATATTCATATGTGTATAAATATATATATATATATATACATATGAATATATATATATACATATGAATATATATATATATACATATGAATATATATATATACATATGAATATATATATATATATACATATGAATATATATATATACATATGAATATATATACACATATATATATATATACATATATATATACATATATATATAATATAGACGTATGTAATACATATATATATATATATTAGTATATGTGTACATTCATATATATATATATTGTAATATATGTATATATATTATAATATGTATATATATATATAAGTATATATACATGTTCTGGGTGCTTCATTGGAAGGCATACACCTCTCCTGCAATGAACTGACCTTGATTCGAGCGCATTGATGGAACCACCATGTTCCTGGATGTACTTAGCCACAAATGGTGTTCCGTCCATGGTATGTTCTTTGTTCAATAGATTTCAATTGACATGGCTGCTCCATCTCATAGGTCAATGATAGCCACGATGGGAGTAAATTGCTGTCCAAAAAGGTCGGATACCGAACCACATGGCGATACAATAAACGACGGCAACCAGGCAAATCACTTAGATATCCTAAGTTTGTGTTTTTTCCAAAGGGATTTTTTGTTGGATATGACTAGATATCTACGGGATGTTCTGTACTTGGAGTTAATGTCCGAGTTAAATTTGTGAAGAAAACGTGCATGTCACCGAATTGCCTCTTTTCTGTTCATCAAACCTGGCAATGGCACGTGCAATGTGGGGCCCAACATTTCTGTTCCCTAAATCTATGATATACCCTCTGGTAAACTAACATAGCTATTGAAAATGGCCATTTATAGTTGATTTTCCCATTAAAAATGGTGATTTTCCATAGGGTAGGTGAAATCACCATTTCTGTTGGTGGCTGCTTCACCCTCCGCTGTGAGCCAGCGGACCAGAAGAAGAAAAAGAACGGACGCAACGGGGCAGAGGAGAGATGTGGAGAGCGGGGAGACCGGAGACCGGTCGACCAGGACGTTGGGTGGTTTCCGTGGTTTCCAGTGGATGCACACGTAGTCAGAAACCAACAAAATGTGATGTTTTTTGATTTACAGGAAGCAACAAACATATGGTGATTTAGCCATGCAGAAACTCTCAGTGACCCAAACCATCCTGTTGATTGATCAAAATAATAGATGAGTTTTAAGCATCAAAAATGGGCGCATCACTCAGAAATGAAATTTGCTTGAATATTTGATGGGGTTATTCACCCACCTGGTTCAGTGAGCATCATGAACTGACCCAAAACGGGGAATCCCGTTCTCTTCTAATACTGCTCATGTGCTTAGGATTAGGGGAGTCATCTCCAACGCTTGGAAAACTTTGGGTACTTCATATTGAAGAACTTGACTTTTCTTGCTACAGATATATATATATATATATACCAACCAGCTGAAACAATAAAGTGTGGTCAATCGAAAATTGGCAATAAACATGACCATGAATCTGGCTGTCAAGATATATGATATATATGGCCGATATGTGAGTTTGACTGATTTACATCCAGATTGATGAGTAGAACAATCTTTAGGAAACACAGTGAATCACATAAAAGATCATAAGCGCATGTTCCGCACTTCTAAGTTGGGTTGGAATGGGCATTGTGTGAAACAAATGCAGGTTGGAGGTTGAAAAATGTTGGACATATACGTAGTATTGTAATAGTTTTTTGTGTGTGTGTTTTCCATCCTATCCGAAGTGATGATCCTCATAAAATCCTATAAAATCCTTTTTTCCCCATTCATAGAACAAATGCCCGCCAGAAACTATGATGGATGTAGGGAATAAAACGCATGTTTGGGACCATCAACCATTGGAGTGACTAATACGAACAGGGGGTGGGATTACTCAACTACAATCGAATTTCCCAATTAATATCTCATATATCACATTGAAAGCAATAATATCTCCATCAATAAGGGTTGAAACAAGCAGATTGCAAGGTGCCCGGCCTCTTTCGCAGGCGCGTGCGCCTGTGGAGGTTAAAGAAGTTCAGGTGCGGCGCAGGGATAGGAGGATCGAAGTGCACTTGGAATGTGAGCTCCTGTTTTCACAGAATCTCACAGATGGTAATGGCTACAACTTTTGTTGTCTCATTGTCAAACGAACAAAATCGGAGTTCAGGAAATCATACTAGTCAAAACTAGTGCAGTTTGCGGAGACGCTTTGCAATCTTGTGGGCGCCGTGAAGTTGTGCACAAGTTGGCCAGTTCATAAAGAGTCCAGGTAACTGAGGTTTACTCAATGATGTGAATATGAATATGAGCGAATATGAGGTGAATATGAAGAAATATTGAACAAACACAAAGGTGATGTGGATATGAATACAAGTTCAATAAATCATATTCCATGTCTTCTCCATGGCTACATGGAAGGATCGAGAGTGATCTGAGCAGCGACATATGACACGCATGCCACTGGACCACTGGAACATCATCAAGCAACATATATACATTGTATACATGTCCAATGCATTCCAAAGGCGATTATCATCTAGAGTCATCTATCGTCATTAAACCATGATACACCATTGGATGCTATCTCCATAGATGACATGGATGCTATCTGTCCACTAGTCATACTGTGGATGGAAGAAGTCCTGCACCAGTTGGTAGATGGTTTTTCCCATTAGAATCCCATGCCATTATTTATAGTGTTTCATAGTTACCTAATGATTTCCAACTGGTGCAGGATTTCTTCTGTCCACAGTATGGTATCCCAAGTCATCTATGCTCCGCCGACTGATCTGGTGTCAACGCTCCATCCCCAGATGACTGCGGTGATTGGTGACGACGAATGGTTGGGTTTATGGATAGGGTAAATGGGTTTGTCTGAAAATAGGGGATACCGATAATAGCAATTTTAATTGGGAAAATGATGATATACGATGATAATCCATTGGACTTGGAGGTAGCCTATTTTCAGACAAACCCAAATGTTCACCAGCCGCTACGTTTCTACGGCGAATCATAAACATTTTTTTTTTGTGAATTTACTTTACCTTTTCTTCTGAAGGGGTGGTCTTTCGATTTGGTTGCTTCGACATGTTTTGGCAAAATCACCATTGGTGGGGGTTGATTCCTCATTTTTGTTGGCTGTATCATGTTTGATAATCACCTTGTTTTCATCGTAGGAAGATCCATCTTTTAATGTTGTCCCGAAACAACTACCCTCCAGGTAATTTAACATAGCTATGGAAAATGGCCATGAAAGTAGATGATTTCCCATGATGTACCATAGAAAAGAAATGTGTTTGTCCATGGCTACGTTAGTTTACTGGAGGGTAAACGCAGCTAAACATCCCCAGCCACCTGAGTTCGTTGTGGAGAGGCACCAGCGCCTGAGAAAGTCGTGGAGGAAACACCTCCCAAGGAAGGAAAAAAAGTGGAAGAAAAGGCTGTACATCCCGATGTTGCCAGTTAATCCCCTCTTCAGTGACTGATGGCCAATGTTTTGTTGGGCAGTGAACAAAATAAATAGAGAATCTATGAGTGTATGATAGTGTATGTATGTATGTATATATATATATACATATGCATATGTATGTGTACTCTGTATATATATATATATGAAATTGCTTTGGTTTGAAATAGGGTATCCCACAATCCATTTGTTTGTCATCATGATGTAGTAATTTTCTCGATCAACACAATGTTTTGGGTGTTACCCATACTGATATACCGCATACCTCATTTTCAGGGACGCACATATGCTTGAAGAAAAGGGGGATTGACGGAAAAACCAGACCTATTCGTCATTTCCTGAGGATGCGACAGAAACATGGGTTAGACCACTGAAAGACGGAGGTTGAAGGTGGTGCCCTTATAGTTTTAAGTTGGTTGATTCCCCTTCCAACTATGTATATATATATATAATTATAATTATATATATATATATATCAATGATCTGCACTTCGCCTAGCTGACGAGGGTGACATTCTGGAGATTGAGACGGACCTGATTGACCTCATCCAGGCCAAGCCTATCTCGTGGACACTGTGCAGGTCCACCTTGGAGGAGCTCTTGACGGTGATCCTCAGTGATGCTGCGGAGGCTGCGATCGATGCCAACCCTGATCATGTGCGGTTGCTGCGGAAATTGGCGGATCCACGTTCTTGGCCCTTTTTATCAGCAGTGCACCCTGCCTCTGCGACTGGACCACCTTCCTTGAACACCGTTGATGAGATCATTTCTCATGCTGTTGTGGCAAGTGACATTGTGGTTGTTCCTCGTCCTGTAGGACGGGAACGTGTCTTCCTGCATGCCTTCTCCGGACGTCGGAGGCCTGGTGATCTCCAGCACTATCTTGAGTCCGCATTTCATCGCGATGCTGACCAGGGCGGCCTGACACTCCACGTGGTGTCCATGGACGTTGTCATTGACCCTTGCTGGGGTGATGCCAGGAGGAAGAGCACCCAGCGCTTCTGGTTGGAGGGCGTTCTGGCTGGCTATGTTTTGGGGGGTCTCTGCGGGCCCCCTTGTGAAACCTGGAGCCAGGCAAGATTCCATGAAGTGCAGATGGAATCGGGCCGTGGTCCTCGACCTTTGCGCTCTGCTGACGAGTTATGGGGTCTGGCTTCGATGTCATTGAGGGAACTCTGCCAAGTTGAGGTCGGCAATGACTTGCTCCTCTTCTCGCTGGAGCTGATTCTTTGCTTGGCGATTTCTGGTGGATTTGGTGTCCTGGAGCATCCCAGTGAACCGTCTGAGGAAGATCGACCCTCCATCTGGAAGCTTGCAATTGTTCATCTCCTGCTCCAACTGCCTGGCATTGATTCCTTCATGTTGGCGCAAGGTCTGCTCGGAGCGAGAACGCCGAAGCCTACCAGACTCCTGACGGTCAACATGCCGGACTTGCCGAGGCACATCCAGCAACATCGGATCTGTCCAGACCTCCCAAAGCGGATTGCCATAGGCCGCCAAGAAGATAGTTCTTGGGCAACAGCAGGCCTTAAGGAGTACCCCCCTGCGCTGAACAGGGCGTGGCGGAGTGTTTTGTACAGAATTTTCTCCGGCGATCTTCAGATTCCTCCGCCCGTATTGAAGAGGCATTTTTACGCCGTTGTGAGTCCTTGCATGCAACCTCTTTTGGGGACCACTTCGGGCGTGATTTTCACGACTTGCGTCGTTGAGGAATCCGCTGGACATTGAATTCATTTACCCAGCTCGCCGCGACGAAAGTCCCATTGAGTGTGTGGAAAAAAATATCAATGATCACCACAAACCCTAGTTTACCTCGTGAACTAAACCAACTTAGCTACCCAGGGGGCACCACATTGTCACAACTCGTGCATTGGCTGAATCATCCTCAAACAGTTTGCAGGTACCCGTCACGGCCCAAATGGCCGAAGTGAAGAAGGAAGAAGCGAAAGCACCTGCCAAGGAAAAGCCAAAGGTGGAAGAAAAAGAGGCCTTGTTGAGAGATGGAGAAAGAAATCAAAGGGTTTGGCATTCCAGGCTAAGGGTACCACTGAGGACGCCTGTCATTGGTCATGTTGAGGAATCTTTAGCTATCCAGTTGTGACCCCAAACCCCTATTTGGCCGCAGGGTGTGCTGTTTCTTTCCCAAGGATGGTCATTTGTTGATGAGGACGCCAAGTGATGTTCATGGTTTTGGCAGTGCAATCGAGCCATCGAATTCCGACAGTCAGAAAGTTAGATAGAGCGTCTCCCAAGCATATGTCTAGATGGACCTGCAAAATTGGCTTCAGCAAACAGGAGACTCAGTTCATCCTCGGCCTTTGCTTAAGCCTCATTTTGAAATTGTTGATACTGTCACCAACAAGATTTAGATTCTAAGTTGTTCAAGATATTTTTGCATGATGATTTTGTATTTTGTTCAAGTAATTGCATCCCAGCATTCCACCGAATCTGGCATAGTCAAAGTCCGCAACATAAAGAAGGGGGTCCCATGGCATCTGAAACTCTTGCCATCAACAAGTGGAACTCAAAATCTGTTGCCGGCCCTACTTGCAGCTGACCATGCCCAAGCCGTCATCTGAAGGTAGCTACTATAGTAGCTATGATGGTAGTTCTGATGATGGCAGTAGTAGCTACAGCAGTAGCTATGATGGTGGAAGCTCTGATGTGAGCTCTTCTAGCAGCTGTGCTGAAGGGATAGCCAACTACAAAGTTGCGAAGAGTCAATTGTGACCCAGAAGCATTTATTCTTCCAACATGATAATCCCAGCAGAAGGAATGATTCATTAAGTGAAGCCCCATGCTGGATATCCATGGCTCTATCAAACGAATCACCATTCTTTCCCATGCCAGCTTCCTGTATGCAAACTTTTTCCAACGAGGCGAGATGAGGTGTTTCCAGCCCCAAGACTGCGCCGCCAGCATGAGATGCATCTGGAGGGATGGGGCAGTGACATGCTGACACGTGCTGGCCTTCGAAACTTGGGACTAATTGCAGTCAACAGAACCGAAACCAGTTGGCCCAATATTTTGCACCCGAAGATGCATAGATTTAGGACCCAATTCCTTTCAATCTGAGGAGTCAAAAAGATAGTGGAAATGCTGCCTACATTCACCCTGATGTCGGATTGCATCTAAGCTGAATGAGGCCCAGTGATAGCTCTCCTTGTTTGAAATTTGGCTGGTGTTTCAGCATGCCCAATTTGTACACTCTTGAAAACACATCAAACCAGTATCTAAGGTAGCGGTGCCGAAGCCCCTGTTTGGTCTCTTCAAGAATTGGTTGGCCAAGATAAGGCTGGCAGCATCATAAATGGAACAATTTTCTCGAGGTTTTATGGAATCTTATGATGGAATTGTTATGGAACTTCATTTTCTCAACCAACTTGTCCCTGCAAAGGTCACTGTCCTTGCTTCAACAGACCGAGCGCTTGGCCCTCTCAAGTTCATTTTGGCCAATACACCTCCAAAAACGTTTCTCGTATGTGTTTTTGTGATTTCGCATGTGGTTTTGTTCCTTGCTTGCCACTGACACATCCATCCATTCTTCTGTCCAAGGCTATATACCGACATGTCGGGCCGGAAGCTTGACCACCTGAATCCAATGCTTTATTGTTGTGGATTTCCTTGCACACCGCTTCTAAGTTGCAATTGTTTGATCTGAAACTGCATTTTGTTCTCCCACATATATACATATTATATTATCTATTTACATTTTGCAAGAGTTGCAAGGTATAGCGGACTACGGCAAAATTCTCAGCTGATGGCTGAGCCAGCTGCAAAACCCTTTTGGAGCACAGTTGAAGCAGTGGAAAGGACAGGGTCTTAGGAATGGAGAGTGTAGGTAACATTACATGTAGGGATAGATGGAGCACAACCTTTCATATACCCTTCATTCTGTCAGAACGGAGCCACTACTTGCAATCCTTGAGAATGTCTACGGCGTCATGGCTGTGCGCAAAGAGGCCATAGACCTACTAAGTCTATTAGATTACCCCCAGATGTTTTTGAGTTATCTCCAGATAATCTAAGCTGTCCTGGTGTGCATTCTTCTCATAATTCGTTTTTATCCATATGCCCACCCATCGGCTCAGATGTGGTTGGCGATGGTCAACATCCGCAAGAAGTACCTGATAGCTTTCGTCCGGGTGGACCAAGCCCATCTGGGGGAACCGGTTTCGAGAAGGAGAATTTACATCATATGCGTGAGGAGGCCATCAGTAACTGCATTCAAATTTGCATGTCCAATGACCCAAAGTCAACAATGATAACCTGTTGAATGTGATGCATGCATTTGTCGTGGAAGGGACGTCGCCTTGCAAAAGCTCAGAAAGCATGAAGATTTGGAGAAACACTGTGGGGAAACGTACAAGCTGCTCACAGAGAATCTTCCTGAGGGACCTGCTGTGCCACTTGACCCTACATCTAATCTGGGTTCTTATCAGAAACAAACCTCATACTTTGCTAGGCATGTTTTCGTTCTTTACTGGACCCATTTGATCCCCAAATATCCCCAAGTATTGCCCAAGGTCAGACCTCATGCTTCCAGAGAAATGCCCATATGTGAGTGCCATCCGGGATAACTTGAAGGAGGAGGCATGTAAGAAGAGAAAGCAAAGCGATTTTGATCTTACTCGCAAGTATCTAGACTGAGCTTGGTGTATTGAAACTCTTGTGGGCAAGCAACACTGTTGTAAGAGTATATGATAATGATTTCCTTTTCATACCCTTGCCCCTTCTGAGGCCCAGACGGTCCAAACCCAGATGGCTGAAGAAGCACTGGCAGAAGATGCAACTCCTGGAGGCAAACTTGAATATTCCTCACATGATTCAATGGAAAGCGTACTGATATTTGCCTGAGATACCGGTCAAATGTCTTTGGGAGGTGGAACCAAAGCAGTTGGCCGTGTGCCAGCCTGCCCGGCAGTTCTTTGTCAACCAGCGAACTTTGCATGTGACTGAGTTGAACTAATACAATATTACATGATGGTGCAAAGTTATGATCTTGTATTCAATAGAAGTTGGGACATTACAGTCTTATTGCATCTCCATGCCTCAACATACTTCAATGACTTCCTCCATCTTTGATTCATCTTACACCTAAGGCAATTGATTGCTTCACTACAGCGGGATGGGGTGGCACAATCGATTTGTCGCAGCAAATCGATAGGATGGCCAATCGGAATGAGAAGGTGATCCCATGCATAACCCCACAGGGTATGTTCTGGAACATGGAGAGAAACCGGATGATTACAGGCTCAATGGGTCAATCTGTTCACCTTTGGTACGCAATGCCTCCTCCTACCCAATACCTTCCAGCGCTCTCTGATTCTGACAGGCTTGGAGAAGATGATCTTTATGGGATTCCCTGTGCATCGGCTGTCTTTAAGACACTTGAAAGAGAAGGACTGCAATTTTAGACAATGAACCTTTCAAATATTATATACATGGCCAACTGGCCCACCTGTAGGAAATCCATTCCCTGGCCGGCAATGCTTGGCACTCAGTCAACTCATTTTTTTGAGGCTTTGGAAGGAATTGATAGCTTACCTTTTGGTAATTAGTCAACTGGTGTATCACTTGCATCTTTCCACTAGTCCTCCAAGGCGATGAGCGTCAGGTCAATAGCTGCAGCCTGGGTGCTCGCATTCAACTCAGTTGACATCTCTTTGTTCTACCGAGAAGCTCTGAACAAAGGGTCATAGCTTTGAGAACAACTCAGGGTCCTGTGCAAGAAAAAATGCACTTCGCGGAACTCATTTCTTAGGTGACTAGATGACAGTTTATGATGGAAACCACATGGCAGGTTGCAGTTACCACGCATGAATCAACACTTGCAATACCATCGTTGGATGACCAGTTGCATGAACCTTCTTGGCTTCCAGCCCTTACCCTAATGTGCAAAATTGCATTCAAAGTTGGAAGCGGTGTGAAAATTCAACATCGCTCATGGATCAAAGACTTATAACCCCCAAGGATGACATCCAATAGACATCGATACTATTATTCTTGTTTCATATGGTGCCTTTAAACAGTCCTCTGTCCTTGTTTCATGTTGCGTCGCTATGTAGCTCCCGAAACAGAGTCTGAGTCTGAATCAGCCGAAGCGAGAAAGAAGAGGCGAACTGAGTCGGCGGCATCATCTTCAGGAAGCAGTTCCTCAAGCAGTGACCCTGAAGATGTGGAGCTGCGGGGGCCGAGTGGTCTTTTGATGTGTCAGCTTATTTCAATGAATGAAGGAAAGGATGAAGATTCTTCTAAATACGCAGAACAAGGTAAGAACCCAGAGCGAGTCAAAGCTGTTTTGAAAAAGCCATGCTGTCGAAAAAACTGCAAGAAGAAACTCAATTTCAGAATGGTTTTCAGGATGATTTGCTACTTTTGGACACTGAGCAAAACATCACAGGATTGCATCCTGTGGTCGATGCAAAACCGGCAGGGGGTTAAGTTTGATGAATCCTCCGATGAATCAGGGTCAGGTTCGGAATCTTCTGAGTCTTCTCAGCGATCAAAGATTTCTTGGTCGATTGAAGGCCAGGTCCAGAAATGTTCTGTGAAAAAAATGTTTTGATAAATAATTTGACACCAGTTCAAACCCCTATCCCTGAATTGCCTCGTTGCAGCAAGGCATTCCAGTCTGCAGGCTGGCCTTCATAAAGCTCCTGGGAATCAGCCCAGCAAGGCTGGTGAGGACCCGTCACACATTCAAGGGCGTTGATGGACGGGCGTGGGGTTTCTTGGCAAAGTTACTTCCTTGGCAAACCTGTTTCAAAGGTACTTCATTTAATTTGAAAAAACTATTGGGTCCCATCTTCATACTAGCTCTCAAGCCACAGGCTCTATGGTCAATCGATCATCCCCAGCTGCAGCATCAGTGCTTGCATTTCTGGAGAGAACCTACTGGAGCATTGGGGAAACTTTGCCACATGAGATCCTCGGACAATGATGCAAAACAAGTATTGTATGCCGTAGTCACCTCTTAGTAGTTATAATAAGAACTGGTCGGGGGTTCATGTCAAAGTCAAACACTTTAAGTTATTGATTTTCATTGGCAACTCACTGGCCAAATCAGGTTAGATGTGAAAGATACAAAAGATCTCACAACAGATGCATCAAGGGAGGCATTGCTTAAAGCACTGATCGACACCGCTCTTGAAAGTGATCTCGCCAGGGGCATGTTCAGATCAGGGCCAGAGGACCTCCCCAGAAGATGGTTGCCACATGGGGCTTACTACGACCTATTCACACTGTACTGTGCCCACCAAGCCTCTGCAGGTGAGCCAGCTGCTTCGGCAAGTACTTTCTACAGAGTCCTGTCGGAGTCAGGATGGAAGAAGAAGCTCAAATTTTGCCCACCAAGTAGTCATTCTAAGTGCTCAATCTGTTCTAGGCTGAAGTCTCAGATTCAGCATGCAAAAGGCATCCAACAGCAGACTGAAGCTTCAGATCGACTTCTGCGACATTTGGCAGGGCAATTTGCAGATAGAACTGTCTATCATGCTTGTCGGTCGATTGCAAAAACCACTGATGAGCTTATATGTATCATCACAGACTCAATGGACAAATCGAAGTACTCCCTGCCTCGGTACTATAGAGGCATGCCACCGAAGGACCTGGCTGCCGCTGACAGGCCATCGCTGGAAGTCACAACTTCGTTGGTACATGGGGTTGGGATTTTCACATACTTGACAGATGAAAACCAGAATCACGGTTCCAACTGGGTACTTGAAACAATCAACAGGACCTTACAGTATGTGCATGAACACTTTCAACGAAAAGGGAAACCGGTACCTCCTACTTTGAAAATATGGGCAGATAATACACCGAAGGAATCTTGCCACTGATTTCATTTTTTTTACTTTATATTGCATTGAGTTTTTTCTTAATATGATAATATGAGACTAGGATTTTTGTTTCCATGCCTTCTTCCCCCACCGGTCTCAGGAAGTCAAGAATTCCATATTTGGAAGCTGGTGCAGCGCAGTCACATGCGCTGGGTACTACAGGAAGTGTTCACACGAACATCTTCCTGTAGGACACACTCATGAAGATATAGGAGTTTTGACTGCATAAGGAGGTAGTGTCAAGATGTAGAGTCATGTTGAAAACTAACACAGTGCTCAGTGCACATAATATCTGATCTCGTTGCTTGACCCAGATGCCTATTTCGGTCTTCTAAGTCGATTTGTCCGACAAGGCGATGAGTCTGTGCCCATCTCTCAGTATGATTCTGATTCTAAGGTGAGAGTGTTCAATTGACAAAAATTACATATATGTATTAATTTATTATATAGGTTCAGATATCAACTATACTATCTGATTTATCTTAGGCAGTGTCCTGACGATGTGGCACAGCCCAATCCTTAATTTCACACCCAAACTCTTTGGTTTTAGTTTCAATTTCAAGTGAACCTATTATGCCAGTGAACCAGCGGTGCCCTGAGGCTTCTACTTCAAAAGGTTGGTCCTTTGTTCACCCGGAAAGGGTTGATCTTCCGCGTGGAGTATGTGACTAGTGTGAGAAACTGGGGAAAGGGCATCCCAAAGATTTCAACTCTGTACAATGCTTACCGACGGCGGACCATGAAGGATCAGGATGTGGTTCCTCACTCTTTCACATTTATCCGTAGAGATTGTATCTTGACAGAATTTAGCTGAGATTTGATAATTTGATAATTTGTTCAATGAGATTTGTTCTGTTGTTTGCTCTGCACTGCTTGCATTCAGGCATGCCCACGTCACTCTTGGAGAATGCTGATGAGCGTCTCCCTAGCTGGTATGAGAAGTCACCCAGTGATTGCTTTTGCCTTGTCAAAGGATTCGTGAGTGATAACACTCTTTCTCAGCCCCCTTTGTTGGTGCTCCCCGGCTGTCAACTCCATGACTTTCTGTCAGCTTTCCAAACTCTCGCCCAGCCAAGCGCAGAATGTACCTTGCCTCCAATTTCATCTCGTTGGAACACCTCAGATTCAGTTTCACTTGAGTTTTTTGAACTTAACGTCAGACTCATATCGAATTTGAATCCAATCAGGTATGCAGATCGCCCAATCAGAAGAACGAGCTCAACACTTGACAGAGCTAGCAGAATACTTTACAGAGTACTATCCCCAATACAGTCGGGGTGCTCACTACTTGCTTCAGCTTGCAGGGAAAATTGCCGTGAAACGGCGACCGCCCACCAAATTGCAGTGGCTCTTGTCAGGGCCCACACCAGGTGCTCAGCGAGGGCATGCCCGATTGAACGATCCTGAGCCACACAACATTCGAAGGCTCAGGGTTCAGTTTCACAGGTACTATTAAATCGAACGAGGTGGCTGCTACATGGAAAAAGTATGGATAGTCTTTTTATGAGAATTCTTGTGATTTGAGAAGTCTTGAGAAAGCAGCATACTGTGTTAACCTAAATACAGAAAGCCATTTTGTAGTCAAACAGTGGCTCCCGTTGGCTATGGTGCTTCCCGGGCAGTCAAGTGAAGACATGGGTGTGAAGGACAGAAACTGGAAGTCAATTCCTTATTCTCTTGCATCTCTCTGCCTTTTGTTCTTTGAAGCCTGCAAGTGGAGGGAAACATTTCATACAGTGCATGTCATTTATTTTGAGTCCCACATAAACATGACAAAATATAGATATATAACATTATAAAACGATAGTATAATGATATAACATAATAGACATATTAATATGTAATATATATATATTATAATATATTAAGTACATAATATGGCATAATATATAAAAATATAAAACAATGTTATATGTATAACGTTATGGTTTGTTCAACCTGCGCAGGAGGAACAAGATTCACCTGAGAGAGGCACTGCCAACGCTGCTGGCGGCAGCCTGAAAGCAAAGCTGGTTCAGCACATGGAAGAGGCAGATTTGAGCTGACTCATGCAGAGGCTTGTAAAAGGCTTAATCCAGGCTCAAAAGAATCTTATGCTTTGTGCATTCATCAGGTGACAGCTTCGCAAAACATTGGCAAATTCATTGCTGAGAAGTTCAACAAGGATGAAGGTACCCAGAATCACTTTGCAAAAGTTCAAGGCTCAGCGAGGTGAATCAAGGTACTTATAGATACATGCATTCCTATCAAGTTCCTGGAAGCTCCTATCAAAGTTCCCTAAGGTGATGCTGGACTTCTTCAGCGAGCCTGCAGTGGGACAGCGGCGTGTGGCGTCCAAGGCGCCACAGGGACCTCAGGTTTTGACCAATGTGCCTGTGACGACCCGCAAAAACTTGTACATCCACCCGTGGCACTTGGATATGAGCGAAGAAGCTAAGTATGGCCCTGGGGGAAAATGGCCATCGACAGTAGCTATCAGAGCCCACTTCCCTTCAATTGTTCAGAGGGGGTATGAGAGCGAAAAAGAGGCCATAGAAATCAAATTCGGGCAGAGTTTGCATGGGACTGGAGAGCCCCTGCCCATGTTCAGTGTCCAGTACATAGATGGGCATGCCAAAGCGATGATGGTTCTTGCTGTCTTTGCCCTTCTCGAGCACATGGCTTCTTGATTCAATTCATGATCCAAAATCAGTGGGCAGTTTTAACCATGAATCCTACAAATTCAATCTTGGACCAAGTGTTGGGTCTGATTGTTCTCCGCCTCTGAGGGTGTGACACCTTCCCAGATCGCTGATGATGACGAGATGGTCGACCTGATCGCATCACTGAAGTATCTGCGTGTGAACTATGTCCACTTCGCTTCGCCAGAGTTGTGCATGTATGAAGCCCTCAGTCTTGTCCTTACATATCATTGTGTGTCTATATTCGTCTTTACCTTCCAACATCCTACTGATCTTGCTTGATCTTGGACTGACAACTAACTCTTGATCCCAAGGTTTGGCCAACCGGACAAGTGAGAAACAGCGACCTGGCCCCCTGGAACTCACACTCTTCTTTAAGGCTGATTCAGAGATTGAGCTTTGATTGGATCACAACCTCTGAGTACTGAGGTGTTTCTGAGATTCCAACATTCTCCTAAGTATCTGCCACACATCAGCCTGCAGGAAGCAGTGCGGGTCAAGCGCTTGGGAAGCAGGAAGTCGGCCATTCGCGATGTGTTGTACTCTGCAATTGCAGACTACAACCGGCAATGCACAAACAAGGTACGAATGCAAGGGAATATCAGGAGTGAGTGCAGGGAGATATCAGTTGGTATTAAATGACTATTTCTCAAAATGGGGGATGCTCGAAAATATTCGAAATTAAAGCTCTTTAGGTAGTTTCGAGCATCCCCCATTTTGAGCATAAATCAACGAGGTAAGATGGGTATTAAATCATTGAGATAAGTCCCTAAGAATCTTAAACCGCTCAATCTCAGCAAAGCCCATATGCCATCTTGACAGGCATGGCGCATCAAGGAGGACTTGAAAAAGGTCATCTATGCAATCCTGCGATGTCCAGTTGACCTTGTGGATTTGATGAAGGAAGCAGGTGATTCTTACAAGTGGGAACATGGAGGTGCAAGCTGGACATGCAAACCGTCTTCAGTTTTCCATAACTTTGCCATTAATAGTCAGTTCAAACCCGAACTTAGTTCCATGTGTATCCAAACTTGTTAACTTCCTCCACCTCCAAACTTGTTGATTTGATCCCTGACAGCTTGGACCATGGAAGCCCTCTTTGATGACTACTTCGTCCCTGGCCACTGCCTCTGCCCACCAACTGTGCTGGATTCCTGGTGGCGGTCAACCAAGGCAGGCAAGTTGGGGCAGTTTCATGAAATCACATGAAGGAAGGCAGGCATGGGGTATCACACATTCCGAATGTGTGATAGTATTTATACTAACATTCTTTTAAACATAGTCACATTCATAGAAATAAAAATAATATGTCAACTTACTATCTATGACCCTGATGAGAATTAACTCTGAAGCCAACCTTGGCAGACTGTGACACCTACAGCCACTATGGTGTGGGCTAAGCGTGTGTATGGCGACTTCACCAAGAAAGCTCCACCAGATGTGCCTGTGAAAGCAAAGGACTGCAGGGGCTAATCATTCTTTATTTCTTCCAACTTCATAGTAGCTCATGTCAAAATAGCTTTTAGGCGAACAGAATGTAAAAATGAAGTGCAACACCATAATGTTGATCATGTTCCTAGCTTATTATGCACCATAGCGATGTTTTGAACTAACAATTTTACTGTTGGTTTGGCACCCCAAAAAAAGGCCCCCACAACCCACAAAACATCCAGCAAAACCGTGGGAAAATTGCGAGTGTGGTTTTACACTTGTGGGGGCCTTTTTTTGGGATGGCACACCAAGGGTTTCATTGTTGCAATGAACCATGAATCACCCTGAGAAATTGGCCCAGCGTGATGCAGCTGCGATGCGAGATCTCATGGAGGTATGCTGCTTGTGGGTGGCCATCTACGAGCCAATCAGGCTTCATGTTGGTGAAGGTGCTGGCTTCGAGAAGCTGGAAGAGATGTTCTATGAAGGGCCTCTTGTTTTGAACATCATGTACAATTTTCCACCAAAGAAAACAAAACCGTGTACAGTTTTACACCCCGCCAAACAAAACCGTGTACAATTGGGGATATAAATCCAAAGGCAAATTATACATGGAATTTCAAATTCCGCAGTACTCTATGTATTCAAAAAAAATGATCGTGTATTGGGCTGTCAAAAATAGAAGCCCAAGATTATACACTGTAGCTTCATGTGGGTGGTTTTCTGCTGTGGAATTTAAAAAACCATGTATTTTCAAGACATTTTTCAGCAGGGGGATTTATACATGGTTTTCAAGGTGGACCCATGTATGCAGGCCGGCTTTGCGTACATGGGTTTTTAAAAACCACGGTATGAAATTCCGTCCCGTCACCCAAAACCGGGTATGAAATTCCGTCCCGTCACCCAAAACCGGGTATGATATTCCGTCCCGCCACCCAAAACCGACCATGGCCTCCAGGAGTTTGGATGGAGAACTTCGAGCCCATAGCAAGACCTCAGATCCCAATTGGGACTGGCAAAAACTTTCATTTGTCTTGGAATTGAAAGGCACTGTCCAGGACGAAGAGATTTTGCGAGCTCAGTCCAAAATCAATTCAGCTCTGCAGTCCTCGCTTCAAGCTGGATTCTCCTTGTTCGAAACCAATCTGAGCAATGATCAAATCCAGCACCGAAGATATTTGCTTACATCAAGTGGTGATGAAGCCAAAGCCCGTGCAGCAGTCGTTACCAGCTTGGAGGCAAAGTTAAGGACAAAATTGACCAATCTCAAATGGAATTCCTGGATATCATGAGATGATTTAATTTCACATTGATTTGATTTGATATTTCAATCTTTAACAGCTTAGCATTTAATCCTCTGGGTCTTGGCCATCCCTGTCCAGAAAATGCACAATGTCGCGTGGAAGTTGGTGAACCAGACCATCACTGAGATATGCCCTACTTGGTCTGCAGCAGTGCAGAACAGGAAGCTCTCAACTGCCAGCCACTCAAATTATGTTCATGTAATTTTCATCAAGATATTTGACACCCCACCATTTTTCAAAAAGGGTAGTCATAGGACCGAAATCACACAAGCGAATAGCGACAATGGTGGGTTTCTTCTTTGCACTGGTCAGGTCCTGATGCAACTACAGATACCACTGGGGTCATGGAAGCGAGGCTCCAACCGTGGCTGATTGAATCTCTTCAAGGCCTCAATGGGGGAGTCAGGCGAATTGAGAATGAGTGCGTCGTTGGATTTTGCAACCTCACCACTCAAGGAGTCTTACCGGTTGACAAGCTGCACTTTGCTTTGCAGCAAATCACCTCTTTGGCCCATTCACACCCCAAGAGTTTCATTGCCCTGGTGATCCTACCAAACAGAGCTGGAGATCTCCGATCGTCTCCATGCAAGTTAGAAACCTAGATGTCTGAAAAGCTTGCGCAACATTGTTTGAAACCGTTGGAACTTAGATACGATTCGGCCCAGGTCTGAGGTCAAAACTGAAGGCAGTGATGAGGAGGGTGCTGGAGGCATGTTGCAACTCCTGGTGCCAAGTACTGTAAGCATTCATGGATATAGGCTAAGGACATATAGCGATCGCAGTTTAATATGTTATGTTGGATGCTAAATTTTGAATTAAACCTGGACCTATGATCTTTATTAATATAATATTATAATGTGAAAAGGTTGAATTTGAAATTTAGCATCCAACATAACATATTATGTCTTAAAAGACATTTAAGTGATGGTTCTTTTCAGAATCCCTTAGTTTCTTTTGGGTTTTGATTGGCTGCGAGCAGGACAGGATGATGCAGAGGATGCTGGAGATGAGGATGACGAAGAGACGGATGGGACCAAGAACACCACATCTGAAACCATCCTCCGTGACTTCAACTACAAGCTTCGCTGCATGTTCATGGAGCGAAGCCGAAATCTTCGAGTGACTGGGGCCCAACTCTCAATTCTTTGTAGCTATAAAAAAACACACCCCACTTCAACAACTAGTTGTGACTTAAGTCTGTCGGGACATGAAAACTTAATTCAGGTGAAGCAAGCCATGGTGACTTTCGAGCCATCGTCGATATACGGCAATCGCTTGGGATTTCAGGAGGTGGTGCTGATCACTTCCAACGATCCGAAAAATTTTGCCCACCGGAGTGCGTTGTGGAAGCAAGGACTGGCAAGTGGGGTTTCGATGCTTGGAAGGCAGGAGATGGTCAAGCCGGTCAAAGGTGATACCCGATGGGGCTCAGAGTCCAGGTTCACCAAAGTGCAAGAGATGAAGCAGGACCAGGGGAGACTAAAAATCACCTGTCTGTGCATGTTCCACTATTTTAATGTTAGAGATTATGTCTTTGCTGAAGGGTGCCAACGATTCTTAATATCACTGTGCATGTCATTGCTTGCAGTACTGTGGTGGAACTTCCTTCATCACCAAACTTTTGGAATCTGTGCTCCCCAGTTCAGAGACACCGACAGTTCTGCTGGACATGTTTGGCTTCGACGGATGGCCAGGAAGCGTTGCTGTGTCACAGGCAGCCAGGGGAACCTTAGTCATATTTCATTGTCTCATCTCATATATATGTTATGTTCCTCTTTCTTCGTCTCAAGTAAGATTCACAAGCAAGTGGAAAGTCAAAAGGAACCCCCCAAGAAGATGTGATCTAGTCTCCAATTAAATCTCAACAGCCGAGGAAGAAAGATTGCTTGCGCTACAATTTGCCACAGCAAAGGCGAGGCGAACTATGTGTCTTCCACCTTGTCCACCAAACTCTTCTCTATGGCGCGTACTGGTGAATTTCACATACCAGCTTTTCCTGACTTTGGAGCTGCGCTCACTGAGCTGAAGCAATTTCAAAGGTCACCCCAGCCAGAATACCAAGTCTGTGTTCCTACTGCTGATGGGGCTTTGGTGGTGAAACAAACGTTGGTGGACTTTTGGACCCTGAAGCACACATCGTTTGCTGACAAGATGCAGGAGCTCTTGAAGATCCATGACAACGAGTTCAACACCAGAAGGTTGAAGCGTGGGGCAGAGGAAGTAGAGGAGACAGCAGAAGAAGAACCGCCTACTAAGCGCCTATGCCTGGGAACAAGCTTGACCATGGAAGAGTTGGAGACCAACCACCCTGACAGGACATTGACATCTGAACATCAAAACCTTTGAATGTTGTTTGAAAGTTTCTTGTTTGAAAGTTTCTTGTTTGAGAGTTTCTTGATTTTTCAAAACCAGGACATCCTTGAACGCTGGCTCCTTCGTGCTCCATCTGAGCGACAAAGATGCCTCCTTGTGGGTTGGCTGCTCTACTGCGGTGACTGTGGAGGTCAACACAGAACTCTGGGGGTTCGGGTCTGGCGATTTCGCCAAAGGAAGTGAAGGTGCCGACATGATGTCTGACACTTCTGCTGACGGGCGATGGTTGCTCTACGGGTTGCAATCTGCTGAGGAGTATGTCATTCTGGAAAAACAGCGCCAATGTCCAGAACATCTCCAGGGCTCGAGCTTCTTCAACAAGGCCAATTTATGTGGTAGTGTGTCAGTGTCTCATATTATCTTGATCCTAGATTCTACAATAGGGCATAAGTTCAAACAAGAGAGTGGGGCTATGAGCAGGGAAATCAACTTGCTAAATTTAAATCTTCCTTTGTCTTTATCTCACTGCCTGTCAGGTCATCACCTTGAATGACCTCCTCAAGAATTTGGAGGACAGCGGTGAGGTGGGCGTTAAGATTCTAGAGCACAAGCTGGAGAAAGATGGGGCAGGAAACTTCAAAGTTGAACCCCTTGGTGGTGTTTGCTTCGTTCTCGATGCTTTGAAGCCCAAGAAGAAAAAGGCCAAGGTGGGGTCCTGAAATTCGATTCTCCCCATGAAACATTTTTTGGTGATTTGACAGTAACTGATCCTCTGAATCCTCTTTTCACTGGTCCTCTACTGGTCCTGGTCTTTGGGAATTATTATTGGTACTGCAAAAACCCCACAGTGATTTCACAAACCACCATGACTGACTACTATTATTATATTTCACAGTTGACAGTCATGATAATTTCCCAAACCCAATGTGATGTGTTTTAAATTCATGTTTGCTTTCCTTCAGGTCGCAAGCGCCTTGACTTTCGGTGCCAAAATGGATCTTTCCAAGATTCGCACTTCGACCAACATCAAGATCTTGTGGCGCTTAAGGCCCTGCTTTTGATATGCAGTGTCATTACTCCGGAACATCTTTGACCATCCTTACAATTAGTTGGTATTAGGCTGTCACCTCAAAGAAAACATTGCACTAGATTCACTAGATGACAGCATGTTGTGCCAATTTCACCCAGTTATTCCCATTCTATCGGATACTCTAACCCCATCAGATGTTAAATATTGATTGGCATCCCCCACTCGTCCTGCAGGCTCCACATCGATGCAAATGCCTCGGATCCATGCACTCAGCTGGTTCCAGTCAGGCCATGTGCAGTCACTGCTGGGAGTATTTCCCTCAAACCGGAGGAACTCCTGAAGCTTTTGTAAATTTTTCTAGGAGTGTTCGCAATGATCAGAAAACATGGGGAATCTACTTTGGCACAGGGAAACGTTTCCTAACCTCTCAAAGGGGGAAAAGGTTTTACCATGACACTCTCTGACCAGGGATCTGCAAACACTACTGTTACAATCTTGGACCATATTTTAAAAACATTATCAGAACATCTCATTGATAATGTAGTCCTATTTGTAAGTTATCATGATATGTCATGGTGCCGACCTTTGGGAAACTTGTTGCAACATGCAACTTGCGTTGAGGGGACTAGGTTACAAGAACCTTGTTGCCAAAAAACCTGCGACAGCGGGATCAGATCCTTTAGTGGTGTGTCTGCCACTGCTGAAAAGCGTCGAAAAGTGTTGGAAAAGGTTTGACAACCACTGTGATTCGGAACGATTTGACTTGCGTCTCCAAGTTTTCCCCATGCAACACCAGTGATGTGATCAAATCGATTTGAAACAAAAAATCCTTATCACTATGTGATTTCAAGGTGACCCGGTCTTGGCCCTCGCACTGCACATAGTTGCAATGGCGACGCCTGGCACAGGGGGGGCAGGAAATATCTTGTCCTCCCCTTCTTTTTCCATCGAGGAGTATTCTATGCTCTTGGAGTCAGCAGCACCCACAGCACCCAGAGCAGCGCCCAAAGCAGCAGCAAGTAGAGCGTCTGTTCCTGCTTCGTCTACCGGCTCAGGACCTGTGAGTATGTTTAGGTTGGAGAGAAACACAAGGGTCTTCCTTCTTGATTTCCTGAATCATCTTCAAACCACGAGCTTGCATTTTGACTTGATGGTAAGTAGACTTTAGACATAATGAACCTTGTTAATTCTCTTCGATTTCCTTGACCACCTTGACCCTCCTCTTGACATTGATACATCTTGATAGTAGTATGCTTTCGCGTTGGCAGGATTGCTGCAACGTTGCGAACTAGAAGCTTCTGAAAGTGTTTCGGCAGATCCCTCAGAAGAGGTAGACGTGGCCAAGCGCCCAGCTACCAAGAAAGCTAGCTTGAAGAAGAAGAAAGAAGACGACTCAGACATTACTGCTCTTGGGGTCTGCAAAGGAAACGATGACGATGATGACAATGATGATGATAGTGTTGGTGCAGAGGGCGATGAAGATGGCCCCAAAAAACGTCCCAGCAGTAGGAAAACCAAACATACTGGTGGGAAGAAAGACAGAAAGGAAAAAAAAAGAGAGAGGAAGCACAAGAAATCCAAGACTGGAAAGAGACACGGCAGTGAGTCAAGTCTGAGCTGTGAGACTGAGTCAGAAGGCAACCAGTGCCCCCGGGTCAGCCGGGAGTGTTTGAACCTGGCTTTCGAGAATGCTGCCCTCGCTGAGCAGAGAGCTTTTGGGAATGAGGCAGGGGTGTGATACGTGTACACAGACATGGAAATTCAAAAGGTATTAGGGGGGTGTACAGGCACAGCTTATGTTAACACCCACTGTCACAGCCTACTGTTATAGATTCAAGGGCCCCCTTGAACCAATCCCAGCGTGGAGGACGAGGACGACAAGGACAACAATGACACGAAGGCCCACGAGAAGATCCCAGTTGCTGCCTTTGAGGACTGAGAACTAATTTTTCTTGGGTTTCAATTTGTCAATAATGTGGGATTTATACATAGATCGACTCCACTGAGTAATGCCTGCGTTTGATTTGCCATGTTTTGCCCTTACAATGTTATTCATGGTTATTCAATGTCTAATCTTCTGACCAACAGCTGTGGCTTTGCTTTGGCAGGACCTGGACATGGCTTCCACACCTTTGGAAGGCAACGATTTCTATGACCAGTCGACTGAGAAGATGAAGGACCACCTTTGGGTTACTGATTAACTTTTTGAGTGTGGGATGCCTTCATCTTGTCTCACTCTTCATGGCTGAGTTGAATCCAAAGAGCTTCAAACAGTGATAGTGACAATTAAAAACATATTTCCCCACAATCAAAATCCATCAAATATGGCCTGATTATTTTGTGGCTCCTGGCTGCCTTACCATTTCATCTTTGCAGGGGTTTGGCTTCGAAGGCCTTAGTGTCAAAAAAAGGCACCTGTAATAGTAAAATCTAAGTGGTAGCAACCATGCCATGGCAATGGGTGGTGGCCTTTGTGCCTGACCGTCCTTACTTTGGCAGCCCAGCGTCCAGCAACCAGCAGGGCAACAATGAGGTTTCGCAGGAGAGCCCACCAATGCAGAAGACCGAGAAACCCAAGCAAACCTTGATGCCTTCCCGACCAAAGACTGCTCCACAGAAATCCCCACCAATGATGAACGCACCGGTGATCCATGAAGAACGACATATGATGAAGACACCACCTGGGGAGGTGCAATCTTGCGAACCTTCGCAATGTGAGGGGTCTGTGCAACCTGTGCAACCTGAGCAAACTGCGCCCCCTGTGCAGCCTGTGGCCACCCAAGTTTTGCCCCAAAATGTTGCACCCGCAGCTTGTGAAGCTGGACCTGCAGTGGGTTGTGGGGTTGAACCTGTGCAGCCGGCACCTATGCAGCCGGCACCTATGCAGCCGGCACCTATGCATGCACCTGAGCAGCCGCCACCTATGCCGGCACCTATGCATGCACCTGAGCAGCCGCCACCTATGCAGCCGGCACCTATGCAGCCGGCACCTATGCAGCCGGCACCTATGCAGCCGACAGAGCCTGGACCTCTGCAGCCTGGACCTCTGCAGCATGGACCTGTGCAGCATGGACCTGTGCAGCATAGTGTGTTTACTGAGCCTGTGCCTAGTGTGTTCACTGAGCATGTGCAGCTTGGTGTGCCCACAGCGCTGAATGCTTCTTGGATTGATGGGATCATCCAACCAAAGGTGATTCCAGCCATGTTCCCACCAGTGAAAGCTCCAGAGGCGATGTTCCCAACCAAAGGGCAGGGGAAAGGCATGCAGCCACAGCCTCCTGCTTACCCACCGCCGCATCACTTTGAGCCCAACCCTGAACCGGACAATGACGTGGTGACGATAGATGATGACAGCCCCCCAGTGATGCCAGCAGAGATCTACTCGTGGTCACATAGAGCCCCAAGGATGAAACGCAAAGCTGAGGAGGAAGCCGACAAGGAAACCGAGGAGGAAGCCGAGGAGGATTCCGGGGTGATGTCAAAGCCAGACACAGTCTATGCAGATCCGCGCGCAATGGAGCGCCCAATGGATGATGATGATGGTGATGATACTGAGGATGAGTGGGGAAGGTGGGGCAAATCAGCCTCATCAAGTCGCTGGTGTCGCACGAACGAAAGCAATGAAGAAGGGTGGGAACATCGCAGAGACGATGGATGGCACTCAAGTCAATGGGAATGGTGGAAGTCATCATCATGGTCAGAAGGGCGCTGGTGAAACTCACTGACCCGGGCCCAAGCTATAGAGTTCGAGGTAGGGTTTTTGAGGATCTGGTGGTTTCATGTTGGAAAAATATCCCAAGAGAAACAACTATATGTATCTTTATGGATATTCAATATCGGATATTCTATGCCCCAGTTCCAACTTGTGTTGCAGCATGGCTTTCCGAGACCGCCCTGCCTGCTTAAGCACGGCACAGCGCAGAAGTCAAAACAAACAGCCCCATCACCTGCACAGCAGTCTCAGTCTGTCCTTTGCTCTATTTGCTTCTCAGATTTCAATCCATATATTCTTATATTGGTTCTTGCTGATACTCCCCAAGCCTACTTTGCGTGGCATTAAGATGAGATTGGATCACATCATCAGTTGATAGCTTACTCTTGAATCCTGCAATCGTTCAGGACCTTTTGGCGGGCACTACGCCCATGGAGATGCCATCTCTTGATGGGGCAGCCAAGGACCAGGACCATTGCTAGGTTGAGTAAACAGTTTGACACAACACATAGTCATGAAGTGACATGACATCCTGAGAATCACATAGTGATAGAATGAAAATCTTTAATTCTGGCATATTGGCACTCAACCAAATCAGTTTGGTGGCAGGACTTCGAACCTGGTGGTCCCTTCGTCTATGAACCCCTTTTCTGCGAATCGACCGAATTTGCGGATATCTACACCTGGATAAATGGGGATACGGTCGAAGTGGCTCCTGGTGACATTGTCACCCGTGAGGACTGTTGAAATTTGTTGCCCTTTATCACTCCACGAATGGGGTTCCAGCTGACACTTGTTGTAAGATGTTGTAAGAACAATTTCCCAAGCTGCGAGAAACCGTTAGCTTGTTGCAGGAACTGGAACAGCTCCGCTGCAAGACCCGCAAGCCCCTGGAGGAGCCTGGTACTATCAGATCCAATGCAATGGGTCGACATGTTTGACCTTGGATGTGCAATGGGTCAAACCTTTGATGAGAAAAGTTGATTTCAATCTGTTTCCAAAACACATTACATGGTTATCTCATTTTGCCATATTATCCTATGGCAATAAGCTGTCTATGTCACTGCCTCCTGTCCAGGAACATAAATCAAAGTAGTTGATTACAACAGCATTTATTGATTTGTTGCTGTATATCTTTTCTATACCACAACAAATTATATTTTAATAATAATAAGTAACTAAGTCATTATCAAAACATAATTTGTTGTGGTATAAAAAGATATATCACAACAAATCAACATTGAGTTAGTAGTTCCTCATCTCTCCCATATTTCCTCACGTTCCATAGCCTACTTCCATCGTGAATGTGAGCTTGAATGCCAGTGTTAATGTTCTCTTTGCAAAGATAAAAATCTTTGTGCCAATGCAGCACCTGTGTCAGGATACGATCTCCATACCATCGCCTTCTTCGCCTCTTGAAAGTCATGCTGATGCTAGTGGTGCATCTCAGGACTAAGTTTTGGAGATGAACACAGGAAACCAACATTCAAAACTGTAACTGTAAACATGTTTCTGCAGCCACCAGGATGTGGCCTCTGTGGGTTCACCTATGGATCGTGGCCAAGAGCCCCTGTCCTGAACTCATTCTATGTTGATGGATTTGGCATATCACCTTGAACTCTTTCCTTCTATAGCCCTCTGTCTACATTTCTTCTTCAGCTAAGGCCTGCAAAAGCAGAAGCATGCAAGCCAAAGGCAAAGTGCGCTGCAAAGGCTAAGGCAAAGAGCGCTCTGAAAAGTCAGGTAAAGACCCAGAAGCCTAGTGCAAAACCGAAGGCAAAGAGTGCAGCAGCAAAGGCACAGTGCACCGCAAAGGCTAAGGCAAAGAGCAGTGCAAAAGGGAAGTCGAAGAGTGTCAAAAACCAGAAGGCAGGAAGTGCAGCTAAGGCAAAATGTGCCCCAAAAGCTAAGGCAAAGAGCAGTGCCAGGAAGACCAAAAGAGTCCTCAAAATGGATTCAAACAATGTCTACTCTCGCGTTTACCACAATGCAAAGCGCAAGGGAGCGAGCAAAGAGCAGGCTAGGCTTGTGATATTGATACATTTTAAAATTTGATGCCTTTGTGTATTTTCCCCATGGTGATTTCTGTTGTTCAACATTTCACACCAGGCAGCTTCGCTGGCTCGCGATGCTATCAAGCCTGTGCAATCGACTGAGCCGGCTGAGTCTCTGTGAGACCTCTGAGTTTCCAGCAAACAACCGAGAACGCCAGGGGAATGGCGCTTGAGATGTTAAAAAGAAGCTTGCGGATGCTCACAGGAAGTTCCCATCAGAGATGTGGGATATGGATTCCAGATTGGAACATGTTTGGACCATTAGACCATTAATCCTCTGAGAAAGACCTTTTGAAATCCAACAGCTATGAATTGATCAAAATCGACCCTTCAAGACTAATCATTGGATTTCAAAAAGTATTTGTCAGAGAATGGATATTGCTACCTCAGCTCTGAGTTCTGGTCCTTTCTGGGGAGAGTTCTGGTTCACACGACAGATTCTTAAAGGCCACTGCGATAAAAACTGGATGCAGAAGAGGGACCAAGAGGTTCTGCAGCTTCTTGAAGCTTGTTGAATCTACTCAGCACGATGTCCCCTTCGCTGAGCCTTTCGGTGAGCCTCAGCCAGGGGATTGAGCCAAGTACTTTGCCAGGTCACCTGGTAGCTGAGCCAGATGTGGGGCTACAGCCACTTACACATGCATACCGATCAAATCAGCATCCAAAATTAGTTCGTAGACGTCCTCATCCAGCGGTTTTCGATGTTCATTGGTTAGATAGCTGATCTCATTTTACGTCCTACACCATAGCCAAACGAAGTTTATTTATGGTTTAGTTCACAAGGCAAACTGTTGGGTCTATGGTAGATATACCCTCTGGCAATCAAACATGGCTTGCTGGAACATCCACTACTATTATAGTTGATTTTCCCAGCATTTCCCCGCTATAAATCTCCATGTTCAGAATTTGTTTAATGGATTTTCCAGCCAGTCACCTTCATTACTGGAGGGTATCAGAATTATTAAAATGGATGCTATCCACCAACCAACGCACAAAACGGTGCCACGGAATTACACCTTACACCCCGTGACGCAGACGTCGACGAGCTCCGACCTTGCGGATCTCTTGAGTCAAACCATGAAGGAAGTCGAGGCAACTTCGGCAGTCGGTGCATGTGGAGGTCTCTTGACATGGTATGACACAGTCCAACTCCATGGAGTTCATGAAAGTTGTGGTTCGATTTAACATGACTTCCATTGAATGTTGTTCTTTGTTTTTTTTGTGCAAGGGGAAAACAACATATAACAACATAGAATGAATTGTTTCACCAGCATCAAGAGTTGGATTAAGCCACCAATTGAGGTCCCAATGTTCATAGGAGCATGCCCATGATGTTGCGGGGAAGCCATTCATGCTGACTGTTCTGACCTTGGCACAATTCTTGGTTATCCGTTCCTGCAAAGATTTGATACGCAACTGGGACCAATGAAGAGATCCAAGACAGTCCAAAAGATACAGCAATTCGTTTCGGGATGTTGAATACGATAGGGGGAATGGGATTGCCATGGATGAAACTGAATGGACTTGGACGTAGCACGTCAAAAGCTGTGGTTTCAGAGTTCAATCAAACCTTGGCCCATTTCAACATGAACAAAAACATATGGTTTGGCTACCCCAGAACAGCCATACACAGTGCAATATTTTACTTGTGATATTTCAAAGTTGCTAAAAACAACTAGAAGGTGATGCCCTCTATAGTTGGACTTTTTCTCCTATTTTCACTGGTTAGAAATATCATAAATCATAGATCATAAACCAAGCACTTGAATATCAATTCCAAACCAACTTAGCAAACAAACGAGCATCACCGGGTATTTTGCTGGAACTGGGATGTTGGAAAACCAGCTGCCACAAAACTCGGAGAGTCCGCCCATTTCGAGTCCTTGAGGGTGCCTGAACGGCTTCACCACATTGGTTGCGATAGTCATTGGGTCATAGTCCTTACCCTCCGGTAATCAAACATAGCAATTGGAAAATCCTCTATAAATGAAGGTTTCAATGGGAAAATCAAGTATAAATGGAGATTTTGAATTGCCATGTTTGATTACCAGAGGGTACCCCCAAGCAAACTAACATAGCTATGGCAAATGGACCATTTATAGAGGATTTACCGATAAAAACATGTGTTTTTCAATGGTTATGTTGGTTTACCAGAGGGTATTACCAGGATAGCTTTCATTTCATGAATGAATTTGGTAAACCCAACTGAACACCACCAGTTGTGGAGTATGTATACTGTATACCAGCCATTTCTTGTAAATTGGCCATGTCAAATTAATTCTTAGCCTTACATTTGTACTGCAGTATGCCCATTTACCGTTGGTTCCTGACAGTGCTATGCTTGATGCGGTATTTGGTTCCCATGTTTGACATGTTCGGCTGCTTTCGGTAGATTGATGGCTGCATCAAACAACAAGCATATTTTCACTCATTTATTTTCTCTATGTTCCTCTTCGGTAGTATGGATGAGCCTGTGTTGTGCAAGAGACATCAATGGAAATGAAAGTCCTGATGAAGGACCACTTGGGATTGATTCAATTGTCCCAACAAAAGCAAATCCCGTCGGTGCACCCAATGTTGGGTTGCCACATTGAATTACCAAGTTTCATGATGCAGGAGCAGCAACCTCCCGCTGAGAAGAAGGCGTGGTGGGAATCGGCCGCGGCTTCAAGGAGAATTTGCATTTCTGGCCAAGAATGTTGACTTGCAAACCATGAAGCAGGTCGTCAGGTTGGTTGTGCTTAAACTGACACTCGTTGTGCCAGTGCTACTAGTGTTCACAGAATTTGGAAATCCTATTATATACATATAGTATCATATACATATATTATCATATACATATATTATCATATATATATATATATATTATCATATATATATATATAATCATATATATATAATCATATATATATATATAATCATATATATATTATCATATATAAATATATTATCATATATATATATATTATCTATCTATTTATATATATATATATATTATGCGATATAATATATA
This sequence comes from Symbiodinium sp. clade C Y103, assembly GCA_003297045.1. Lineage (NCBI taxonomy): Eukaryota > Dinophyceae > Suessiales > Symbiodiniaceae > Cladocopium > Cladocopium sp. clade C. The sequence goes on along the minus strand of BGPT01000952.1, from coordinate 125,993 downwards.
TATATATATATGAATATATGTTATGTTATATATATTATATTATATAAATATTATATTACATTATACATTTAATATATTGATATGATATATATATATATATAACAAACGATACTCAGGGTGTATCAAGTCAAGTTTGCTGGGAGAGCCGGAGGCTCCTTCACCTCTCTGGATTAGTTCTGTGACTGGGTGGTTTAGTTCTACCCTTTGGTAATCAAACGTAGCAATGGAAAATCTACCCTTCATAAATGGATACATATAGATTACGTATATACAATGATGTTCCTTTATTACAACCTCCATTTTTCTGCTACGTTTGACTACCAGATGGTGTCTACAAGCACAAAGCCGACGGTTTGCCTACTGAGTTCAAGCAACTCAATGACCTATGGGGCATCACCGTCGGATGTCCCCCTTTGTCGTCACAGGTCTCTGAGTTCATGAAGCTGACGAGTATGGCAATGAACGATGGTCAGGAGTGACTGCGGGTTGTGACTGCGGAGTGGAGCATCGGGGTCAAAACCTTGCTTTCTGTACTTGGAGGATCATCCCACGACTTGTAAGTGGTTAGTAAGTGGGGTTAGTTCACCCATTTTTATATGGGATAATTCCACGAAATTGGGCCTCACTAACTCTAGGGATAGAAAACTACACATCGCTTCTTCCAATGGAACTGTAATAAACAGACTCAGCATCGTAGAGATGGTCGCAGGGGTCTCCACAAGCAGATCATCGTGGTTAAGGTGACCCAAAACAAAGCTGACAGGTCTGCATCGCAACATCCAGAGATTTTCGGTGCTTCGGAGCGCATTGTGATTTTGCTGGATTTAGCGTATCGCCTAATTTTCAAGATGGTGATGCTACAGTGATTCAAATTCGATGCACGCTATTCCAGGCCGTTTTGTAAAACTCCACAGGTGGTTGGAAGATGTTGGTTCAGAATGATATTGACCCTGAGACTGGGTCGCGCATAGTGAACGAAGCCAGTGCCCCTCTATGGGGATGAAAATCCAGCCATAGCAACATATAGCAACTCTCAGATAGAAAAGATAGAAACCTAAAACATCGTAAAACCATGTCAAACCCAATCCTAAGAAAGAAAAGTAAATATGAATAAATATAAGTATATAATGACGGTTCTATCTTTTTGGGGAGTACTCAATGCATGTTTTTTCTTTCACTTGCAAGCCCCGTGTTCGTTAGGTTTCTGAGATGCCGACACCACAGAGGAGCTAAACTTGCATCGTGACCAACAAATCCGGTAATTTGACATAGCTATTGAAAATGGTCCCTTGATGATTTACCTCTATGCGCACATAATATTACAATATATATATATATATACAGATAATCTACCTATCAACAATGGTGATTGTTCGCTACGTTAGATAGCCATAGGGTAATTGGCGGGTCACTTTACCTTCTGGCAACGGATACATTATATGGACCGTTAGCCATGAAAGTAGATGAATTACCTTATTTGCCTATTATTTCCATGGCCATGGCAATTACATGGTAAGCTGTGAGTCACTACCAGAGGGTACTGGAAATTTCATGTAGCTACATATAGCTCTGAAAACTCACCATTTTTGATAGATCATCGAAGTAAATGGCCATGATGGCCATCTTTCATAGCTATGTTAGATTACCAGATGATAAATCATCTCCAAATTCCCATTAAATACCATGAAAACGCCATTCAATAAGGTATCATAGTGTATCTATGTTAGATTCCCAGAGGGTAACTACCTTCTGCAGGGTATCACTGATACTGGCCACGTTGAACGCAGGCGGGTAGCTTCACCCCTGCGCATGACTTTTCTGTAACCTGGTGACGGTTCAGGGAAGGCAGTGGGTGAAGGGTACTAGGAAGTGGTGTCATCAAACATGGCGGGCCGTTGGGAAATCCACGGTTTGTTATGGCAAAATCATAGGAAACTCTCGGAAACATGGAACAACTTCACTAGAAATGGTGTTTTCATGGGACAATTGTCGAACTAAATAGCGGAGTTTTCCAGCGGATTCCAGCAAGCCATGTTTGATTCGGGTACTTCACCGAGATGTTTGCAGAATATCATGGAATATCAAAATCATGGCTTATCAACCAGACGAATTGCTTACATACTGCAACATGGAATATCATGGAATATCATGGAATACCATGGAATACCATGGCATACCATGGACTATCATGGAATACCCCCAGATTAAACATGATTTAACAATGCCTGATAAACATGTTCAAATCACAAGAACGACAGAGTATAACAACGATGGAACATCCAAGTAAGGCATGCAAGTATCCGGGCCGATGATCGGGTAAATCAGAGCATTCGAACCCTGGCCGACCTCACACTCGGAATGATGGTCTGTATAGGTTTCTCAAAATGCTCAAAGCCATGGGTTTCAATACTAAAATGGTATAATTTTGAATGATTAAGGGGTACCCAAAGTTTAGGAACCATATTAGTTGTAATTGTTGATATTGGCGCGATCATTTCAAAAAGGTCATGTCTTTCTTGCTGGTCTCACCATCGTTTTCCGGGATGATCCAAAGAGGGTCTCCACTTGAAGGATATTGAAGGATCATGCTGATTCGTGGGTTATCCCGTGGTGAAAATCCCAGATACGAATCACTTACGATTGGTGGGATGATCCTTCAACTAGGCCATTAAATCATATTAAACCCTCCATTTCAAAGGGATTTACCAGCTAGTCATATTTGATTCTCAGAGGGTGTGCTAATTTGCTGCAGTAAGACCTCCATTGGATCCGAAACAGAGACCCCCTTGATCTCAGGTCGATCCCTTCGCGACGCATGGGGCCTCAGTGGACGTGGATTGTTACAAAAAAGGATGGTACTTTGATGATGTTTTTCCACATATTTTCCAGGGTTCAAACTTTTCTATCTTCCGTAGGGTTGCTATAACATGGATATCAAACAATCAACCACAATGAATATTGAATCTGAGCATCCACCAACTGTTTATCATGATTGAGAAAAAACTTGGCTTTTGGAGGAAAATAACCGATGGCTGACCTAAGATGTAAGTGGCTTAAGGCGGGTTTGTCTGAAAATGGATACCTAGACCCTCCAAATACCTTTTATAAATTGTCAGTACTAAAACTATGGTTATGGGAACACCACACTTTTGATGGGTACTTGGGTCTAGGTACACCAAAATTGCAATTTTGAGCCAATGAGGTTCTAAACTCCATGGGATTTTGGAGGTGTTTCAACATGGCTGTATAGGTAAACGTTTGCTACAGGTCCTGAAACGCGCCTGTACATCCATGCATTTGGACGGTCAGAGTGCCTCTGCTCCAACCCATGGCCATCATAACACGGTCGCAAGCCGCGGTTACCGCGGTTGATGTCGTGGTCTCCCCAGGATTGCAGACATCCATGCGACTTCCAGGTCGAATGGTGTGGTATCTCAGGGGTACTATCCACTGCTGGTTTCTGGTGATGAATATTGGCGGGAAGTATCTGGAGCTGGCTCGGATTCTGTAGTGACATGTTGAAATCATATTGAATACATTTTAAGTCTAAATGAGAAGGTAGAATTCGATACTGTGGAGATTATACTATAAGTATTTCTGGGTGTTTCGAAGCATTCGGAACCTTTCATCATTGTTTATTGATATACTCGAATAAGGAATGGTGACCAGAATATCCAATCATTCTTGGCACAGACACAGGGCCCCAGGGCCTCTGTTATCCTTCAGAAAACTTACTGGTGCTTAGCAGGGAATGAAGGAATGGATGGGAATGGGATGATTAGTAATGGTTTATTATAGGTCATTCCCTCATTCCCTACTAAGCACCAGTAAGAAAATGGTCATGTTTTTCTGTGGAATATCTATGGCCGCCAGGATACACCAGAGATTTTGATAGGGCTTCCCATGGTGGATCAGTCCATAGTCCCCAATTCACCAGGTACTCGTAATATTACCCACCATATAATACAAAAAAAAAAACAGATGGGAATCCCGGAATCCCTATCAAAGCTATATTGGGAATTTATACATAAGAATATGGACTGGCTTATTATGGGAATCCCTATCAAAGTGATATTTAAAGAATCAAGAGGGGTTTCGTCAACCCAACTAACAAAGACAGACATACCAAGTCAGGCCAAAGACTTAAAGAGAACAGCTTGTAGCTGGCCTGAATCTGCTGCAAAGAATGGATAGGTTGACAGGAGCAGAGTTGCAGCAAGCCAAGCAAGCCATCAACATCTGATAGCCTCCGGTAATCTAAGGGTTTGCTTTGGAAAAAAATGGATCTACCATTTTTCACATGGAACGAAACGAGCAATACCACAGCAACCTGTTTGTCCAGAGGGTATCAGTTGGAATGCAGAGGAGCAAAACACCGGCAGTTCCCATTGGCTGACCTACATTTTATGGGAACAGGCTATAATTTGGTAAACCCGATATATATATATATATATTAAGACATATATATATATATATACAATTATAACATACATATAACATATAGTTTAAAAATAGCTAACATATATAGATTATCTATGTTTATATACACTGTATGTTATATGTCTATATATTATATTATATTATATTATATTATATTATGTTATATTATATTATATAATATTATATTATATTATATTATATCATATCATATTATATTATATCATGTTATATTATACTATTTTATATTATATTATATTATATTATATTATATCATATTATATTATATTATATTACATTATATTATACTATATGATATGATATGATATGATATGATATCATACTTTTATCCTATTATATTAGATTACAACATATTAGAATATATCATATCATACTATATTATATTATATAAAATCATATTATATTATATATTTTATATTATATATGGTGTGTATATATATATATACACACTTATATTATTGTATATATATATATACATAATTATATACATACATATTTACATATATACAACTATATATATATATTATTACAATAAAGCTCCAGTTTATTTTGAGGTTTGTACCACCCATTTCTGGTGATATTGGGTTTACTATATTAGCTAGTTTATGCAGCAAAGACATGGATATAAACCGTACACGAACAGCCTGATATGTGGTGTTGTTCTTGTAGGTTTTCCGTCCCAATTTTTGGTAGCATTAGCGCTGCACTTGACTAATGTTGACGGGTGCTTAGCCATTTTTGGAGTGCCTGCAATCCTCTGATTTCTCATTACTGATTATGAATTGTACACTATTGCTATGTAGAAAAAAGAACTCAGTCTATCAATTGTGGATTGGTTGATTCCTTGAGAGGTCGCATATACAGCAGTATACAACCATATACAGCGGTGTTGATCTTTAGGGTGAGTTTCGACCAGTCGCTGGGATGGACATGCAAGTACTTTATTCGGTGCAGTTCAGTTCCACTGACTAATCGTGATGCTATGGTGGTAATTCTAGTGGTTGATTCCATAAATTCCAACTTGTGGAGCTTGCAACCACAGTTTTGCCCGCTTGGATCCCGCTCATTGCACCCCAAGTATCATGCAAGAGAAAGGGTGCACCCCCATGGGGTACCTCAACAGTAGAAGATCGGGCTCGCCCCATTCAAAGGGCTTGATGGTGGTTAAAAACCCCTGAAAATTCTGCGGTGTCCTCGAGTTCCAAGTTGGTTTATATAGTTACAAGGTAGAAACCATCATAAACTCCATTAAGTATATATATATTATATAGATACCCTCTGGTAAATTAACATAGACCCTGAGGATAGTTATTTTTTAGAGGAAACTAATCTTCCAACCCCTATTTGCCAGGGTCTATGTTAATTTACCAGAGGGTAACTTTCTAGATTCTAGAATATATCTGCCATAAAGCCACCACTTAAAATGATGTAAATCCAGGATCTGATGAAAAAAACTCAACCACCCCCCTGGCAACTCCGTCTAGGCCGCGGTACCAATGGCGCCCGCAACGGGAAAAAGAACGGTGCTGAGGAGGTGAAGTATGGGGTGCTGAGTCCAGGGTCACATTTATAGTGGATATATCTATGGGAGTAATGGTTATAATGTGGGTAAAACAATAATAAACCATCCCCTAAATCACCATAAATAGGTGGCATATACTATTCCCAAATGGGTGGTTTATTATTGTTTTACCCACATTATATGTTTTTATATATTACACTATGGTTATACTGGTTATATCTATGGTTGTACTATGTTGTCATGGACATGGTTGTAATGCAAATACACGGGGAGTATTCTGATTATAACCCACAAGATATGGGATGGTTGATATATCTATGAGTTCTGTAGTTCATGAAGTGCGCCAGTTCGTTGGCTAGGTTGGTGGATGACTATGTGAACTGCCGGGTTTATGGTAGATATATATAGTTGTCTATACTTAACCCAGTTTACAAACCAACTTCATGGAAATTCATGGGAATTAATGGGAAGGCGGGCCGCTAATGCGACGGGTTGGGTACGGCTGGGTATGTTAGTTCTTTTTCCTATCTATTCAATGTGAGGTATACATTTACAACAAGATATAGAAAACAACCCCATAATTTCCATAGGAAATGATCTGTAGGTGGATTCTCCATATGGGTGTCCATTTGCTGCAGGATGTATTCATAATTTAGATTTGCATTGTACCAGCAGTGTCTGTTTTCGGGTTTAAGTTGATTCAGAAAACTGCAACTCACCATGAAATTTGCTTGGAAGAGAATTTTGCTGAGGAATCATGTTTATTATTTGTGTTTAGGTTTCAGCTCTAAAATGTGGAGATTCATCCCATAAATTGGAGATGGCTACATCTATGGCCATGGCTGAGCATTTATTTGGGCACGAACCACGCGTTCTGGATGAGATGCATCATGTGAGATTACACCTGGATATTCGATGAGCGGTTGAACATGTTCCGGTATTATATCAAGTTGGTTTGTGGGGTTTACAAAGCACTTGCCTAATCCCCACGCATCCTTGCAAAAGGTCACCTTTCTCTATGGTGAATTATACATCATTATCCTCTATGGTGGACATGTCCCAAGTTGGTACTGAAACTTCCTCGAAGAGATACTGGCACTGCACAAAATTCCACAGTTGAAGGTCATATGGGGGTTTCCTAAAATTTGGGTACCCAAAAATGGATGGTTTATAATGGAAAATCCCAATAAAATAGATGATTTAGGGGTACCCCCATTTTAGGAAACCCCCATATGGGTTTATACTGCCTGGTTCAAAGAAACATGTTGCAATGGAATTTTCTCAGGGCACCCGGATCAAGCAAACAGCAGCTTTCGGGGCAGGAAATGGATGCAGAGCAGAAACTCCAAGAATACTACGAGAAGAAGGGCATCAAGGCGTGGAACGGAAAGGCCAACATGACATTCGCAGACCGTTTCCACCATATTTTACAACTCAGTTGAGACCAACTTTTAAAATAGTTGCCCTATCATGTGAAGTTTCGAAAATGAAGGGCCCTATCATGTCAATATCGACTTAGGCACTTTGCTGGCTGTGGTACATGTTGGTAATTTTTGAGAACTGACCCCCATGACTGAAGCATTCTATATCTCCGCGGCTTCTTGGGATCATGTTGAAATTGGTCGATCAAATTGGTCCCAGATGTTGAAGACAGTTGAAGACATGAAGAATTGGCTTCACATGGCATTACTATGTTTCAGAATGGCTGACCATTGACCATTGGCCATTCCAGGGTGCTGATAAAGTCTATTGCAAACAATTGCAAAAAATACTTCAAGCATCATGCGTATGGAGAAATACTGATAAATATACGGGCACCACAGGCTCAACACAATTGATAGCCAGGGAATTCGCTTCTGCCTTTCCTTTCCAGGCTGAGACATTTGTTGGGATGAGCCAGCTGCAAGCTGGTTTGAAAAAACAAGTCTAAAAGGTGAGTTTTCTATTGGTTGGTTTATGTTATAGTTTACAATCCCCATTCACTGCTTGGAGATATCCCCACCCATTTATCTCCAGATTTATTGATCATACCCCCAGTAGCTTAGTCGCCGGCCGAAAGCTCAGGACCCCGGCGCGGAATGGGCTGAGCTCTATGACGACGAGGAGGAAGAAGAAGAGGAGGTCCACGTCGCCGAGAGTCGCCCAATTTTGGGGTCGGAACTGGAAGTACCCTCTGGTTATTTAACATAGCCATGGAAAATTGCTAATTTTGGATGATTTTCCCATGAGAACCTCCATTTAGAGGGGATTTTCCATGGCTATGTTAAATAACCAGAGGATAGATTTGAAATCTTTGGGGAATGTTTGAAATGAGAAGCTATAGCTATTTGAATCGACATACTTAGATCATATTATTCAATCCTAGCCTTGGGACTTGGGCGAAAATACTCAGAGATTATAGAAAGCTTTGATCAGTGGAAGAATGGTGAATGCAAGGGGCAACTATCACTGGCCTTCATTCTTTTTAGGGAATGATTACACAGGACGCACTCCTAAGAAATCCAGAGACCCAATCATTTCAAATTCTTTAGACATTGTCCAATAACAATCAAACATCTACCATTGATAACATTGATAAACCGATTTTCAATCCACAGAACTATAGGATCATGAGACGTCTTTGGGAAACGATGACTTTGGCCGCAGCCCAAAGAAAGGCCGTATCTATAATTTCAAAAGGGAACAAACAAAATGTTGAACATCTTCTAAACTCTAAACTATCTAAACATTGTTGGTTCTAAAGATTGTTTAGTAGACTGCTTAGTAGTTCGTTTCTACACATTGTTCTGACCCATACTCGGGCTATCTCTACATGGGACATACCCGCTCAGATGCACAAGGCAGTGGATAAAACGAACTGATTTCCGACACTTCGTTGCAATCAACAGCACCAATCAAGACATTGTGTGAATCCCTTCACCAAACTGATTTCTCATTGACTCATAGATGGTCTTTTGAAACCGCTTGCGGTAAGATAGGTGTTTCGGGACCTTTCAGGATCTTTCAGGAAACCCCACTATCACCCCTTTTTTCAACTGGACCCTCACGAAAACGTGAAATAGATGGTTCTTTCAGGCATGCGGCTGATACGCCGCCCTTGGAAGGGTTGCTAATTTTGAGATGTGCCATTTACGATCCTGTGGAAGGGTTGCAAATTTCAAAAATCCAGGTTGCGAAAATGAAGGGTTAAGAATACATTTTCGGATGTTGTGAGCTGAAGATCTTGGGGTTGGGGTGGGGGGGGGCATGTTAACGTGATTGCAAGATGTCGTTGAACGCATTGGATGCTACGTTGAAGATCTTGGGGTTGGGGTGGGAGGGGACTTGTTAACATTCTTGCCGGATGTCGTGGAACGCATTGGATGCTACGTTGAAGATCTTGGGGTTGGGGTGGGGGGGGACATGTTAACGTTCTTGCCGGATGTCGTGGCATGCATTGGATGCTACGTTGAAGATCTTGGGGTTTTGGTTGGGGGGACATGTCAACGTTCTTGCAAGATTTCGTTGAACGCATTGGATGCTACGTTGAAGATCTTGGGTTTTGGTTGGGGGGACATGTTAACGTTCTTGCAAGATGTCGTTGAACGCATTGGATGCTACGTTGAAGATCTTGGGGTTGGGGTGGGGGGGAGGACTTGTTAACATTCTTGCCGGATGTCGTGGAACGCATTGGATGCTACGTTGAAGATCTTGGGGTTTTGGTTGGGGGGACATGTTAACGTGATTGCAAGATGTCGTTGAACGCATTGGATGCTACGTTGAAGATCTTGGGGTTGGGGTGGGGGGAGGACATGTTAACGTTCTTGCCGGATGTCGTGGAACGCATTGGATTCTACGTTGAAGATCTTGGGGTTGGGGTGGGAGGGGACATGTTAACGTTCTGGCCGGATGTCGTGGAACACAGTGGATGCTACGTTGAAGATCTTGGGGTTGGGATGGGGGTGAAAATGTTAACGTTCTTGCATGTTCTTGCAAGATGTCGTTGAACGCATTGGATGCTACTCAAGAGGTCACAGGGGCAGATGGAGCCAGAGGTTTTGGTGCAAGTTGCGAAAAAGATTGCCCCAACAAGGGACTCAAGATGGCGCAAGTCAACCACAAAAAGAACATTTTCACCAAGACCTATCACTTTCGTGGTCGCCTGTGGGGAAAAACCAAACGCACAGTCATAGCAGGTACACAACAACTTGATGGTACTTGGAAGCAAATGAAGAAATGGAAAGGAAAAGATACTCATGGGCTTGTAGCTGGGCATGGTGTCACAATGTCGCCTTGACTGGCTCTGTGGAAGCTTCCTTGCCAAAGGCACTTTGGACTTGATGTTGAGACGAGTGGAAATAAACAACTTTCTCTGCTGTTGAAAAAGGATGAATGCAATTGAATACATTTGCAAGATTGAACGTCAACCTAGAAAAAAGGTAACTCCTAATGGGTTTTTTTGACCCTCGAACACAAAAATTGCATCACTTCCCAAGCGAAAAAAACATGTTTTTCTCTTGAGTCACACGCCTGCCACGCAAAATGGACGTGCAAGTTGTAGTCATTTTTTCATGTGTCCCACAAATACCAATGTTTTTTGTTTTCGCCCCAAAAATATGATTTTCAAATTCGTCACCTTTACAAGGGCGGCGAGTCAACCGGTTGCCTTGTTTCACCATGGTAATTTTTGATTTCTGGACTCTTCTGGGGGTTCCAGGTATTCTGAATCATTGCTACTGTAGCATTTTGCAGGGTTTTCTGCCATGAATTGTTCCAGGTGGGTTGTCCTGCGGGCCTGAACCATCCCCGCATCCGTATATGACAAATTCCTGGCTGGTGGTTTCATATCTATAATATATACCCTCTGGTTATTTAACATAGCCGTGGAAAATGGCTGATTTTGGATGATTTCCCCATTAAAGCCTCCATTTATAAGGGATTTTCCATGGCGATGTTAAATAACCAGAGGGTATATATAATTATATATACATATGTATATATACAAATACAATAGTATGATATGGTATATAGAACTGTCAATTCTAGATGAGATGATGATCCCATGAAAAGAAACAAAGACTTAGATATGGTTTTATAAATTTTAGGATTGAACATGGACCTTATGAGACGCTAACGGATGAGAATCTTCCAAATGTTTCGGGAATTGTACACCAGGAGAGTGCCGCTTCCTGTGCAAATGGTCGGCAACTGCCAAGGGTTTTCCCATCAAAATGTGTTTGATTTGGCACTTTAATTAAGTTACCACATAGACCTTTCCGAATAGGGGGTTGGAAGACTACCTTCCTTTTGAAATTGGAGATTCTCCGGGTCTATGTTAGTTGGGATGGTCAATTCCGGTCACATCCCATTAATATCCAATGGATATCTTATTCAATCCCATTAAATCCCATGAATCACCATTAAATCACCATTAAGTCCCGTAGAATTCCAAAGAATTCATCTACCGGACCAGGAAGAGCAACCTATCATCAAGCGTATCTTGTTGCACCAGGGTAGTGACGCAGGTGGAAATCGCCAAGTTAGTGAACATAAGTCGAAGAAAAATCAATAGATATCATTGGATTGGTTTAGGGGAAATTTTACAGGAAACCCCTATATTTCATTATCAAAATCCATGGTTTCCTGTAGATTTTCCCTTTAACCAATCCAATGAAGATAGGGTTTATGGGAGTATGTCGAACTAATGCCTGGGGATTATAAACCAACGAACATAACTCAGAGGGACAACCCTGCAGTACATGTACCCGGCTATTTGACAGTTTTACCTTTTCGTGGCAAGGGAAGCAGTTTTCTCTCCGCATGGGCCCACAAACGTACATGGCTACGGGCTGCTATGGGTCAAAAAGAAAAGAACCACAACTGGGTAAATGAAGATCCGACATGATCCTTTTCCTTTTTTAGGATGGTTGCCCGGGAAGCAGGGTTTATCCGTGGCCCACATGTCTTGATAGACAGTGGAAGATCTTTTGAAACGTGTTGTTGGAGGTCTTGAATCTCTACTGTCAAACGCTTGGGACCAGTAAAACCGGTGACTATGTGATTTGTGTTTAAGTATGCATTAACATGAAAACGACCGGAAGCTATAGGTGCACAAACTACTCTCAAACATTCTCAACCAATTTACACATGTTTACATTGATAATCTTAGCCTATTAGCGAAGTACAGTATTGCAAGCGTACTTGTCACCTTTATATATATATATATCCAAGATATGTACATTCTTTAGATCAACATAAGTCATAAGGCTGATTCACATTATCATCATGTTTAGTAGTTTTATCTAGTTTCCGGGCCCCTTTTGTGCTCCAGAGGTGGGGGGGGGGGGGCCCTTGTAAGGTCAGCAGCTCGGGATTCGAAACTCACAGTTGAACATCTACACTTGTTGGATCTTGTGGGTGCAGTTGAGGATCAATTTGATTGAGATTTAAGTTGGATAAATGTTGAATTTTCATGGAATAATAGAGGATTCAACATGGATTAAACATAGTTGAGATTACTTTAATGGCTATATCAATGGTTTTAAATTGCCAAAAGTTATAAAAGTTGGGATGACTAAAGGGGAATCGCACTTCCCAGTGGTAATTCATATCCCATTGGCGCAAAAGTTTGTAGGTGTTCTCTTCTATCAGTTGAATGTATGTTTCAATGTTCAGCAGAATAAACAGGAGTGTTCTCTCCACATTCACATGTTTCAAGCATGTTCAACTTGCATGTCCGATGATATCCTGATATCCTTATGTTTGGATGGTTTCCTATGGGAAGAGTTCTCAAAACTATATAAATACCATATGTTTTAAATGTTTGAAGGGATGAGCATCCTTGAATTATCCATAAATCATCCATAAATCATCATCAATCCATATCAAAATCCATATCAATCCCATTTCAAATCCATATCAAATCCCATCATAAAATCCCAGGCATTTTAGATCTTTCCAACTCAGGGTGTACCACGGGTGAAGTCACCGTCACCAAGGCCGCCGAGGTACCGATGATCAGGCGAAGCACGAGGATGACTGGGGATGATGAGTGAACGTCAACGGAAAAACTATACTTCATGCTGGTTTCACCGTCAACAAATGTGAACGTCAATGGGAATTTATAAGGATTTGTGAAAATGAAGTAACCACGAAACGAACTATGCACTAATATGAATGAACCATTATTGGACTTAAAGAGACGCTAATTTAGGGCCAATTAGAACCATCATTTGTAGGGTTTTCAACCAGTGAACCAAGAAACATATGTGGATACTTGACAAACGATGGTTGATGATTGCAAGGGGACGATTAGATACCCATCAATTCGGGGATGGTCATTAGACCCAGCATTTCGTAGGGAATTGTCTCATGGCCAATTAACAAGGATTGGCAATAGTGATTTATTCTAATGATGGGATGATATCACAAATCACCAGTTTTGGGGGGATGGTCATTGATTTCATTGAACTTATGAATAAGGATTTGTATGGCCCCTGAGATGGATTCCCATTATGGGATGGATGACCATGCCACATGTACCATGCTTTGATTATGGCAAACATTGGGGCAACAAGTATGATGGCAGACGTAAAACCAACAGGACATTATGGATTGAACTATACAAATTTAACCAACCCCCTTTTTTTGTGACTTTGATATGATTGAATCCAATAGGACTATGGAACTGGTTCATAAGCAGATTATTAAGTGGGCCACATCTATAACTACAAGGGAACTATGTACCAGGTCGCTAACCAGCTCTATTAAGTAGTCGTGTTGCTGACCTTGTAAGTGGTGATAGTTATCACCCATTCATAACTGGTACATTACAAGTAGATCATGCCTGGGATGAGGTAATGGGCGGCAGAAAGCCAACCAAAATGAGGATATTTGTCGGTGATATGCCCTCCGTTAATTCAACATAGCTATGGAAGCCATGGCCCAAGTACGGATGAATCAGGCATTAACTAATGGTGATTCTCCATCGCTATGTTACATTACCAGTGGGTAACCAACCAATATCATATGGCTTTGGTATACCTCATGGCAATGGGAGCAGATGGGTTGCAAGTTGAAACACATATATAAACATATAAATATAAACCATCTTAAAGCCCATTGACCTTTCTTTCATTACAGCAACATATCTGTTGGGCTTTGTAGAAAGGGCCATCAGTCGGCAGATCCCAACCATTCTTGTTGGACAGAAGTGACGCATCACTACTCATCACTACACCGTGGCAGTTCGGAATCGCGATTCAGCTGGGTTTAGTTCAGAAAGGGTGAACGAAATTGGGTTGATGGTCGGAATTTCCATAGCTGATGCTAATGGGGAATTTTGTAAAATTTTCTAAATCAAACAGGCTCAAACTTCAACCAGCAACATCCAGCAACTGATCAATGCGGTGTAACCCAGAAACATCTCGCAGTCGCGACCGCAGATCCCAGGTGGACTTTAGTTTCCTGGAAAGCGGAGACGTGGAAGGTTCGAAGTCAGCGGCCAGCGATTTTTTCCATCCCCAATTTCACTATGGATTTGATAAACCATCCCAGATAGGATGTTTATATATGTTTTTTTGGAGTTTTACCACATTTGTTCATTGTTTTTTGCGCGTGAATCATGTGTCGTTGTTTGATGTACTGCAGGTTCAGGTGTTGGTAGGTTCACTCTCTCTGCAAAATGACGTCAGGGAGCTGTAAGCCGTACGGTTTACAGTGCTTCACGTGGGCCAAACAGGGAGATTTGAACAGAACAAGACATCTGAGCTATTAAAAATAGCATTGTTGATTGGTTATTCTTGGGGATGATACTACCTTGTTTACTGGAGATTATGATAACCCATAGTAGGGAAACCTATTAACCAGCCAGCATAATGAGATGGGATAGGTTTATGGCCTTGGGTTTACCTCATTATTGGAGTTGTGTTTGCTCAGTTAGCTAGCTAAATCTAGCTCACTATAAAAGAAGTTTTACTATATTAGTCGTTGGTGAATTGACCTATTCAGTTGGTTAAAGTGTGAGATATTTAAAGTTTAAATCTTCACCTTGCCATAATTATTCTTGTTGCAGCGATTCCCAGCTGGGGCACCAGGTGAAGTGACGGTCGGCATCAAGGAAGTGGCCATCCGCTTGGGCGGCCGTACCGTGCTGCAAGACGTAGAGGGTCCCAAGGGGTCCCAGGAAGCCAGGAAGGACGTGGTGGAGGGTGAAGGGTCTTATGGTGATTCTAAACGGTTTCAACCATACTATGTATATATATATATAATTAGATACATATTAGTGGTATATGTGGGTTTATTGATTCATTGGGCGCCAAAACTGAATATATAGCATATATGAAACAAATATATATGCATATTAGTACATATGTTGTATATATATATATATACATAGGAAGAGAGAGAGAGAGAGAGAAAAAAACAAAAATAAAGGTGTGCCGTATGAGGTACTATTTCCCCATGTCCCATGTTTGATGACTGAGGATATACAAGGGGGACTTTCCAGGTTAGCTTATTGGATAATCGGAATACTATCGGAACTATCGGAATATAAATAAATGATTAAAAGGGTATACAGTATACATCAGCATACACTATACCGACTAGTACAATGACACAACCATCCAAGACACTATGGAAACACAAAAACATGATAAAAGCATGTGTTTACCAGATAATCTGATCTACATTGATCTACACATGGTCAGGTTTTCCCTTATCTCTTAGTTTTCTGGAGCATATTTTTTTTTTTGGTATGCTTACTTCTTGTTGATTCCTGGTTGCGTTGACAAACACGAAAAATGGCTCGGGCCTTGAGTCCGACTTGTTTAGATTGTTCTGGGTCACCCTTAGGATAGTTTAATTGTCTAATCTTCGGCGATTTCAATAGGAATATCTGAATCTACTAATCAGCTCAGCATTTAATCTGAGATTGTTAAAGATCCATAAAGATCCTACTGTACTTTTTTTGGTGGTCTTTGCAAGACTTTCCAACTCTCAGGGTGGATCCTGTTTTCGTGCCAGGTCCAAGCTTATGAAAATCTGTGTTTGTTTGTCAAAAACATGGGTAAACTACCAAAATATTGGAGGATGTTCATCAATCCATGATTTCATTAATAGGAATTTCTACAGCCATTGTAAGGATCCCACTTGTGGGATGATCATACCCCCATATTACCCATGTAGTTTGTCCATTGCAAAACTGACACTTCATGGTACATCATGGTCCCCATCATACCGCCGTGGTTGATCATATACCATGGACTGGTGATTCTAAAGCAAAATCCAAGTATACCCCCATCAATATTCTATGAAATCCTCATTCTAAATTGTATTTCATTATTAAATAATGTTAAACCACAATTTCCCCAGGTAAATCCATGTTTTTACTGCTGAAATCACAATTTTCCCAAGTTCAATCCCAAGTTTTCCTACTTCAATCACCATGTTCCTGAATGAAATCCATGTTTTGACCGCTCAAATTACTTTGTTTCCCCAGTGAAATCCCACTTTCCCAGTACCATGGAGGGTAATTTCGTACTTCACCGGGACTTGAGGCCTCTTGGACCGTGAAGACGGGTGAACGTTTGGCCCTAGTGGGGGCCAATGGTCTCTTGGCTGTGCATGGCAAATTTGATGGTTTAACATGCTATCTTAATCGGAAATCCATCGGAAAATATGGGAAAACATGGGAAAATCCACTATAAATGGTGTTTTGATTGGAAATTCAGGGGTTTTTACCTGGGGTTGACTGGGGGAAAATTTGATGGAATTGATGGTATGTTCCATGGTACATGGAAAATTGATGGTAAAATTAGTCAACAATGGTTAAGCTTAGCCAGAATAATCCAGAATACCATTGACAAAATTTCATTGGAAAATGATCGAACTCAAGGGGTTAGTTCATCAGCAAAGCATGACTTATTGATGGTAAATTTGATGGAATTGATGGGGTTTAACCATGAAACCCATGTGATTTCACTCAAAATCCCATGTAGTTGTCTGAATGTGTCGCTAAAGAAAGGTACGGCGCAAAATTGGCGCAAGGCTCGCCCAAGAGTTGCCCTTTGCTTCTATACTTGAGAGCGCTTGAGAGTAGTTAAAGTTAGCAATTTGGTAATACATGGTAATACTATAGAAGTAGATAGTTGGGTTGTACATCTTATCACAGGTATCGAATTGAATACCCTCCAATTGCGGTGGGAATGCTGATGCCTTAAACCTTCGATGCAGGAGGTTTTAAAGAGTTTGTAAAATGACTGGGTTTCAGATGGTTTGTGTGCTATACCACGGTATGATGAGAAGATGGTTTACTTGGGATGGCTCTTCCAGGAGAACCAATTCATCACTTTTGAAACTGTGAGATGGAATCTCAACTATAGAAGGTAAGACTACTGGCGCGGCTTTGTCTTTTTCGGGCTTTGGGATCGATGGATCTTCCCCAGAGTCCCAAAGTTGCACCTCGCGTCGCGCAACGCCCCAAACAGTTGACCCCAGGGCCGTACACACTGTACACTCCGATAAACATGATAGCACCATCAACCCAGCTGCAAGATCCAAGGAATGAGGTAGACGAACATGTTTGCTACGCGTATGTTTCGGCATCAGGGTTTGTGTGAAAATGATGCATGTTCCCAAATAGTCAAGTAGGGACGATTATGATGAATTGGATCAAGGATTAGAGGTTTCCTATAATGGGGGATCCCCAAGTCATAGCAAGGGTTTCCGTTTCACTCTGGGGGTTTGGGGGTTGAGGGTGTGTTCGCCAGACGTTGCGCAACCGTTCGCAACCGTTCGCAACCGTTCGCAACCGTTCGCAACCGTNCTGGGGGTTTGGGGGTTGAGGGTGTGTTCGCCAGACGTTGCGCAACCGTTCGCAACCGTTCGCAACCGTTCGCAACCGTTCGCAACCGTCCGCAACCGTTCGCAAGTGTCCGCGTGAGGTCGCTATGGCCGTGTCTATGGGGGAAGCTGCAAAGGTGGTCGTTTTTGGACGTTTGAGACGTGTCGAAACGTCATTTCGTNTGTCCGCGTGAGGTCGCTATGGCCGTGTCTATGGGGGAAGCTGCAAAGGTGGTCGTTTTTGGACGTTTGAGACGTGTCGAAACGTCATTTCGTGTGGCACGCGTGGCACTTCGTGACATTCCAATGTGTTTCATGACGTCGCATTGTCAGGGCTGCGTCCAGGAGTGAGAACGTGCAAATCGTGTGGCAGGAGTGGCATTTTGTGAGATGTGATGTTGAAACGCCGCTGTCTATGGGATCTATGGGGGAAGCTGGAAAAGTGATTGTGTTTTGGCGTGTGGAAACGCCGGTGTCTATGAGGGAAGCTGCAAAGGTGATGATGTTTTGGCGTGGTGAAGCGCCGTTGTCTATGGGGGAAGCTGCAAAAGTGATAATGTTTCGGACGTTTCAACCGTGTCGAAGCGTCGTTGTCTATGGGGGAAGCTGCAAAAGTGATGATGTTTTGGACGTTTCAAATGTGTCGAAGCGTTGTTGTATATGGGGGAAGCTGCAAGAGTGATGATGTTTTTGACGTTTCAAACGTGTCGAAACGTTTGTTTGCGTGGCAGCTGTGGCATTTTGTCACATTTCAACATGTTAGATCTGCGCAAGAGTGTCATGTCAAGAGTGTCTCTCCCACGCGTGTCTCCCAAGTGTGTCTCCCAGGAGTGTCGTCAAGAGTTTCTCCCAAGAGTGTCTCCCAGGAATGTCTTCCCAAGAGTGTCATGCCAAGAGTGTCTCCCAAGAGTGTCTGCTCAAGAGTGTCTCCCACAAGGAGTGTCTTCCCAGGAATGTCTTCCCAAGAGTGTCATGCCAAGAGTGTCTCCCAAGAGTGTCTCTCAGAGTGTCATGCCAAGAGTGTCTCCCAAGGGTGTCATGCCAAGAGTGTCTCCCAAGAGTGTCTCCCAGGACTGTCTTCTCAAGAGTGTCATCCCAGGAGTGTCTCCCAAGAGTGTCTTCCCAAGAGTGTCTTCTCAAGAGTGTCTTCCCAAGAGTGTCTCCCAAGAGTGTCTCCTAGGAGTGTCTTCCCAAGAGTGTCATGCCAAGAGTGTCTCCCAGGAGTGTCTTCCCAAGAGTGTCATGCCAAGAGTGTCTTCCCAAGAATGTCTCCCAAGAGTGTCTCCCAAGACTGTCTCCTTAGGAGTGTCTCCCAGGAGTGTCTTTCCTAGAGTGTCATGCCAAGAGTGTCTCCCAGGAGTGTCTGCAAGAGTGTCATGTCAGGAGTGTCTCCCATGGGTGTCTCCCAAGAGTGTCTTCCCAAGAGTGTCATGTCAGGAGTGTCAAGAAGATTCGTGTGAGCATTTAGGAAACCGCCACAACTGGGTCTTGCACAGGTTGCGGCAAGACGACGCAGCTGCGTGTCTTGTTGGGCCAGTTGACGCCCGACAACGGCAGCGTCGTGCGAAGCAGCGAGTCTGAAGGATCTGGGGATGCGGCACAGGTGGCAGATGGGGTACCAGGGCTTTGGAAGTGGAAAAGAAACCTTATGAAACCTTGGTTGAGTAGCTTAAGATTGTTCTATCTGTGTTTCTCAGGAAATACAATAATCCCTTCCCCCTAAAAATGGCAATAAACACCTCCAAGATTCACCATGGTTTAGTAGGGGATTCACATGGATTCACATTTGGCACCATACGGTGGGGATGTTCGATATCATCGATGGGATCAGTTCATTGACTGTACTAAGCAAAATTCACAGTTCGCAAAGGGGAGGATTGACCCCACAGCAGCTCCGAGCAACGTCCTTTCAGAATTTCAAAGGTCTTGGTTTTGCTTTGTTGGTGCTAGATAGCATGAACATCCCAGTAGATTGTAGCACCCCTCCGAAAGAGATGGAAAAGTAAACTCTAACTCAAGTCTTGTAATTGATTTGTCTGATTTTTTGTGTGTGTGTGTGTGTGGGGGGGGTGGTTCCTAGAAATATTTTGCATGTCGTTTGGGCTGGCACTATATACACATTATTGTATCGCCATCAGAATGGACAAACTGTAAACCATTATGCAGCATCATCAACTACCCTCTACCCGGTTTACTGAGCCACATGGGCAAACTCTCCCCAGTTTATTGTGGTGAAATCCAATTTCTTTGGCAACAAATTCTCCTATGATGGTATAAATATGTATAAATGGTCAAATCGCAATTTTTGGTGAAAATCCAATGATTCTTTGATATTTAACCATTCCAAGGTTGTTCCTACGAGGTGGTGCCCCAGTTAGCTAACTTTGTATAATATTTCAGTTGGATTCATGACATATCCAGCCAGTGAGGTGAAACTAAACCAACGTTAACATCACTGGGAACAAATAACTAAATCGGAGGTGCTTCAAAAAGTCCGAAAGAATCCATAAGACCAGCAGCTTTGCAAATTACGAGCAGCTTATCCAACCCGAAACTGAGGCCCTGCCAATGCGAAGATTGCCATTTTGGAGCTGCTGGGCTGATACGGAAACGGAAAGACATTTCTGCTTTTGGTGGGCCCTTCAAGTTGGATAGGTTGCTCTTGATTAATAGTTTGAAACCCACAACAAAGAAACTGGGGTTTCTGGTAGATATATTTTGAGTTGGGTGAAATTAAACCAGTTTAGAACTCTTTTGGGGTCCTGTTTGGGCAAAGGTGAATTCAACACAGCTGATGTGATTCTACTTGGAACACGTGAAGGAATAACAAAGCCAGATAGCGTAATACGATGTCAATCCATGTCAATCCAATTCATCCATGCTCTATGTATTGTACTTACCTACATTATATACATTTTATAAATGTTATATACTTTTGTCCCAGAAATCATACACCTTCAACAAAGATTTCATACAGTGCGGGATCAGAAACAAAACATGGTCAAGATATTGGTCACTTCTAATTATTGGTCGCTTGTTGGTGGACCGCAGCACCCAGTTCAGCCGCTGTGACACCGCTGCGAGGAGGACGCTATAGCTGTGATAGCTTGGATGCCATTTTGAGATCGTTTCCTAAAAAATGTTCCATATACTGCTCCTCCATGTTTACGGGATTTCTTTCTCTGTAGACAAATATGAAACATTGAAATTCCCAGATTTTCCACATTGTAGCTATTTATGTTGGTACATTTGACATGGGATAGGAACACAGCTAGGACACCTCAAACATGTGACCAGCCGCCGCTTGGTCTCTTCGCGGGGTTTATCAAATTTGAGGCAAAGCTTCGTGGATGACTTGAACTTGGAACATACCTTGAGACTTGTCAGACTTGGGCCTGTTGAAAACTCACTCGTACTTTTACTTGCTGGTTACAGATATGCTTGATGTCCATCCCAAAAAGTGATAGGATTATCCCATGTGATTTGTTATACCCTTTGTTATATGTTATGTGTTTCAGTGCCGAAGCGACCAAGTAGGTATTGCCTATGTTTGATCAAATCGACTAGTGAACGCATGGTGAATGTTTGTGAATAAACTAGCCCACTGAAGATGTTGTTTTCGCCGGGGAGCTACAGTTGGCCATGATTGTATGGTTGCAGGTCAAGATAAAGACCACCCCCAACAATTGGGTTTCACGAACGTTTGAGAACAACAAGGAAGTAGGTGAACATCCTACTTTCGTCTAATTACAACAGTTTGGGATGCCAAAACCCGATTCAGATCAGGGGCTGATCTAGGGGGATGCATGTCTGGATGGATTCCGGGGGGCCTTCTTCGAACCTCAAAAGATGAATTTTGCCACTTAGAGGCTCTTAGAAGGAAACAAAAAACACATCGATCCCGCGTTCCCACCAGAACCGCGTCCCCTTAGATCGGGCCATCATCAGAGGTTTGGTTTGGTGAAGAAATCGTTGACAAGAACTAGTTGCAGAAGCACTACCATCTGGAAGCACACAGCTATTCGATTATCCTACACTTGTGGATGAACTTCGACTTCCACACATTGAGTTTCAATTCCCGTGTTGAATTGCCAGAGCACGCACAGAATACGCAAAGAAAGAGATCTATGTACAGCTCCCCCCTGACACTAAAAAAGAAGATAAAAGTACTAGTACAATTCCACCAAAATAGTCACATAATTGACATAATGTAATAGATGGTTTTTTTTGTTCGTGGGTGACTCTAACCAACTGATACTTCTCATGAGTTGATTTCGATCCTGTGTGGGAACCCCCATTGGTCAATCTGGGTGTGGCCGCTTTAGTCTGATACTAATGGGTACACCTCGTAAATGGCCATTTTAGTGAATTGGGTGATCCACCATGGGAACTTGGGGTACCCCATTTTCAGGATATTATCTTTCACAGGAGCTGATCTGATTTTTCAGCAGCCAGTTGTAGCAGAGGGGATTCCACTTGGTACCCGTCCTGCCTCATAAGGATCTGGATGATATTTGATTAAAACACAACTAACATATTATGTTCATTTGCAACCCTGTTTGGCATGATCCCAACTGTTGATAAGCATATTCTTGAGGAGGCAAAAAGACATGTTAAAACCACCAGAAGACTAGAGAAGAACGGCAAACAACACCATCTTAGCTGATAGAACTCCATCTATATAGAACCTTTTCTTTCAACTTGGCACGCAACCGACGTTACTGTACCCAAGGAAGGAAGAGCTGCTGTCAGCCCTGCCAGAGCAGAAGGCGGGGAAACGTGATATACTTGGGGTAAACTGCTCCAACAAGATTTGGAAAACCAATGGTTTCCTTGCAAAAATGCTCTACCCATAGTGGGTCTTCCTCATCTATGTAAACGTTTGCAGGAGGGAAATAAGACGCATCCGGAGTTTTGGATGATACCCCCCGGGAGAACATGTGGGTATGACTCAACTCACCGACTTCAATCATGTACAGGTCTAGAACACAACATTTTTGGAACGCCCAACGTTGACCCATAGTATCCCACAAGGTGAATTACATGATATGATTTCACTCCATGAAATATGTTATATATGACATGAACACGATTGAACACATGATATCATGACATGATATATTCCGAGATATGCGTCATAAATGGTGTTTCCAAGCATGATTCAACGACACATATATGATGTGATATTCATATAACATGGGAACTATTCACAAGAAATCGGACGTTTCGCCAGAGGTCAATCTTTTGGAGGAGTCATTCCAAATCTGGTTTCCCCACAGAAATGCACCGAAAATCTCTGGTTTCCATGTTTTTCTCCATAAGTTTGGGCCATGGCCCCACTCCATGATGGATTTTGAGGCCATCATGGATGAGCTGGTGGAAGTGGAGGCGAAATTGAAGGAAAATCCGGAGGATGTCGAAGAGATGGATCGACTCGTCAACAGGCACTGGAGGGGTTTGGTTAGCGAAGCAAATCTGCCATAGAGGCGCTGTACATGGGGAATGTATGCCCTTATAATGTGTTCACGAAAGGTAGCTCCAGCGGGGCTACCTTGAGTTTTACTTTACGAAGTAAAGGGGAGGGTGGCCAGCCCCGTTGCCTGATTATTCAGGAGGTTGCNACTGCGTAAATAGCAGTGTTTTTGCTAGGTGCTGTCCACAAAACACTGTAAATACCGTGGTTTTTGCTACCAGGGGCCAAAAACATCGTAAATACCATAATTTTTGGCTTCTGACACGCGAAAAACATCGGTATTTCCGGTGTTTTTTGTTCCGAAGGCATTCAAAAAATTGCAAAACACCACCAAGATGACGGTTTTTGGGGCCCTGCGCGCATCACCGCCGTCATCAACAACAAAGGCCACAGCAAGTATTTGACACTCTTTCTTCCCTTTATTTTTTGTTTGTGTGGTGACGTATTTTACACAGATACACTTTTACAAACAAACGACGTTATTCACAGAAGCCTTTACACAGAGCAGTTTTTAGACACAGATACTTTTACTCAGAGAGGTTTGTGCACAGAGACGCTTTTACACACACAGGCGCCAGTACAGACAGAGGCTTTCGCACAAAGATTTTTTTACACAGAGACGCTTCTACGCACGGATGCTTTACAAAAAGATGTCTTTGCATAGCGCAGTGCTCAGACGCCGCTACACACNTTCTACACACAGCAGCTTTTGCACAGAGAAACCTTTACACAGACCAGTTTTTGCACAAAGGCATTTTTACACAGAAACACTTCGACACAGAGAAACTTGTATACACAGACTACACCAAGAAGCTTTTACACGCTGAAACTCTTGCCCGCGGAAACTTTACCCAGAGCAATTTCTACACAGAAACTTTTACGCAAAGAAGCCTTTACGCACAGAACCTTTTACACACAGAAGTTTTTGCACACAGCACGTTTTTTACACAGCCAGCTTTTACACGCTGTAGCTTTTACGCGCAGATTTTTTTACGCAAAGAGGCCTTTGCAGAGAGCAGCGTTTACGCACAGGCGCCTTTACTTACATGCGCTTTTACCCACGGAAATTTTTATACAGAGAGGCTTTTGCGCAGACAGGCTCTTACACACAGACGCCCTTACACACTGAGACTTTTTCGCGCAGGAACTTATATGCACGCGCCCAAAACCATTGTGTTCACAGCATCTTGAAAATGCGTGGAGTTTTTTATACCAGAGAACCTTTTGCACCGATACCTTTTTTTACACGCGGCTTCTTTTACACCCAGATGCTTTTAAACAGAGAAAGTATTACACTTACACAGGCCAACTTTTACACACAGAATTTTTATCAAATTTTTGCACAAAGAGGCTTTTGTACNCTGCTGTTTGGGGTTTCCTCATCAGTATTTTTTCTTTTGGCCGCCCTCCATTTTTTTCCCCTTCTTGATTACCTACCTTTCGTGTTCCCCTTCTCAAGTGTCTTTGGTTTAATTTTACCAGAATGTCTTGTGTTATCGCTAGTATAACATCATAAGCCAACTACTGAAGGACGGTGGATGATGGTTTGATAGCCATTTCAAGCGCTTCTGGGGATAGATTGGGATCCGGATGGGACATGTGGGGGACATGCGGGCAAAGACTTTTGCACTCGTGCATAGACAAAACCATAGCCCCAAAACTATACATATTCTATCATATTGTCATATTGTGATGTGTTGCTCATGTACATACTTATAAAACAAACATAGGTATTGTTTGTCATTGCGAGTCATGTGCCCATCCATATATGACTACTGATTGTACCTGATTACCATTTTTCATCGCTATCCGTGTCTATTTACAGGTGCTATATCCAGACCGGACAATGGAACAGCGTGGCCAGGTTCACCGAGTTGACAACACAAGCTGATGAATATCAGGCGCTCGGCTTGACAACATGAATTGATAAAGATGCACCAATGATTACCCTGTGGTAAACCAACATAGAAGTGGAAAATCCATGGTTTCCTCAGGAAAATAGTCTACAAATGGTTAATTTTCCAAATATATGTTGGTTACCCTTGGGTAATTGGTGATCATCATTCTCTTTATTTTTTATCTTGTTCACCGAAATCAGTTTGTATGAGGAGATTCGCAGTTGGAAACCCAACATTTTACTTTATTTTACTTCTATTAAAATTATTGAAACTTGTGTCAATACCCAAACAGTATCAACAATAGTCTTCCAACATGAATCAGTTTGCTAAACTTGCTCGAAGTCCGAAGTTGTGAAACTCAGCTTGTTGGTGGCCATTAGCAGTGACTCTCATTATACTAGTTCGTTGATAGGCTTCCCTATATTATATGGGTTCTCAAATCCCCAGTAAATTAGGTAGTATAACTCCACATTATAGCCAATCAACATCAATCCACCATCATTTGTTCAATTATTTCATGTGACATCTCCATTTTTGATGCTTAACAACCATTTAATCCTCATAATAACCAATCAACAAGGCTATCTTTAGCTCAACAGTTACGCTTCCCAGGTGACTAAACTGGAGGACACCATCGACAAAATCTGCGGAGTCGTCGCGTCCTCAATGGGTTGATCCCTGGGAAGGTTCAGTGGGAGTAGGCTTAAAATCCACGTATATAACTCATAGTTGGACATGTTTATGATATAAATAGTCTTATACATAGTTGATTATGTAGTAGGAAAATAATGGAAAATAGGGCAAACATTGATACCTAGACCCTCCGAATACTCGCAAAAACATTGTAAAAGTAATATGGATCTTTGAGATAAAACACCATTTTTATGGGTACACATGGTGGGTCTAAGTAGTCTTACTCAAATTCACAGTGTGACCCTGAACATAGCCTGTGTTTAGTGGAAACGAATCTTCCAACAGCTGACTTATTATGGCAGGGTCTATGCTAATTTATTGGAGGGTAATTGATAGTTTTATGTCTTTTTAGTTTTAGCCAATTTTGACGAATCTATGTTTTGTATAGGTATATATCATTCACATGCATACAAATAAAGCTCATACAAATGCAGGGTGTCTCATATCATGAGTTTCGAAGGATACACCATGCTGATTTCATCGATAAGTTCCATTGTTATTGGCACTTTTAAATCCCACTTACCTGGTGTCTTCGCAGAGTGATCATTTATCTTTTGCCATGAACCTGGGCAAAACCATTGATTTGGCCTGGACAATGCGAGAATGCGGTTCTTCAGCTGAACCAGCCCTTGATTTGTTGATTTCAGGTGTGTGAATTGTTATAGTTTGCTCAGTGTGTAGTCCAACAGCATCTGACCAGGGGTCAATGTCCTAGAAACCCAGGCAGTCGCCTCTCTTCACTTGCCACAGGTGTGAATTAGCAAGTTGCAACCACAGATGGGGTTGCTCTAACCTTTTCCTAGGTGAATCAAAGCTGGTGGTACTGTAAATTGGTCGACAGCCCAATGTATTTGGCTGTTGGGAGCAGTCCTAAGGACATATTTGGGGAATCCTGAGGCGGAGAAGTTTAGAAGTTGTCAAGGTGTATCCCATTTTGCTGGCGAAATACTGCCAGTTTTCTGGTGAGAAAATCTCACGTTTGTTGCTGAAAGATGGGGTGATCAAACCATCTTGCTGGCCTGGTTTCGGGGGACATCTACAGGAAACTTATGGGTTTGAGTGGTTAATAGTTAAATTATTACATTATATTACATTAAGAGATAACAGTAATAGTATTCACCACCCCGAACAACTATGATTAATTATGTCAAATCCATGGAGTTGCAATATACTCCAAGGTCCTGTTCTTTTGATATATATCCAGATATATCCAGCTAGAGCCTCGCTTTGTACCCTGAAGAGATGCTGTTTTACCCCATAGTTTTGGTAGGTCTATCATCTTTTGGGTCTACTTGGAAGGTGTACATAGGTACAATTTTTGGTCTACACTGTCTAGTTCATTGCGGGCGCCCACGAGGAACATAAACTGAAACCCGCCACCCGCCCCCGCTCGCCCCGCTCGCCCTACTTGCCCAGCACTAGCAAATTAATTGACATCCGCCACTCGCCCCACTCGCCCCACTTCCCTTGGTAGGAAAACTAGTTGAAATCCGCCACTCGCCCCGCTCGCCCCAAAACTAGTTGAAATCCGCCACTTGCCCCACTCGCCCCACTCGTCCCACTCGCCCTACTCGCCCCACTTGCCGGGGGATGCGGGGTAAGCAGAGCAAGCAGGGCAACGGGGGCAAGCAGGGCAAGCAGGGCAAACGGGACAAGCAGGGCAAGCAGGGCAAGCGGCCAAAATAACTTTGCGGCCCCGGGGGGGGCAACCACACTGGTCTAGTTTCCAATTATATAATATATTATATAGTATTGTATATAATAATAAATACATAGATATACATAGGTAAATGATCCAAATAGCGCCAGCATGTCGGATCCCCAGGCGGGCTTTGAAGATGAAGACTTGAATCGCAAAGTGGGACTCTTCAGCCCCTTGGACTCAACAAACTTTGCCTTGGAGAAAGGTGGCCAGCGAAATCATGGCCTTTTTAAGGGGAAATATGGGAAACTAGAGGAAATATCCGGTCAATGATAGAACAAAGCAATTTTCATAGGGAAAAAACTAGAGAAAATGATAGAACATGATGATTCGATTGACCAAAAAAATGATTCTATTTTAATGATGATCATCATTGATAGGGAACATTATGATTGACCACTGCCATTAAGCACGGATTCCGTCGGAAGAGTTTTCGGTTTGCTGTGTTGGCTCCATGTTTTTACCGGGCACCGTTTTGGGCCCGGCACAGCTATTTTGGTGCCTTCCCATCCAGTGAAAAGTTAGTTGGTAAGCCCAGAATACTATAGATGTACCTATATATATATATAATAGATAGATATATAGATATAGATATAGATATAGACAAAATATATATATATATATAAACCATAAATGGAGTTGTAAAGCAACTTAGCTAATTGGAATGATTGTGGGAAGCGGCAACAGTATCTTAAAATAGCCATTTTTTCTGGCTGATCCATTGTTATGTTTGCAAGCGATCCTCAGGAATCATAGCAATCATATTCATCATGAACAATGATGTTCCTTTGTTTATATTTATACATATACATACAATTACATACAATATGTATACATTTACATGTGTATATATATACAATATACATAATCATCCACTGCAATATTTAAGAGTCACGGTAGGTCACGGTAATCATCAAATTCTGAAATCCTTCTGGAAAAGTCCAGCTTGTCAGGTGGCGGATGGAAGGTGGGTCTGCGCTGGGATTTCATCAATACTTTGGATTCGGCGTGTAGTGGATGAGTTTGGGATTTCAACCAACTGATTAATACATTGATTTCAAGAGGAAGAAATGTGGGATGTGAAACAGTACCTGGGGATGTTTATACAGAAAAAGTAAGGAATGGGAGGATTAGGTGCCCGAGAAATGGTCTTCTTCATGCTCCAGGGTTTGGCCGATCGCTATGTGTTTGGAAATAGGCTATACGCCAACAATGATTGATGGGGAAGATGATGATTAATCATGGGATTTACAACTATCATGTTTTGATACAAACAATTAGTGATATTTGTTGTATGGGGAAAATCAAACCGCAACAAATAGCACTACATACTAATTTCCAGCATGTTGTCTGGGGAAAAGAAATGGAAATCATCAATGCAACAAACAGTTGAGGATCACACCCATCAAAGCTGGAATTGCGGCTTCCGGCGGGAATGTTCGCGCCGAACTAAGACGTTTTTAATGCCACGCCCAAGGCTAAAAACACTCTTGCATAATTCTTCAATGTTGATGCGGCTTATGGCAAATCCGGAAGTATCAACATAATTCTTGGTTTGGTGTCTGAAGAACATGTGACACTAGTGACATGAAACTTGAAACTTGAAACCCACACCGGTCAAGATCTCTGATCAAAACAGATGCTTCGGACGCTGAATGTTTCGGATCTACCCGCAGCCGCAGAGGCCTTCCCCTTGTAAATTGCCCTCCGGTAGCCAAACATGGAAATTGGAAATCCACTGTAAATGCAGAGTTGTATGGGAAAATCATCAAAGTAAATGATGGAGGTATTGAAGTGAACATATTATAAATGTTGAGCACAGATAGGGATGATTTCTGGCTGGGTCAAGCCTGGGTAATATGTAATTTGCAGGTGCTCAACTCGTCGCAAGCCTTACTTCCGCCAGGATTAAGTGATCAATCAAGATATTGCAGTGGAAAACCACAAGAAAACAGCGAAACAAAACGGGGGTGGCTCCAACCAACTGTAGAAAACTGATCGCAAAAGGGGGAAATGGGTGAAATTCCTTATTTACAGCAATGTTTCCCCGTTGTATCATCGAAAGACAAGGGATAGTTTGCTGCTACGACTCAGGGGCTTTCAAAAGCGGGTTCGCAGTCTGCATGTTTCAAGCAAAAGGATATGTGTCCAATAGTTTAGCTATTGCGCATGTGAACTTAATCTACAAACAGATATATTACTCTATTTATATAAATGTTTAGATATGTATACATATTATATATATATATATGCTAGCCCCCCCCCCCAAAACCTATGTTTGGCTTGTTTTGTTTCGAGGAGTATTACAGGTTTCAAGCAGATGTGCATTGGAAAACTATAACAATGTGTGTCAAGAC
>BGPT01000952.1:48874-87452 GCA_003297045.1 Symbiodinium sp. clade C Y103 | reverse complement strand
GATAAACCCTAAAGGTGTCGTGGCTCTTCTTATCTCTACTTGCAACAAGAGATAAACCCTAAAGGTGTCGTGTCTCTTCTTATCTTACTTGCAACAACATATAAACCCTAAAGATGTCGTGGCTCTTCTTATCTTACTTGCAACAACAGATAAGCCCTAAAGGTGTCGTGTCTCTTCTTATCTCAAGTGCAACAAGAGATAAGCCCTAAAGGTGTCGTGTCTCTTCTTATCTCAAGTGCAACAAGAGATAAACCCTAAAGGTGTCGTGGCTCTTCTTATCTCTACTTGCAACAAGAGATAAACCCTAAAGGTGTCGTGGCTCTTCTTCTCTCAAGTGCAACAACAAGATAAACCCTAAAGGTGTCGTGGCTCTTCTTGTCTCAAGTGCAANAAGGTGTCGTGGCTCTTCTTATCTCTACTTGCAACAAGAGATAAACCCTAAAGGTGTCGTGGCTCTTCTTATCTCTACTTGCAACAAGAGATAAACCCTGAAGGTGTCGTGTCTCTTCTTATCTTTACTTGCAACAAGAGATAAACCCTAAAGGTGTCGTGGCTCTTCTTATCTTAAGTGCAACAAGAGATAACCCCTAAAGGTGTCGTGGCTCTTCTTCTCTCAAGTGCAACAACAGGTAAACCCTAAAGGTGTCGTGTCTCTTCTTATCTCAAGTTCAACAACAGATAAAANGGCTCTTCTTCTCTCAAGTGCAACAACAGGTAAACCCTAAAGGTGTCGTGTCTCTTCTTATCTCAAGTTCAACAACAGATAAAACCTAAAGGTGTCGTGTCTCTTCTTATCTTACTTGCAACAAGAGATAAACCCTAAAGGTGTCGTGGCTCTTCTTATCAACAACAGATAAGCCCTAAAGTTGTCGTGTCTCTTCTTATCTCTACTTGCAACAACAGATAAACCCTAAAGTTGTCGTGTCTCTTCTTATCTCTACTTGCAACAAGAGATAAACCCTAAAGGTGTCGTGTCTCTTCTTATCTCTACTTGCAACAAGAGATAAACCCTAAAGGTGTCGTGTCTCTTCTTATCTCTACTTGCAACAAGAGATAAACCCTAAAGGTGTCGTGGCTCTTCTTATCTCTACTTGCAACAAGAGATAAACCCTAAAGGTGTCTTGTCTCTTCTTATCTTTACTTGCAACAAGAGATAACCCCTAAAGGTGTCGTGGCTCTTCTTCTCTCAAGTGCAACAACAGATAAACCCTAAAGGTGTCGTGGCTCTTCTTATCTCTACTTGCAACACGAGAGAAACCCTAAAGGTGTCATGGCTCTTCTTATCTCTATACTTGCAACAAGAGATAAACCCTAAAGGTGTCGTGGCTCTTCTTATCTCAAGTTCAACAACAGATAAACCCTAAAGGTGTCGTGGCTCTTCTTATCTCTACTTGCAACACGAGATAAACCCTAAAGGTGTCGTGGCTCTTCTTATCTCTACTTNTCTCAAGTGCAACAACAGATAAACCCTAAAGGTGTCGTGGCTCACAAATCACAAAAAGTCTGCGTGTACATGTGATCCAAATTCAGGATGTCTTTTTTTCCTGGGCGTGTACATGTGATCCAAATCAAAGGTGAGATCATCTGTGTGTACATGTGATCCAGATTCGAGGTATGAAAAAGTGGCTCACGGGATACTGGCATGTACATGTGATCTGGATTGGAGGTTGAATATTTGGTTTCCGGGTAGTTTGCGTGTACATGTGATCCAAATGGACATGGGAATGGCCTGCGTGTACATGNTCCGGGTAGTTTGCGTGTACATGTGATCCAAATGGACATGGGAATGGCCTGCGTGTACATGTGATCCAAATCTGCGTGCGCAGATGATCCCCCTACCGTTTGGGAAGTCATTGGGTCATGCCAAGCAATTGGGCTTAAACCAATAGGAATTAAGATTGCAAACAACTAAATTTGAAATGTCCAGGTGCTGTTGATGTTCCGAAGGTATCAGCTGCTGCCGAAGGATTTCAGTTTTCAGGGACCTGCATCGCAGGGCCGAGCGTCCGCCATGTTGACTGGCAAGTCATCTCCGGTGGTCACCGCCAAGCCGAGAGCTACCAGCGATGGCATGCATGCAGCTGATGCACTGGTGAGACCGCCGAGCGACCAACGAAGGGACGACGTTGGCCGGATCGTCCTTTGACGTTGGTTTGATGTGGTTTCCAAATGGGTCAGATTTGTGCACCCTGAAATTGGAGGGCCAGCTGCTAGCTTTAGGTATACTGAAAATGAGGGATATTCGCTGGTCCATGGGTCTTGACCTGTTACCATACCCATGGACAGCATGCTTCCATGTTGTATTCCAGAGCATGGATGTGCGTGACAAGGTCCTTGTAGGATGCATATACCATGACGAAAAATAAGCAATTTAAAGCAACTTCCATTATTGGGAGGGTCACTTAATTATCTGATATAGTCCCTTGGATCAAAACTCATGGTTTCAGTGGGTCAAAATTGGTTGGTTGAGGCAAACTATGCTGAAGATGACCAACATTTGTTGTGTCATTCCTCAGGTTTGGGTGTCAAATTTTTCCTCCCTTCGCATTTTTCAGAAAACAAATCAGAGACTCAGCCAGTGGCTGGAGGTCTTTCAGACGTTCCACCTCAATGGGCTTCCAGACCGTCTCTATACAGCGTCCTCCCCCCACATGCCCGGCAACAGCGACTCTCCGACGACCCGGCGTCTGCCGGGTAATTGCCGTGTGCTGCGAGATGAGGAGGTGACCGGCCTGGCCGGGTGGTCGATTTGTTGGGTAATGACCCTGGAAAGTTGGCGGGTTAATATTCAAAACAACGAAATGTGCGCCCCCCACATTAAGCCTTTGCTATCTAACTTGGCTGGGACCCTATTTTTCCTGGTTAAACAGTTAAGCTCCTAATGTTGATGGTCCAAGACATTTTCCCTTTGGTAATGAAACATAACTACTATGGACAAAGGGTTGGGGTATATTGAGGAACCAATCACAGTGGGAGTGTAACCGACTAAAAACCAACATATTGCGGATGAGACCAACAAGAAGCTTGGTTTATCAACAATACTGGATGGATCAATAGGGGTTGCAGAGCAATAATGGTTTATTGGATGTGCCACTTGCTCTGAAACTTTGGAGTTGCCTTTGAAGCTTCACTATTGCTACAGTACAGTCGGGCAGAGGAGACATCTATATATTCTATTGAGTCCTATTGTACGTATCATTCTGGAAGTAGAAATGTCGCGTTGCAGGGGCCATTTCCGTTTTCGGAAACCAGTGGGTGCCCATGGGCAATTTAGGAGAATGCTCAGGCTGACGTGGCACACCCAAGCCATGACATGAACATTAATCCTGTTGTGGTGATCTTTACAAATGTGTCTGAAACTAGGGTATGTATACCCGTATACCCCAAAGATCCCTGAAGAACAATTTTGATATGGCACAATGGTGATAACCATCGAATTTGGGGTACTGCCTTTTATGTTCAGACAAGCCCATTTGGTTGGGTTTCCCCAAGAAATTAGGCTCTTGTCTTTTCCTTTGAATTTTGTGACAAAACAATGCATTTGTATGATATACGTATTTTCCATTGTTGGAAATAAAGCCAGGATGACTTTGAGGTGGAGAAGGCCGATGGCATCTCGGGTCAGCAAGGTGTTGACTTGTTGGAGCTCAAAGTTCGAAGAAATCATTAAGAAAATCTAAGTTCGAACCTCCTTTTTTTTCCAAATCCCCTCCCCTTGATGATAAGCCAACTAACGCCAAAATGACTGGATTCACCGCGAAAAGCCAAGTTTTCGAGGGCCTCAGGTAGTGCTTATTGATATTCATGTCTTGGGATCAAGGCGGAGCCAGGACGGTCTGGTTCTGAATCATATGGGGTCCCATATGAGTTTGCTGGGAAAATCGGGTACCGTCCAGGTGGTGTATCATCGTTTTCCCGATGGCAATCTTGGGGATACGCCCTATTTTCAGACACATCCATATCACTAGGAAACCAGGCGAATCGACCCAGAACAGGTTCGCAGAGCCGAGGAGTCTACGGTGATCAGGCAGCGCAACGTGGAGCAGGCGGCGATAGCGAGGGGATGAAAGAGCCTTGGACCGAAAATTCGCATCATGGTGTGATTGAAGCCCCCGCCAGGTATTTTTATTTACAATTTTGGCATCCAACGATGAATCCAAGGAGGGGGAAATTCGCAAGAGATGGACTGGTGCACTCAATTTTCGAGTATGAAGGATTGTACTGGTGGAAACCTCCTCATCCGGAGAGTTCTGCAAGGAATCTCCCCAAGATCTTGCCCAACAACTGCCGCCATTTCAGGAAGTGGTTGAAGCGTGGTGGATGCCCGCAACCGCATTGTTTGCTGAGAGTAGATAATGATGGCAGAGAGGTGCTTGGAGAGGGGGGATGCCTGAAAAATTTGAAGAAAACAAAGCTTAAGATGCCCCAATATATATGGGAAAAAGCGTGAAGAGCCATGGATTTTCCAGTTTTTTTCATTAAGTTGTAGTACCACCATGATGTTTTTTTTGGCTGCTGGACTCACCAACATGTATTTTTTGGACCCGATTTTTGGGCATCATAATATCCTCTATCCAGTCCCAGCTGTCGCATGGAGTTGCCCCGGTGGGCGATGTCCAACCGCCGCGCTCATCTTGGATTTGCTGATGGTGATGGTTTGATTTCCATTTTTTTTGTTACTCTCTGGTTATTTAACATAGCCATGGAAAACTACCATCTTCAGGTAAATCACCATAAATCATCTAAATCAATGGGCCATTTTCCATGGCTATCACAGGGTAATCCACCATTTGGGGAATCTAGTGGGCATACTTTTTGTTCGGAAGGGATCCTGAATCCTGAAACGAATCCAAGTTATTGACCACATGGTCCACATGGTCCATGTATTGCAGCTTGTGGTAGTGAAGCTTGGCAACCACGAGTTGGCTAGAGTCAATTCAATAGACCCAAGTTCATTGAATTGTCTCCATTTTCCCATGTACAACCGTACAGAAGGCTCCGTACAGAAGGCTGTCTCACCAAGCGGTGCTGGAAATCGTGCTAGCCACCAATGGTGGCTTCATTTTTTCCCTGCACGATATCAGCTGCTTGCACCTGGAACAAGACCGTTCATCAATTTGGTATGACCGTCCCGTCCACCAATATGACTAGATTGACGAATGACAAGTCAAGTTGTATTGGAAGATTATTCTTTTTTTTCTCTGGCTCTAGACCAGATTGATCCCGATTTTTTGTTGTCCAAGTGCCTTTCAAACCTAGTCCCCAAGAGGGTTGGAATCCATTGAGCCAGTGACATGGTTGTTCCATCGAGACTTTAGCATCTAGAAGCCTTCTCAACAAATCTAAACGACCTAAGGGTCGACTTTCTAGGTTTTCTGCCCAAGGAAGGCACCATATCACCGCCCACCCAAAAATTCAGAACAACTTTGCCGAATGGTGAAGTGCGGTTTTCACGAGTTTGATCCCACTGAGATTATTTTCGGATCACAAATGGCAAAATCAAATCAAGCACATCTCACTCAAATTTTGATAAATCTGAGAGAAGACTCTTTTGACAGGGGTCGTGGTGGTGTTCGTGGTGTTAGAGGTGTTGGTGGTGTTGGTGGTGGTGGTGGTGGTGTTGTTGGCGGTTGTGGTTGTGGTTGTTGTTGTTGTTGTTGTTGTTGTTGTTGCTGCTGTTGTTGTTGTTGCTGCTGCTGCTGCTGTTGCTGTTGCTGTTGCTGTTGCTGTTGCTGTTGCTGTTGTTGTTGTTGTTGTTGTTGTTGTTGTTGTTGTTGTTAAATTCTTGTTGCCGTTGCTGTTGCTGTTGCCGTTGTTATTGGGGTTGTGGTTGCGGTTGCTGTTGTTGTTATTTGTTGTATTTGTTGTTGGTGGTGGTATTGGTGGCGGTGGAATTGGCGTTGATAGTGGCATTGGTAAGATTTAAATTTAAAATAATAATGGGAATAAAAATATTTATATATATATTATTATAAATTATTGGAATTAATTTGGAAAAAAATAATTAATATAAAATATTATTAAATTTAAGATATTGATGATTTTGAATAAAATATTATTATATAAGAATATGTAAATTATTTATATGGAAGAATTTATATATAAATAATTTTAGATAAAAATAATTATAAATAAGAACATTTGGGTGTAAATATGAATTTTAATATTTTTTTTATATAAAAGAAAAAAATTATTTTTTTTGGGTAGAATTTATATATATAAAAATTTTTATTTATTTATATATATATTTTGATTATATATAAAAACATTATCATATATATATATATTGATTTTTATTAACACTTTTTGAAATAAAAAAATATATTATGGATAGAAATATATTTGAATAAAATAATTGTGGATAAAAATAATTTATTATGCGATATAAAGAAATTTATATATGAAATAAATATATATGTATATATATTTATATAGAAATATTGATCTTTGAAAAAAAATTTAAGGGGAATATTGATATTTATATGAAAAAAATAATAAATTTAGGAAGGTAATCAATTATGATAAAGTTATTCTTTAATTTAAGATCTTTTTTGTACCGAATCCTATGAATTTTGAAATTAATTATGAAATATTTAAAATATATAATCTTCTATATGTTTATTGTAAAGAAATAAATATATTATATATATATTATTGATTTTGCTAAATATTTTCTGTTCAATATTGCAAATATAATATTTTTCGTTGTAAGGGATAAAAAATATTATAGATAGCATAATTTTCATTTTTTAATTTAGCGAAAATATCGGTATTTACGATATTTTTTATTCCAAAATCTTCAAAAAAATCCAAAATAATTCAATATAACGATATTTAGGGTCCTCCGCGCATCGCCGTCATTATCAAGAATAAAAATCTCATTTATTTATATAAAAAATATTTATATATCGGGCTAGCCACCCGCCCCTTTATTTTGGAGCTATTTTGCATATTATATTTTGAATATTTATAGATTAAAAAATAATAATATATATCAATATATTAATATTATAATTATGTAAAATTTTTAGATTTCAATATTTTATATATCGAAATCTTCTTATCCACGGATATTTTTATATCCAGATTTAAAAGAAGAGAAATTCTTATATTTGCACGGATCAATTTTGATAGATATTCTTTTTTTTGGCAAAAAACAAATTCCACCGAAATATTTTTATTCAGAAACGCCTTTCTGGATCTGCCATGCTGCTATTTGGGGTTTCCTCACCGATATTTTTTTTTGGCCGTCCTTCATTTTTTAATTCCTAATCTTAATTATCTATTTTTCATATTCCCCTTTTCAAAATATAGAATAAATAGGATTTATTTTTTGAATATATAATATATCATTATTTTTATTTATATTATAAGATATATTTTTCAATAAAATATCAAATATTTTTGATTTATATTATTTATCTTGATTTATATATATAGATATATATTTCTAAAAAGAATATTTATCAATTTTTCATATTAATAATATGAAAAATATTTATTGAATTCTAATTTCAATATATCATTTATTCTTAGAAATAATTATATCTAATATTTGTGGTCCATTGTGATTTTTTTTTAAAAATATGATCTTATATTTTTAGAAATTATTTTAGGCAAAATTTACCCTATTCGAAATTGATGATATGCGGTTGATGACCCTGGAATATAGATTATTTTTAAAACAATTTAGAAATTTATAATAAATGAGGTTAAATATCAAATATATTATATATATATTCAGACAAAATATCAATAATATTGAAGAAATGAATGAACATCTAATTAATTTAAAATATATTAATAATATACAATGAATAGAATTCAAAAATCATATGAAACATATTCGAAAATTTGATGAAATCCAATAACAAGATAAAAAATAAATGAATATATATATATATATATATTAAGAAGATATTATACTAATATGCAAAATATAAAGAATAGATTCCATATTTATCCAATTTTTTTTGGGGAAAATAATTAATCAATAATAATATAGAATAATTCATTAAAAAAGGAAATGATATCTGAAATTAATAAAATTTAATATATATATATAATATCAAGAAATATGAAATTCTTGCAGAAATTAAATATCGATCAATGGAATATATAATAATTAAATATTATACATATAAATTGAAATATATTCTTATATTTTATTTTGAATATTTTTTTAATATTTTTATAATTCATTTCTAATAATATAGGAAAATATCAATATCAAATATCCCAAATATATATATATATAATAAAAAAAATTAATTAAATAGATAATAATATAATATATTTTTAAATAAATAAGCAAATTTTGAGATATTATATTCAGATATTCCTATTTAATTTCGACACCAAATCATTGATATTTCCAATGATATTTTTCCCTTTCCCCCCTCTTTCCATGAAAATATTATACGCAAACCTAATGATGCCAATAAAATTATTTCAAACAACAATTTATTTAGAATTCAATTAATCTATAAATAATACTAGCCATATTTCTAATCATTAAAAAGAATATTTCCTAGATAAAAAATCAAAATTGATATAATTTAAATCTTCATTCGAAATCCTTGGGAAAAATATATATCTATTCGGAATTTCAAAAGTCAAATGCAGAAGATAAAATTCCTTTCAAAATTAGGACTAATTTCATAGGCATTTTGGATTCTTGGGTTTTAAAAAAATGAATAATACTATTCCCATTTTTGAAATATATATATATTTAAAATAGTAATATAATTTTTTAGTATATCTAAATCAGAATTGAATATTGATCGCAAAATTGATCGTCATCCTCTTTATTATTATGAATATATTCCTAGTCTTATATTTGGTATAACGTTTTCAAGATACGAATTTATGTATAATCCATATTTCAAATTACGAAATCCTAATTCTTTACGAATAAAATAATTTCCATAGATGTCGAAATAAGATCTCTATTTCCGCGATAATATATCTCGATTTGAAAAATTACAGAAAAAAAATAAATTATAACGAGAATTCGATTGAGATTTTAATATATTAAATAATTATTATATTCGGAATTCAGATGGAAAACATTTTTGATGAAATAAATACGACATTAGGACGATAGTTCGATTTCCCAAAAGGCCATACAAGATTCAGGTCTTCGGAATACTTTTGGAAGATGAGGTCGGGAAAATACGCACCAGATTGTAGTGAGAGCTCGTCTTCACAAAGCCGCACAAAATTGAAGGTCCCGGAGTAGCGCCGGATTTGCGTCATCGAATTTGCATAATCAGCGCTGCGCGAGCCTTAATCGATTTAATGCGATCCTCCTGTTTTGCGAATTTGTAGTCGGCTGTGATACAACACATAAATACGGCTGTGCGCAACAAAGCATAGCCGATATTACGATGCTCCTGGCAAGTGGAATTATAGCTAGAATCTACTAAAATCATGATAAAATTATAGTGTATTTCCTCAGATCTCCCGAAATAGAATTATAAGATTCGATTAATATAACAATACCAGGCGGCACAAACAAAAAATTTACATAATACATATAGAAAATATAATTCTTGTAATAGAAACCACCATATACGATCAGAAGATGCTATATATATACCATTGCATAAATATTTTTCTGAATAAAAAAGAATTCATATATATCTTATTTCTAATAATTTCAATCAAATATAAATAATATTTATAAAATTTTATAATTGCGTACTACGATATATATTATAATAATAAGAATTAAATATATGATATATATTCGTTAAATAAAATATTCAGCCTATATTATCTATTATTTTCTCATCAATCGAATCCTAAAATTCTGCTTCGAGAAATATGAGCTTAGATATTAGAAAACGCAATATGCTAGCTACGAAAAGAAAATACATATTTAAGAAATAATTCAGAGCAGCAATAGCCCAATTAAGAGGATACTGAATAAAGAAATAAATCTAGGAAATAATCTATTCATCTATCCATGCATATATCCAACCAATCCATTGATAGATTCATCCATTCATTCATTTATCCTGTAATTCACTAATTCATTAATTCATTAATTACTTAATTCACTAATTCATATAAAGCATTATCAAAATTCTTGTTCTTCGCTTAGTCAAAAAAATAGGCATCGTTTTTAGGAGGGCCCTATCGCTAAGCATGGTTTTATAAAAAGAGGAAGGGAAGAGGAACGGACAGATAAATAAGAAAAAAAATAAAGAGAGCATAAACAAATCAAAGGAAATAGAAAGGAAAAAAGAATAGAAGAGGAAAGAAAACGGAAAGGAAAAAGAAAGGAAAAGAAAAATAATAAAAACGAAAAATCAGAAAAATAAGAAGAAAAAATAAGATTTATCATTTCAGAAAAGGAAAAAAAGAAATAGAAAGGAGGAAAGGAAAAAAAGAAAAAGAAAGGAATATATTATTTTATTAATTCATTCAATTAATTAAATATAAATTCATTCATATTACATTATTAATATTTCAATTACTATTTACTAATTCATTAATATACCTCCCAATATCAAAATTTCGTTACTTCTACATCTCAAACAAATTCTTATAGATTTTTAATAGCCCCGTTTGTTACCCTGGTGGGGTTGGGTGTTCAGATTTTATACGCACATTTCTAAAAATATAGGGGGGGGCCTACAAATTGCAAAACATGTCATTTAATCAGGAAAATTTTGGGTCTACAAAATCTAAAGATACAACCTTACTTGGGCAGGTACCTAGGACCTCTGGTGCTTCTATAAAATATAAAAGATTAAAATTATCCATATTAAAAATTTGGTTCAAATACCACTTTAACAATTATCTCAGCAAAAAATGCACTTTGTAAAGGAACCAATATTTAAGAATTAAAATTTAATTTGATTCACTTTTGCATTTTATAGAGGGCCCGCTTCTGTTCCGTTGGGACTTCGTCATGCTTCTTTTTTTTCCGTTCGCACATTCTTTGGTCCTTTCTTAGAAATTTTTACTATGCCATTGGCAATCTTCTGATTGCTCCCCTATTATCCTTTCGGCCAAGGGCGAATGAAGGCCTCTACAAAACCAGAATTAAATTCAGATTTGAGGGGTGCTTTGAAAACTTTGGTCTGGGGAACTG
Organism: Symbiodinium sp. clade C Y103; assembly: GCA_003297045.1. Taxonomy (NCBI): domain Eukaryota; class Dinophyceae; order Suessiales; family Symbiodiniaceae; genus Cladocopium; species Cladocopium sp. clade C. Next base: position 76,348 of record BGPT01000952.1, on the reverse strand, counting down.
GTCGCGGGTGGGCTTGTGGGAATTGACGGGTCGGTGGTAATGATCCAAAAAAAATATAGTATATTGGATGTTATTGGCTGTGAATACATGCTTTTAGCCCCATAATCGTTCACAACAAAATCAAAAATATGGGCCACGGGCCACTTAAGAGCCTCTACAAAATTGGAAACATGGGCCGAAGGGAACAGAAGAGCCTCCACAAAATCGGAAACCTGGGCCAAGGGCCAGTGAAAGTCTCTACAAAATCAGAATTTCCAAATTCAGATTTGAGGGGTGCTTTGAGGATCTTTGGTCTGGGGGACTGGTCTCGGGTGGGCTTGTGGGAATTGACGGGCCGGTGGGGAAAGGTTGGTTATTAAATTATGTTGCGTGTAGGTACCGATCCCCAAAAAAAAAATAGCAAACCAATGCAGACCAAGCCTAAAAATATAATGGTGTCATATCATGGTGCTTTTGTGACGATACTGATTGATTATATCAGTGAATGGATGTTGTTGACTATTTTTACATATTTTTAGCCCCGCTATATCATTCATAACAAAATCAAAAATATGGGCCACTAGCCACTTAAGAACCTCTACAAAATTAGAAGAATGGGCCGAAGGCCATTTAAAACATCTACAAAATCGGAACCGGTTGCAATTCAGGTCCAGGGATTTCTTTGAGGATCAATAAAAGGTTTTGGGGGATTGGTATATGATGAATTTATGAGGGATATATTTCTTTGATCAAGAATGCCCAACCTTTTTCTATTTTTTAGGTATTTTGTTTGGATGTTTGTAGCTGTTTTAAATTTGTTTTGCTTAGTTCCTCTGGCAATCCAATACTACAACGCAATATGTACCTATTTTTTCATCGTTCTTGATATTCCTTTTTCACATTTCGATTATTTTTTTTGATAATTCTTTTCTATTATTATTTTTTTCTTTGAATCTATACCATGCTTTGAAGCGCCCGCGAAACAGAAGCATTTTTTTGGCATATTTCCAAATTAATATTATTTAAAATTAATTTCCAAATTTCAATGCCACAAAAAATGCGAAAATATTTTATATGTTAAGTATTTACAAAATCAAATAAAATCATATAAAAATATATTATGAGATTATAGTCCAATTTATTTCTCTACAAATTACAAAATATATAATAAAATCTAAAACAAAGCCTAAAATACCTAAAAATCATAAATATCACAAATTCTAAAATATATCAAAAAAGCATCCGAAAAATCATCCCAAAATTATTCCTTTATATAATTTATAATCAATTTAGAAATCATTCAAGATACCCAATCATTTCCACGAAAAAAAAAAAAAATATTTCAAATATTAATGTATTAGATTTTAAAAGAAAAACAGATAAGGTAATAATTTTTGTAAGTCATTTTCTTCCTATAATTATATTATATTATATTTTTTTTTCGAACCTTCCGCCCGACGCATACCATACATTATCTAATATATTTATAACACATTATTTCCATCTATGTTATTTATCATAATATATATTATTTTTAAATCTATCCCATAATTCAATTTATTCGAATTAAAAATAGAAATATATATAATTTATATATAATTTATATATTTTTATATATAATTTATATATAATTTATATATAATTTATATATAATTTATATATAATTTATATATAATTTATATATAATATTATATAATTTATAATATATATATATATTTATCATATCTATAATATATATATTAATATATATATTTATCATATGTTATGTGCATATTTATATATATTTAATTCAACGATATTCAACACCGCTTACTAGTTCGGACGTACATCCGGCGCTCAGGTTCCAGCTCGAAGCTCAACCACGACCTCAGGGGTCAGGTGCGCCCTAAAGATCCCTAAAGTGCCGTACTCTCGCGGTGACAACCAACGGATCTTTAGCACTCGGAGATGGAGAAATGCGAAGCAATGAAAACCATAGGAAAACCATAGGAAAACCATAGGAAAACCATAGGAAACCATTGGTTAATGGGATTTTATAGGGATTTTAATGGGATGAATGGGATATACATGGATATACCCTCTGGTAAATTTCCCATTAAAAATGGTGATCTTCCATAGTTATGTTAGTTTGCCAGAGGGTAACACTCTTTAAGATTCTTTAAGACTCTTCGAACAAAATCATGATGTAACTTAAGATTGTTTGAACATGATGGATTTTGAGAGCCAATGAAAGATTGTTGCATGATCCTTCATGGAGTCTGAACCATTTGACCAACCCAGAAGCATCTCAGCAGGGTCGCTCCATTCACAGCGATCTCAATCAGACGTTTTTTGGCACGCGGTCAAGACGGTTTTTCTTGCTAGGAGAGGCCACAGGGTAGAGATAGTCATGTGGGTCCTTTGCAGTTTTGTCGATGGTTTTTTTTGTGACTGACATGATGTGTATACATGATCCACAAGGCAATTTTTCTCTTTGTTGATTTTGTTTTCATGGTTTTCTGCTCTTGCTCGTTCAATTTTAGAATGGAGATTGGTACTGGAGAGCATTGAGCCCTATGCGCGATCAATGGAAACCTATTATCCCAGATTGCAGCAAGAGTGGGCAACCCTTCAACCCAATTCGGTTCTCAAACGACAACGCCGCCACCCTGTGGCTGGGGGTGAGCTGCTTGCCAAAAATATGATGCAACAGGCTGAAGCCCTTTTGGGCCCAACAGCAGTCTTTTTTGACTGGTTGGGCTGCCAGCCAATGAGCATCTGAAAATCACAGATGTTTCTCCCTGCCACCAAAAGCTGAATGAGCTGTCCCTAGTCAAAAAACTGTACGCGAGAACCCAAAAAACCACGGATTGATGGATTGGCCACACTTGATGCAAATTATCGAATTGCAGCAACGCAACAACAATTTTACATTTTATCCCTCAACCCCCGCAACATCCCTAGTTTTTCAACGGTTCCAGCATTGGTTCTTTGGGTCTCTATCTGAAGCGATCTCCTGTGCCATCATAAGACTCGCTCAAACAGGGCTTCCACACTCCTGGAAAGTGGAAGGGCACCGTGGGTGACAGGCCACTAGAACCAGTGGGATGGTAGGAGGATGTCGAAAAATCCCTCCGGCACTAGCTAAGGGTGTTGCCCTGACAGGGGTGAATCTGTCTTGATCTCAATGGCAACTTCAGAACTGTTTGGATTCTTGGTGCTGGGGATGTGCCCGAAATGGTACGACACGGGATGGTTTGGTACGTCTTGAGCTCAACTGGTGTTCGGGTCAGGATCGCTGTGTATTTCGGGTCGTGGAAACTTGGTTACGGCATGGGACCCACACGCAGACTTTGCTCATGCCCCACTTTTTGCGGAGTCTCAGCATAAGATACATTTTTGATACTGTTTGCATGATTCAGCATTGTTCCATTCCAAATGATCCCGTATCTACCAATACACACACACACACACCACTATATACATTTATATACCAATACATACCAATATATACCCACATGTGGGTCTACATATTGGGTATGTGTCCACATAGGTACGTGTGGGTGTTACATATGCGACACAAACTGTTCCATTACCTGATACCCTAGATCTGTCAACCGCAGCGCCAAGTCAATTAATCTCAGCTTCAAACACACCAAGTCTTGTTGGTAGCATCTCTATTTTGTTGGTACTGTCTTCACATTTTCCACTTAACTCACCAATCTTTGTCCGTTAAAGATCTCCATTCTTGAACCAATCTTGGTGGTTAATTGTTAAACCAACAGCTACATGTTTTCAGAGGTGCTTCACTCCCCATATTCTTGTTTATTTCAAGGTTGGTTTATCCAACTATAAATGGAATATACCCTGATACTGACATATTATGCAGTTTTATGAGTGGCTTGGTATGTAATTAACCACTTAGTAACTTCAGGTCATATGTAAATCTAAATGTACATAAATGTATATATATATATATTGTTGGTATTTGTTGGTTATATGTACTAGAATATCCCCATTGTGTTGCACCAACATCCCATTAATTCCTGTCAAATCATATTCAATCAGCATCTTTTGTCATAAAAATCCCATTCAATCCCGTTAAATCCATTCAATCCCATTGAATATCATTCAAAATCAGCATGTGTTTATCATCCAAATCCCATTGAATCCCAATAAATCCCACTCAATTCTCATCAAAATCCCATGAAATCCCAGTAACTCCCATGAATTCTCATTGAATCTCATTGAATCAACATGACATCATCATTTTCATGAGGTGGCCTCCAGACAGCTTCGGGCCAGGGCGATCATGGCCGGATCCTGGCGACCAAGGAAACCATGGCGACTTACCCAGAAAACAACGGGGGAATCCACCTGCAAAAATGGTGGATTTTGGTGGATTTTGCCATGAAAAGTCGATGTGATCTCTGCAGATTTTTCGATTCTTGCGGACTCATTTGGGACGTCGAATGATGGTTTCAAGGCCCCAAAGATGATGTTTAGTGATCCCAAATCTACTCCTATGAACATCCCATCACTGGATTGATTTATGGGAAAATTTACAGGAAACCATGGATTTTCCTATGAAATAGAGGGGTTTCCTGTAAATTTTCCCTTAAACCAATCCAGTGATCCCATCAAGTCGTTTTAGATCCCTATGAAGCCAACGGTAACTTACGTCGCTTTCTGACTTGGGCCCCGCCGGCCGCTTTGTGGTGAGTTCCCCCGGGGTCCTTGGCTGGAGCCCCAAGAAGCTGCAGGGCCACTGAAGCCTCACTGGTTGGTTGAGAAGCCCCACCCTCTGGTAATTAAACATAGCTATTGAAAATGGCCATAGAAATTGTGGATTTTCCCATGAAAAATGGTGATTTTCCATAGCTATGTAACAGTTTACCAGAGGGTAATGAGAATATATGATAATATGAAATACGATATTTGCAAGAGAATGTGTTTTTACATAATGACTATCTATGACAATAATGATGATGACTGTGTTGTGACATATTGGTGACATATATTGCATAGTGGTTGCTGGATCGTCCCCAAGTGGTTTTTTAAGCGCACAAAACAGGTTTTTTCCATCCCCAAATTGGTGGTTTATTGGGTCTACCAGATTGATGGGATCATAATTAGGATCCTATCAAACATGGCAAAGATCACTGGTGGTTTCAATGGAATATTTTAGGGGGACATTTACGATTTACGGTTGAAACCATTGAGTTTTTCCAGTTCATTCCAGTTACAGTAAAGGGAACGAGTCCTGCAAAACATTGCCCTTCAACTTGACGCCCCGAGTCGATCAGCGGATCATTTGGATTTGTCTGAGAATGGGATGGGATAACCCCAAAAAAACACCGGTTTTGGATAATAATTTCCTCCAGTTTTCAATGGCGAAAGTTGGGATCTCCCCCTTTCTTGAACATACCCATATCATATTCTTGGTGAGACTCTATTATATCCACATGATATGCTTATAAACTGGTTGTAATTTGTCTACCACCGCTTTTGCCTGAGAAATTTCCCAATTTAGGACAAATCTACTTCCACTCATACATTATATCCCCCTCTATCCCCAATTTGTATCAAGTTGTGCATCTTTTTACTTCCAAAAGGATGCAGACAAGCACCATCAATTTCCAAAATCAAAGTGAAATAAACATGTTCTGCATCATTTTTTAGGGCTTACACCCACAGGTCCAGGCTGCGGCTGCAGGTGGCACGTCGCAGGCATTGATGCAGCGACACAAGGTTTGACCTTGGACGCAGCGCATTTTCCACCAACATGTGAAACCAACCATGGGGAAATCATTGGGAGCTAATGAGAATGGGGTCAAGCAACAACTTACTGCAATAAGATTCTGGGAACATCATTTAAATAGTATGCCAATAACTGGTATTCATCACGGTAGATGGGGAAACCACGTCGATATAATCTGGTATAGGAGCATATAACCGAATAATTTTTCTAGTCAAATCCATATAAGCATTTTCAATCCATCCGGAATCCAGTATGCTGGGATCGAACTTAAGCAGAGGGAATCATGATGAGGATCTCAAAGGGAATATAACATAATATAACCAACATTAACCAACAAAATGGGAATCTTGATATCTGATTGAGAGGAACTATGTATGATAGCCAGCACGCAATTTATACAACTGATATAGTTTTCATCACCATCCTATCAACCAAAAGCGGCCAAAGATTTTCTGTTTGGTTAATGGCTGGGTTTACTCGACATTACAGGACAACCATGGTGTTTTTACTAGGAAAGATTGGAATTCCTGCAGATTTTCCCCTTGAAGCAATTCCAGAAGTTTGTGGGAAACTATCCTGGAGTGAAATCAACAGTGTTTGGGGCGATGCCCGTGGGGGTAGGATATCCCAGTTTCAACAACCGGTTGGCCATTGGCCATTGGTACAAAATACAAATGGTATCAAATGGTCATGTCAATCATGTCTAACTTGAGAGAACAACACTGTTCCTATTTTTCTTTTTGGCCGTCTTTCTACTGTCTATATATATGCCTTCATCCAGTCACTTTGCTGGAATTGGTTCCCATCACCTTGTAGGATTTTACAGATCTCAAAAACAATCGTCCTCAGATTCGATGCCCATCCCACTGGCCCCATGGGGGTTTCTCAAAATGGGGGATCCCCAAGTCACCATGCTTGTTTCAATACATTTTGATGGTGTAATTTGATGTAATTTGGGGGTAATCCCATTTCAGGAAAGCTCCACATGCGGCATGGCATAATGTAGCAGTGGACAATTGTCCACTTGGTTCGATGAATATTCCCAGCTATGAACCTCCATTTGGTTCGGGGATTTCCGAAATTTTCTATGATTCTCCAGGACATCGCCATAACAATTGATGGAAAATTGCCCAATGATCATTTTGTAGATGTTTTTTTGCAGTCAGAAACCTGCATTTTTAGGGGATTTTCAAGCTTGCCACGTTTGATGACACCGGAGGGTAAAACATCAGATGTTCCATTGACTATAGATCAATCATCCCCTTATTGTTGGTTCATTTTCCCATTCATCACCATTTACAAATGAATTGTCCCATTTCCTAAATATCCTAAATTAGAAGAGATTGGATATATGCCCCTATGAATTATCCATTAAATCAACCATGAACGTCCCAACTCCCTCAACTCCAAGGGTTCCAACGACCTCTGAGTTCCGAACACCAACTCCGCAGCCGCGCCGTCGTCCCAGTGGGCGCCCCGTGGTACGCGAAGGGCGACTCTGCGAAGTGCTTGGTATAGCTCGGGCCCATGAGCTCCTTGGGGGGAAGCCAAAGAGCACCAGAAAAATTAGGGTTTTCATGGAATTTCATGGAATTTCATGGAATTTCATGGAATTTCATGGAATTTCATGGGATTTGAATGGGATTTGAATGGGATTTGAATGGGATTTAGTGGAATTCAATGCCCCTTTAAGATGGTGCCCCAGGTCAAAGCTGGCTTACAACTAGATTTAAGCAGGTTAACTGTTGGGTTTATGGTGACTATCACCTATAATAACCATAGTTACATGGGGTTGTAAACCAACAAATATACCTTTGGGCTAGGGGGGCACTTGCAACCTTGTATAACGATTTGCTAGATAACTTGCCAAACATGGGGATATGGTTCATGATAATGGTGAAACACGGTTGATAATCATGGTTATAACCAATAGGGTTTGCCCAGAAATAATCAGAATTTCGGCAAGTCCTAAGGCCTTCAGGGACCAGCTACAAATCCGGGAGTGATTCACCAGAATTATGAAGCAGGTTTGGTTTTTGGGCTGACCCTCTGGGGGCAAAAAGACATGATGCAACATGGCTTCAAGGGGCGCGAGAGCAATCAAGAAGGTTCGGAATTTCACCAACATGGTGCTTGATGGGGCTGGTATTTCAGAGATGATCTGTAGGAAGCCATGGATCATTACCTTATTCACGAAAGATGTTGGTAGTTCTCCCGAAGATGGGGCTATGAAGATATGACCCCGCAACTTGCGGAGATCATTGTCACCCTCTTGTCAAAAAGGATTTGATCCAAGCCCATCATACAGGGAACACATGGCGTATGCTTCTAGATGGATCTCGATGGGGTCAAAGCATGGCAAATCAATCTTTGGCAATTGAAACGCCACCATCCTAAATGGTTTGCTCATTGAAAACAGGGACCTTTGTAATCGCCAGGATAGATTCTCAATCCCTGATGGATGGCAATACTGCTGTGAGCCTACCCTACGCTTGACGCTTGAATATGACTTGTAGTTAAGATGAAACATTTTGCTGTCAGGGCTCTACTTGGGTGTGTTCCAACAGATCTTGGCAGATTCTGACACGCTGCCAAAGTGAAGTGTTTGGATGCGTCAATGCGATGTGTCATTTTGTCAATGCAGTCCCGTGAGAGAGTCAGAGATTTTGTGCCAATTCTTTGAAGACAAGAAATTACCCTCTGGTATTGCCTAACATAACTATGGAAAATCACCATTTTTCATGGGAAAATCCACTATTTCTATGGCCATTTTCCATAGCAAACTGTTAGTTTGCCAGAGGGTATATCCCATTAAATCCCATTAAATCCCCATTTGTTGATGGTTAAATCCCTATAAATGGCCATTTTCAATATGTATGTTAGTTCACCAGAGGGTAATTTCTGTTAGTTTCGCATTTCTCCATCCCCCCCGCGCTTCGCGTCGAAGGGACCTTAACCGGATCATGCAAACCTTGACGTAAATGCGAGAGCCGGCGATAGCAGCGCCACTCCTCACCGGACCATCTCCGAAGTGTTGGGGATACCCTCTGGTGAACTAACAGTTCGCTATTGAAAATGGCTATTTATAGTGGATTTTCCCATGAAAAATGGTGATTTTCCATAGTTATGTTAGTGTACTAGAGGGTAAAATCTCCAACAAATAGTGACGTTCAAAGTCCCCAAAACAAGACATTTACAGACATTTACCCCTGCAAAAACTTGGCATGCTTACCGGTCTAGGTACACTAAGTACCACCATTTTTGCATTTCGCAAATGTGTTAAAACCTTTTTGATGGAGAGAGTTATAACACCTTCCCCACTTCACCCGTGCCGTGCAGCCAAGGTGTGCCAAGCATCTGAGCGAGCGAATTCCATACAAGGACCTCACTCAAATCATTGGACGCCCAATTATTAAGGCAGCCTTCATAGGCTGTTTTTATTAAGAAAACAGGTCACAAAAAAATGGAAGAAACCATTCTTTTGAAACAATGACACGTTTGGTCTTTTCCACTTGAAGACGGCTGCAACAACACATCCTGGTTTAGCTATGGGAAGCTCGTGGATTCCCCCATCTCCTGCATCGACAGCACAAGAAATTTAGGAGGCACAAATTGATGTGCGTTGCAATTGTACAGTGTTGCCCAAATAGCCACAGAATAGAATGCCACAATTAAGTGGGTTTTTGTAGCCTATCCCAGGAACTCAACTCTCCCGCCTGTCTTTCCCAGGTATCATTGGGCTGGTTTAAATGAATATCCGCAGGAAAACACGGTTTTTACCTGTTTTGAGTAGGAAATGCAGGGCTAAGACCTGTAATTCTTTCCTTTCTCCAATTCCAATTCGAGGAGACCGGTGACGAACCCTCAACTTTCCCAAATTTGATGGTGAATCATCGTTTTCCCCTTTAAACTTAACATTTTGGGTATCACCCTTGGGTTTTGAATCTTCCAGCTATTTTGGTCGCTCGACCCATCCAAGTCATCTTGTTGCTTGTACATCCCATTACCTCAATAGATTATACACCCACAAAATATCTTCGGAAAATATCGCCATAAAATGCTTGGTCGAATATCCAAGTCCCCCATCTCGCCGCAACGCTTGACGCGACCGAATGGCGCCAGACAGCGCAGTCGATGACGTACCAAGTGTGAGATCCAAGTTCCTTGAGGCATGCAGCGGAGCTTCTCTTGGATATCCACCGATGGAACTGGGGATCTGACCACTAAACGGCTTGGTAGATACGTACTCATCGTATGAATGCGGATGAATGGGCCATTCAGAAAGACCTTGAAGTTGGGTGAACACCATGAAGGATTTGCGATCAAAGTTCTTCGATCTGCATCCCATTTAGTAAAGGTTGATAACCCATGTGTATATATATATATATTTACCATGTGGTAAATTAACATAGACCCTGGCAGTCATCGGGATTGGAAGATGAGTTTCCTCTGAAAATAGCTATTCTCAGGGTCGAACTGTTAATTAATACCAGAGGGTATGTAGAATCTAAGTGGATCATCGACCCAGCCGGCCTCATGGCCTCGAATGACGATTTCCAACATGGGCTGAGCCTCACAGTGGACGGGCCCAAGGGGCAAGCCTCTTGGGGCCGTGGCGATGCACCACTGACACCACTGACACCACTGAATATATCAGATATGCGTAAGATATCATACATATAATGTGTACACTTCGAAACAATATCTATCTATCCATCCATCCATCCATCTTGTTAACATACATGCATCCTTATGTACATCATGCTGTGTACATCAGAGACACATCCAAGTGTCTGGGACATCTGGGCTNGCATCCTTATGTACATCATGCTGTGTACATCAGAGACACATCCAAGTGTCTGGGACATCTGGGCTCATCAGGGCCCTTGAGCTGTCATCGAGTGACATCAAAAGTGTGAGAGCCAACTGCCTGCATCNAGAGACACATCCAAGTGTCTGGGACATCTGGGCTCATCAGGGCCCTTGAGCTGTCATCGAGTGACATCAAAAGTGTGAGAGCCAACTGCCTGCATCCAACAAAACATCCAGTTGGATTTTAACACATCTATCTATCAAAGCTTTCTATCAAATCTATTCAAATCTTCTCTCATCTCATCCGACCGAATCCAGCAATCAACAAAACTATCAATTCAACTATCAATTAACCTACTTGTCCGATATTATCTATCTATTTGAGTTATGGATTTCCATGGCCACTTGTGACGGCTTACTGTACTCCATTTTGAGACACACCCATGCATCTTTCCATCTATCCATTTACACATGGGTTTTTGGATCCAGAAGCCACCAAAATCGGATGCTTAACACAACATACGACCAATTGAGTGGTTTCTTGGGTCTCAAATAGGGATCAAAATGGATCAAAGCATTGTATACCAGATTTTGAAAGCATGATGAACATCCATACTTCCCAGCTATTTTCGAGCTTTTGGTGTTAAAACATGTTAAAGCCAGGGGATTTCATGGGTTTCCACCCCTCCAAAAAACGTTGACCTCTAACCAGGCCTCATCCTTCGCCCGCGCCAAGTGTGTCGGGCTCCACAATGGGCCACTCTCTGCCAGCAGTCCAAAGGCGCCAAGGTAGGTCTCAGCGCTGTCCATGGAGGGACTTGGGTTTAAAGACCTATAGTAACCCCCAGCACAAGAATGGAATTTGGTACATTCCACACGTCATTCCACTACCAAACAAACAATAGAGGTTGTTGTCATCCCTGGCTCCATCTAGGTCCCGCAAGATCCATGGTAAGTATCTACTCAGTGCAAGTAGGTTCAACTCGTTTCGACTCATTTTGAAGTACAGTATTTTCGCAAGTGTTTTGAAGAGTTCCCCGTGAATCTGATGGTGAGTGAAGATCCAAAAACAGGTGGATGGAATCATATATTCTCCAGTACATGTGTGCAATTGGGATGAATCAAAAATGACACCACACCCTTTCAGCTGTCATTTCCACGACAAGATTCATGCAGTTGCATGGGAGCAACTGCGAATTTTAGCTAAGAAACATGTGGTTTCATTTTACCTGCAAAAAAAATCAGGATTGAACCAACAATGGGTGATATTGCCTGATATAATCAATAAACACTGCCAATGAATTGAACGATGTTTAGACTACCCAAAGTGTCGCATGGATCGCCTCAAGAATCCTGGAATTACCAACCCAATAGGTTGACCACCTACGACACATCAACCACAACCCCACTCTGGTTAATCCGGATCTATAGTTGGAATTTTCTTGTGGATATCCTCATATTTGTACTGTTAAGTTGTTTGGAATTCCTATTTCAAATACTTCAACATCCGCCAAATCGCCATTCTTTCTCGCACACAATCCAGAGATATCCAGAGATTTTCCCACTGAAATCCCCGATTCTCTGGTTCCAACTGGTTCTACCCTCTGGTAAACTAACAGTTTGCTATTGAAAATGGACCATTTATAGTGGATTTTCCCATTAAAAATGGTGATTTTCAATAGCTATGTTAGTTTACCTAAGGGCAACTCCCCATTTCCACCCTCCGCTGCCGCCGCGGCTCCACACAGTCGGGTCCTCGCAGGACTTCGGAGGTGGCCTGCTGTAGAGCTTTCTCGGCCAAGGTGCTGCGCGTGGCGGCCTGGAGCTGAGAGGAACTTACCTGATTTTTTGAGTGTCAGAAAGTTAAATCTAGTTATTATATATATATATATATAATATACATATATATATATATATATTTATGCAATATAACTGATAATACAATATATCATTAAAACATATCATAACTAATATTTAGTTCTCTATGGAACCTAATGGAATGGAACTATTACTTAAGATTTATCTATTACTTAAGTACCTAATGGAATTATGATCAGTAAGTTTTAGTCAAATAAGATAAATTAGTTAACTGATTCACGGTGAATGATCATAGGAAGAAACTAGGCTATAAATTATAATCTTGTAGTCCTGATAACTTATCAGTTGATTTAACGCATATCATAGCAACCTTAATGTAACTATATCATAATCTTATTGGCAAGGTGACTATGGGTTACTATGGGCGGAACACAAAAATAGTGAATTGGCAAAATGTAAATCTACTAAAACTTCCTGTAGATACATGAAGTCACCTCTCGGGAAGCAAACTTCGACAGCCAAACAGCTCTATACCATCTGCCGCAGCCACGCTTGGCTTGGTCCTGAATCGCTTTTTTTTCCACGTTTCAAAGATGTTTCGGAAAAGTTGCATCTGTACTACTCATTCTGTAGGATCAATGACCTTTGTACATCTCTTTAGGGGTTACCATACTATACACCAAAAAAAATGGCCATTTCCATCGGAAAACTGCAGGTCTCAAACCCTCGGGAGCTGCCTCAAGCTCCTCCTTGGCACTGGCAGACTGTGGCACCTCGAAATTCGTGACGTACTTCCATCATCAAGGGGGTCTTTTGAAAATACCATCTACATAAAATGGGTATAATGATGTACAATGATATACAATAATATACAATGATGTAAAATGGGTACATTTCCCCAAGTCTACTTGGGACCACTTGACACACCACAAATTCCATCTCATGCCAATAGGAACATGATCGGCCCATCAGAGAGAACTGGAGGAAACAACCAGCAGCAGCCGCGAATCTCATCATCTGCAATCTGCACCTGCTCCATTTCGGAGAAACCAAGTTTCTTCTGCTTCGCAGAAAGCTCGGCCTCAAATCATGGCAGCTGACATCCTTGCATAGCACCTTTGTATTTTTTGGGCACTGTATGCTTCCAGAGATGTTGGACTTCCAAGCATTTATTGTGAATTTGTGGTATGCCACATTCATACAAATTGAATCTTGGCCTCAAACCGATTAAGATCCGACAAATTCTGAGATCTACAACATCCAACCCAAGACCTCCCTTAAAAAACAGATGTGACACCCTATAACCATGGAAGCCGTATGGTTTTCCAACGTTGCTTCCAGTGGTCCCAGTGGTCACCAAAGAAGTCCTCGCCAGGGTGCTGCAGAGCCATTCCGATAGCCATTGGATGGCGCCATGGGACAGAGTTAGCACTGCTTGTGGTAGAAATGGTGTGGTACACTGGACTCAGAGGGTTTCCATTTTCACACCCCAAAGATTGATTAAACAAATGAAAACACTGAGGATACAAGATGATACAAGTGCATGTCAGAGCTGTTTTCCATCTGTTTCAAAGGGCCTTTGCGATGTTTCAAACTTTCAACGATCGTAAAACTGAGCCCTTTGGCCTGGGAAGTACTGTCACTCTTCGGCCTGGTGTCATCCCAGAGGATAGGCTTCCCAGTTCATGGCTAGATCCATGTCGTGCCGGCCCAATATCAGCTTGAGCCAAAGACTAAGCGATGACGCAAACCATTTTCAGTGCTGAGACGCCGAAATGGGAGGTGTCACTACTATGCCCGCTAGTGATAGTTTAGATCGCTTCAATCCCCACTTTTGTCATCTTTTGCCTGTTTATTTCTATCTCCAACATGCCAATTCTGCACTTCACTCTTCCACGTATCACCTGCACGATCTCAGCTTCCGGACAAACGATTGGAGTTTACCACCAGATGTGGCCTCAGAGGGGCACAAGTCTAGTGATACTCTGGGGTCAAGTCATTGCCATTTTGTTGGAAAAGGGGAAGCAATTTGGAGGAAATCATTGATTTCTGCAGCAAATAATATGTGTAGGTCACCTATGTCTACTTTATACTTTACTGCACCAACCTTTCTTTTTTACCCCAGTGACGATATGTGGGGTCCGATGATTTCATCGCCCGACAGCGTTGTGGCTGCGTGGCTGGTCACAATGGGTCCTCCCCCGAAAGTGTGCAAACATATGCAAAAAAATTGATTACCTTCTGCCAATTTCACACTTGGTTCTGCAAAATAACATATCTTAAACACGTAAATCATCGAACCAGACAGGCCATCTTCAATCACACTTTTAAAATCACAAGAGAGTACATATCCAAACACTTGGATGATCCTGGAAGTTCTTGTAAGTGGCCAATGGCTTTGAAACCAGAAAAAAAGAAAACATCCCAGTCCCAGTAGGGTCAACTGCATGGGTCTCAAATCGGGACGCTAAACAACGCCACAAATGACCAAGATTGTGGGTTCCATGGCATTCCATGGGTGATATATATATATATATAAATATCATGTATATATATATATATATATGATATCATATATATATATATTTATCTATTTCGTTTTGATCTTCAGTAAATGAATAGAATCAGTTTGAACCTGACACTCCAAACCAAAGAATAATGACAGGCATTGCCCAAAAAACATCATTTTATCATATTTTATCATTGACCAACAAATTATCCAACAAAACAATGATATGCATTCACAGTGATCCTGCATCATTACCATACTCTCATCAACCAGCGGTCGTGAACACATCAGAATTAAATTAAACACTATGTTAAACACTATTAACCAACATGGGTACATCAGTATATTCTTACATAGGTATATAAACCACCATTGTATTTAATACACTTTTGTATCATATTAACCGGCATGACATTGCCAACCAACATTAGCTTGCATCTTGCAATCAGCCAATAGTATTTTGACAAACAAATCACAATGTTCATTGTAAACAAACAAAATTTAATCCAGGTCCTACTATATCTCCCAACATTATTCACCACCAGTATATTGATACTGCCAAGAGTGTATCAGCATCATCATCACACAGCCATATAGCAGGAAAAGAATCTTAGATTTAAAGTCCGACTGGTCAGAATCTACTTACGTACAGAAACATCCAACCATACGGGCAGGAAACCATCAACTCCATCATATATATATATATAGAAACGTAGAGCAAATGATCAATACATATCAGTACATATTTCATGAACTACTAACCAAAGTTGAACAAACATCTCACCATATCTCACCCAACAGCTGCGCAACGGATCCTTTTTCCAAGCAAAGATCACACGCCGGTACGCTCCTCCACATCCATTTGCGTGGCACGTCGCACCGCCGCCACCGCACGGGCGCCCACGCGCCGGACCTTGCCGGGCTTCACCAATAGAAATTGGTTCATCAATTTCTACGATGGGGGACACATTCAATGACAATTCAACTACATCAAAGTGTGTGTATAAGATGTAGAAGTACAGACTATTACAGTAGCCAGTCCAAAAAATCTAAAAACCAAAAGGGAATTCACAAGAAGTAGTGGGGACGTAACAACTTGGCTTAACCAAGAGTTGTGACTTGAAAAAAACCAGATCTGGCCAAACAAGACGAAGGACTACAGTAACCAATAAGGACAGGGATTCACCAGCAAACACGGATTTGAATGCATTTGACTCTTTGACAAGCAACATTTTCGCGGTTCGCCACCAAAAATGATGGTGGATGATGGCGGTTTCACCGTGAACAATAGGATTTAACCAAATCAAGACAGGCTTAGGGATATCACGCTAACGAACAGCGGGGGGTTCACCCATGACAGTAAAAACGAGGAAAATAAGGTTGAACAAATGAAGAACAGCCAAGAACAATGATTTGGTCAATTAAAATGATTCAAAATGGAAATTCTCCCCAAGAATGGGAAGTGGGGTAGTCACAGTAAGAATATCATAGGCGCTTACCACAAGCAATGGGAACATAAACCGAGAAACAGGCTTGACTTGGGCAATATGTCAAAAAGCCTTCAGAGATGACCATGTTTCCATGAGTTTCAATAACTGCCATCTTTGGTGCTTTTCTGAATCACCTAACCCGAAGATTGAACCCAAGCCGAGGTATCATTCCAGCTACCATGGCCTCTCTGGATATCGGATATACCATGGAACCACAACAAAATGCACGTGTAATATGACTTGGGTACGTCTGAAAATACCCCCAAATGGCGAGCAAACATCGGGGAAAAAATGATCATCCAAAGGATCTGGGAGATTTCCCCAAAATTGTCAGAGAAATCAAATCCATTTACAGAAAAGAATGGCATTGCTTGAAGAAAATGAACAAAAACCAGTGGATTCTTGAGAGGTGTATACTGCATACAACAGCTCAAGATTGTTGGTCGTCCAAAGGTTACTGGCGGTGCAGGTTTTCCTTGAGGACAAATGTTTGAGCCCTAGCAAACTGCACAGGAGTTGAGTTCGGGTCTAGGGTCTTTCCCCGAAATGCATCTCTGGCTGAAGTGCAATCCTTCAAACAACTCTAAACAACATCTTTTTGATCCACTTTGAGTAGCAAATCCTCAACTCTGGAAAATAGAAATCACTGCTAAAACTGTCGAGCCACTCAACATACCCAAGCGAGGTCTATACTGTCTGGCAATCAAACGTGGCAATGGAAATTCCTCCAGTTAGTTCCATGCTTTTCCGAACATCCACTTTGAGTCCATCTACCAGCTAGCCAAAGCTAGCCATGTTTGGTTGCCAAGGGTATATCCAATTCACCATTTCATACGGGAACATGCGCTGCCAAGGAGCTCTTCTGGCCTAGATGCGGCGAGGCTGGGTGAATTGGGATTGCTACATCTTGTTTTTTTTGATGTACTGTGACTAGATATTGAATGATGTATATATATATAGATCTTCTTTAATAGATCACATGAAAGCAATATAAGATAGTATAAGATAATGTAAGATGATATAAGTAATATGAGTAATAAAATGTAATATATATAGAGCTATATGCACACACATCATAGTATCCTCTGGTCAATTAACATAGACCCTGGCAGATGGGGGTTGGAAGATCAGTTTCCAATAAAATATGGCTATTTTCAGGATCTATGTTAATTTACCAGAGAGTATATTAACTGTATATTATATCTTATTTGATCTTATTTGTATTTTGTCGTCTCCTTTGGTCCAAGCTACCGCCAGTTGGTGCAAGGACAACTCTGCAGTGAGGTCGATGAACATCACCGCCTAGGCACCGAACTCAGAAGGCACCGCGGCCACTTTTTGGCCAAAGTCACGGTGAAATCCGGTGAACTCCGGTGATTGTACCCATAGAGATAGTGTTTTAATAATTACTGTCTTAATGTCTTTTACCGTTTTACCCCATAATTTTGTGAAGTTGGAAGGCTTCACTTTCCTGGAACTTTGCACGATTTTTGCCACGCACATGAGAACCATGTTAAACCATGGTCTCCACCCGAAACAGACAGAAAACGGTCACCTCATTCTGGGGAAATGTCACCTGTCTCAACCACCTGTCCACACCAATGGCCAGGGTGCAGCATGGATCGAAAACAGAGGCCCTAGCTTCGGCTCATTCACCAGACCTGGGGTCAGATGTCAATGGATCCCAAGAGGGAGCCGACACATATTTCCTGGGCTTGTGGGAATTAGCATTTCAATGTCAAGTAATTGTAGTAGTGAGTGTAATTTTCAAGTAAATCTCCAAGAACTGGTACTGGTTGGTGATTTTTGCCAGTCCCCCGAGCGAAAGTCAGGATCATGATCCCAGGTGCGCAGGGAACCACGAGCTGAAGTCCCGGGCAGGGAACCACCTATGCCATCCTATGCCTGTAGTAATAGACGTGATCGAAAGGTTCATTTCACCCGCATTTTCCATCACAATATTCTGAAGGAAAATATGAATTATTGCCACAACAGCTGGAAAAACGCTGGCTCCCCATGAAACACGACAGCTGTCTACCGCCCAAAGGTTTGCCCAACTCCGAGGTTGCACTCCGGCCAAGTGTCCCAGGCGTCCTACGAAGGGAACCAACAGGTGCAGGAAGCACAGTCCTACACCTGGGTCGAGGGCTCAATCCCCAGCGCCCCCCAAAAAGAAAGCAGCAGCTGCCTCAAATTTCAAGAACAAAACTCAATCGATCCGAAGAAAAAGGATGCTCCAACCACCTTAGAGCTTCGCACGAGGAGCTGCTGCCACCAAGCTACGAGCGTAGAACCTCAGCGGTCGCCAGATCCACAAGCGGCTGGGCAGGGTGTTTTGTACGCAATCATATACCATGCTTGGAGGAGCATCCCACGGATCGCAACTGGTTAACCCTGGCAAGTGAGTAGCTGTACCCCATTCGTGGCTGGTCCCATCTGGGTGACCTAACTGCAGTATGGTTAATGAATGGCACAAACCACGACTTAAGTGGGGTGACCCTCAGTCAACCATCCAAGGCAGGATGTGAATAGTTTTTAGCAGCAAGGATTGGGATGGATTGGAGGCCACGAACTGAAGTGGCTCACGATATACAGCATGATCTTCATGTGCTGCAACATCAATCTGAAACTCACCCCTGTAACGGGAACCAAGTTCAATGGGACTACGCATGAACCGACTGACTCAAAGTAGAACTAGCCCACCAGGAGTGGTGATGGAGAATGGTCATATATTTTACGGCCCAAAGCACATGGACATTTGCTTCACTCTGATCATACAAATTTCACACAGCGCATCCAGTTTCAGCATGTTTCACACGAGCGGCTTCTTGCCAGCAATCGGTAGCTCTGCGATCTTGCACTTTCGGATGTGCCGAAGAAACAGCAGCATCAATCCTGGGAGCAGGGCAGCCTGTTTTGTGTCGGCTCAGGCAATCAGGACAACTTAATGAGGTGTTGACCATAGATTCCCAATATTTCTCCGCATGAGTCTCAATTGCTGCAGAACTATGTGCAAAATCTACTAATGTTGTTGTTGTGCTGCCTGCTGCTTCCTAAACTTTTGGACATATCCAAGTGGATTTAAGTGGAACCGTCCTGGATAGTCGAGAGATGTTGAGAGGGATTTCAGAGTGGACTATAACTTTCCCTCTGAACTAGCAGGGGTTACGGGCATTGCCGATAAGTTATGCCCCAGCCAATCTCGGAAACTCTTTCAACATGTGAAACCAGCCAGAGGTCAATGTAGCCCCAAATACACTCTGGTAATCAACAGTGGCAATACAAAATCCTCGAAAATCCGCTATAGATGGATAGAAATGGAGGTTTGACTGGGAAAATCATCTGTAAATATCTATGAATGGGGGATTTTCCCGGCTGCCATGTTTGATTACCGCATCGTATCCCAAATGTGAGCAACATTTTAGGTCGATCTCAAGCCACTCAACTCATCACGGGCCCCTCCGTCGCGAATGGATTCATTGCCCCATTTCACTGGTAGCAACATCCAAGTTGGGTCAGTGGTTGTAGAGACCCCCAAAAAGATAGAGAAGTAAAATCCCAATGATGTACATGATTTCTCTATCTTTTTGGAGGTTGCTTCTGGGGAAATTTCCAACAGCCTTTTGACCTGGTGGTCATTTTTCGGAGCTGGAGCCCAAGGATCGTGTGATCAACAACATCGCCGCGGTGTGGATCCTCAAGGCCTCTCAGTGGATGGCCGGAAGACAGGGCCACACAAACCAGCCGAAATGGCCATTTTCGAAGTTGAAGGGACCACATATTCAACCGTTGAAGCCTTGGCCCTGTTTGATGGTTTTTGGGTGCGATGAACTTCCTGAATCCTGAAGTAGTACAACCGCGGCCTGCACATGGAAGGCCTGGGGGAAAAAAAATGTTTTCCGCTGGTCGAATACTATTACTCTTTGGGGAGTACCCCCTAATGTAGAAACCATGGTTTATTGATCCGAGGTTGACATTATTTAGAGTTATATGACCATTCTATGAACCATATTATAAGTTGTATCAAGTTGTATTAAGAGGTACATGACCATTCTATGAACCAAATTATACGTTATATCAAGTTGTATTGAGAGTTATGTGACCATTCTATGAACCATATTATAAGTTCTATTTAGTTACAAATAAAACCGCATAAAACCATTATAACCCAATTGGTTTCCCTCCCCGTCAGTCGCGCCTCTCGCGACCAGGTCTCATCGATACGGCACACGTCATGGCCGTGGCCAGCCGCCAAGGCACGCCCATGCGAGCCGTGCGGTGCGGTCTGAATGTCCTGTCATCGTCTCATGAATGTCCTTAACTATATATCCTTTAGTTGGGTATTCATATACAATATACTATATACCAATTAACGGTGCTATTTATATGGTCATGTACATAAATATACATGCTCATCAGTTTCAAAGTGGAATAACGGGGGTATGAATGTTGGTATCTCAGGGACAAATCCCACCATCACGCACTTTTTTGAAAATGGTCACATTTTTTTCATCAACTTAAGATGGTAGAATTTGATATTGTTATATTTTAATGGGGCATTTGATTTTGATGGAACATAATGGGGATACAATGGCGGATACGTAAGCAAACATGTGATTTCGGCGTGTCTGAAAATGGGGGGATACCAATAACATGGCAATTTTTGTAAGGAAATATAGGTTCTAAACCGGTGGTTTTAGGGGTACTTCATTTTCAGACAAACCCAAGAAAGAGGTTTCATAAAGGATTCTCATATTTCTCATGAATTGAAGGCAATTTCGAGATACTGAAGTGTGTTTAGAAGAACCGCTGGATCATTTGCATCAAATTTTTGGATTGGTATCCGTCATCTTGGCGCTTTTCGGGGGCGTCCATTTATTCGTGAATTCTTTCAACATTGTCCCAATGGCCCATGGTTCAATGTTCAGGCTTTGGCTTAAACACATGTTCCGACCTGAGCATGTAGAGGTTGTTGTGTGTGACAAAGGTGTGCATGACTCCAGCCGGAGGTGCTGCCTGCCTACTGCTGACCCAGTCCCTTTTTGCGGTTGCTACTGATCTTTGCAAACTGGGTGAAACTAGCCTCCCACGAATCCAACATACGGTGCCCTCTATATTTGTGCTAAACATGCTCCCCATCCCGCGCAATTATTTCACTGAAACAGCTTTTGGAACCCGCAAAAATTGAACCAAGTTTCCTCGTAGTCTTCTGCAACTGCAATTGTGGCAGGAATGAAGAAGAGAAGTATTGCCTTCGTAGGGCCAGAAGATCTGTCAAACCGGCTGCTTTCATCCAAAAACAGTAGCCAAGAGGAAGGAGGCTGACTTGTTTCGCCTGAGGCATCGCCGTTGTTGGTCATACAGTATGATACTTCCAAACGACTCCAGGTGATATCAGTACACAGCTCCAATTTCAGAGTCGCACGATTTGGCAAGTGCTCCATTAAATGGTACATCTAGTAATCTAGAATCACTTGGTCACATTAAACCCAAGAATGAGACCCCCTTCAAGCTAAAAAGATTGGTGGGCTTAAATGTGGGTAGCCAGTTTGTTCATGCAGCCAGGTCGAGTGTCGATGGCGTGTAGCAGAACCAATTCGATCGACTCAAGCTGCAACAAGGACACGGCCGTGCGCGCGGACATCCTGGGGGGCCCACAATGTGGCACTTGAACCATGCAAAACATGGAGACATATGGGGTCTGATAAGAAAACCCTCAATCAAAGGTGGTATTGTACTGGAAAATCATGGGACGTAGAGATAGGCGAGTTTCAAATGCCATGTTTGATTTCCGGAGAAAGGTTTCTTGAGGAAAGTGGGAAATATCTGCTGATCATCAGCAAGTTGTCTGGAACTAAATGTGAATTACACTTCCTTCAAAGAATGATTACTTTTCTAGTGTGTACTCTTCTATATTTGAAAATAAATGTTGAACAATCTTCCAGATAAAATGGAATGTAAACAATCATTGAAACAACTGCAGCTGGTTGGTTCAGTTCTGTCGCCGTCTGTTTCCCATTTTTGTTCGTGTTGTACACAGATTAGCACACACCCACTAAAACTTTTGGGAGATCCCGCAAATAAATACAAACAGGTTAATAGGGCTGTCATATAACCAGCTTAAGATACATTAAAAATGAAGGTACAAATTCCCAACAGTAAAGCATCATTCCAGGGTCATGTTCTCTCTTTTGCCAAGTGAAATCCACACATTGGTTGGTCATATTCCCATTCTCGTCCAGTACGCATTCTCTACCCCGTTGTGCCACAACATCTCCATATAGGGTGAGATGTGTCAAGACTTTTTCACAAAGAAACATACGATCTCTGGGCAACTTTCCCCAGGGCAAACGTTTCTACATAGATGTGGAAAAAACCATTGGTGTCCCGTTAAATGATGTATATAGGGTCGTCTGAAAGACCTCTAAATCCATTCGCGAATCATCATTTTCCCTATGAAAAGTACCATAACTGGGGGCAAAAAAAAAAGGGGTATACACCATTTTCAGACAGATCCATCTGCATTCATGGTGGGTTTTCCACATCGGGATGGCCACCGGCGGCCAAGGGTCGCTAAGGCGGCCATGTGTCCTGGGCTGCACGAATTCGCCAAGTGTAGGTGATCTCTGGGGCCAGTGTAGTACGTATACATATAATATACTTTTGATGGTCATTTATCGTACATATATATATATATATGTATATATATATACAGAATACAACTATACATATATGACTATAAACATGGATAACTATAAACATGTATAACTATATAGAAAACGATTTTAGGATAACTATATACAAAATAACTATGTACAGAGAAGTACATATATAAATATAGCTATATAATACTATATATATAACTATACGTATATGTGTATAAAACAGTGACATGGAATGACGCACATATCATATACAAAAACATTATATACATACATAGTTATATAATAATGTTATATACACATCTGATATTGTATACTACACTGCCCAACATGTCAAAGTCATACAGAACCTTCTGCATTTTCCCGCCGTTGATCTTGAGGAATTGAGCTCCTTGGCTCCACATTTTGGATCTGACAATCCCTAACTCAGCTCCCAAGTCTAAGTCGCGACAGCAGAGGGACAAGTCGACTTATGGTCACTGTATGTATCATGAACGATATATCAAAAATCCAATGCCGGGATAAGCAAATTTGACCCATACGGATCTGTCTCAAGATGGTGAGCATACTCAAAAAACGGCAATTTTTTTGGTCAGGAAAAACCATGATCAACCAGCGGATGGTCCATGGGGCATCCTACTTTCAGACAAACTGGATGGAATCAATTCAAGTCCATCCTCACCATGGGATAGTCAGGGTACAGAATGGTGTGTTTTCAGATGGATACCCTCTGGCAAACTAACATAGCCATTGAAAATGGTGATTTATAGTTGATTTTCCCATCAAAAATGGTGATTTTCCATAGTTATGTTAGTTTACCAGAGGGTCATTATATATGACCGACATGCAGTTTATTCAACATTTGGCTAATGTGACAGTAGTAATGTGGTGAACGCAATGATAATTCTTACCCTATTTCCCAGATTTACCCTATTTTCCGACAAGACTAGCCCTTCGAACAGGAAGGGGCCCCCTACAGTAGTGATAAGTTGGTTTACAACCCCATCTAACTATAGTTATATCCCCTGTAAACCTTGGTTAACCAAGTTATTTGCGTCAACTTAGCTAACTATGGGGCCCCTTCCTGATCCATACCCCTGTCCCTTCGAAGCGGTTTCTCAGACACCGAGTTTCCGTGCTGTCGTGTATTGAAGAACTCAGCGGCCTCATCGAAAGTCACAGCGTTCGCACCAAGGTGTTTGCTCGATAAAAATGCCGCATTTAACCATGTAAAAAGGGATAGCAGGGATATTAGTTGAAATGGGGATTCAGTCCTATCAAATCTTGCCATATTCTTGACATATTTCTTCTTTTTGGTGAGTTTAACCATGACTTAAGCGGCGTGAAAGCATTTTCGTCTCCCTGTGTTTTTGCTGTGTTGCTGCACAAGCACCTGATGGCAGATTTCCCAAAAACTTTCGGAAAAGCTCGATCACACCCTTACAACAAGACGGGGGTACCCCCCAAACCATCCAAGTCATCAAACCATCTTAGTATTGAAACATATTGAAACAACCACGGAATTTCGAACATCCGCCATTCTTGGCCATATCAACAAAAAAATATATATCAACAATCTTTTCTGAAAATCAACTACAGAAGCTTACAGAAGCTTGCGCATCCCCAATGTTTTCGGCCACAACGAACTTCGGCGCTGCTCATCTCCCATCTCTATGCGCCGGACCAACATCAAGGCGAGCGCCGTCTGCGCTACCTCGGAGGCGCCAACCCTTGGGTCGGAAAATCATCGAACTACCCGCTGGATCCCTCTCTGAGATTTCAACAGTTTGCTGTTGAACATGGCCATTTAGTGCGTTTTTTCTCAGTTTGTTGATTTACCTATTGATAGCATCGTGATTTTCCAGTTCGCAAACTGTAAACGTTTACCACAGGCGATCGGCCACCATTTTTTGGGTCGGGGGATGGCCATCCAACCGACCTTCGAAAACGCACCAGGTCACAATCATCTCAAAGCTCGTCTCCCTCAGGATGGCCGTGATGACCCACTCTCCTTGGTTCAACTGTTGAGAGAACTGTGGGGTTTCTATGGGTGTCTGGAAATGGTGGAGAATACTGAGAATACTGGTTTGGTATGGTTGATAATGGTTCATGATTATCATGATTCTAATATATTGTAATACTGAATATGAATCAATAAACACGGCTTTTAACAAATGGGGATTTCTTAAACTGGAACCGCAACCATCCAACATATTAGCCATTTGAAACGTGGGGAAACTAGGCGACTGAAGAATTAGCTCTTGGATCATGCTTGGGATTTCTCAGGTGGAGTAAGCTTTCACATCATTCATGCAATAGTCTCTGTGCCCTCAAAGCCCGCAAGTATCCTTGTGACATTGGGTTTGTCTGAAAATTGGGTCCGCCTGAATTCACTGGTTTACCATTATATATTTTCATTCATTTTCCCTACTCAAATGCCATTTTGGGAATTTTCCCGTAGTTCTTCAGAATTTGACTTCTGGCAATCACTGGGCACCGCGAAAGTTTCACAGTTGGGCTGTTGTAGTCACGGCATGATTGACCTGGAGCCCATAGATCGGGTCTGTTTGGTGGCATGGCCATGGATGGTCCAGTCTTGTGCAACCAGGAAATGCGGCTACCAATCACCTGATTTCAACATCTTTTCGTCTGGTACTTTGAAATATTTTGAAATATGGTTTCCTGTGCCAATAGATAGATTATGATAATTCACCATCCTGAAATGCTTGGTGAAATAGCCATCATCTAAAGTTCCGTGCCAGCCACCAAGTATCAATGTTGTTCCTGCATATTGGGTCTCACATAGGTGTCGTGGTCAAAACATTATATATGGTTTATGGTCATCCACCCCACATTGGGAATCCTCATATCATGATGGATATATGTATATTATATATATATAAATCACTACGAATGGATTGATGACCATCGCCCAGCAGCGAAAGCAATCATCTCGGCCGGCTTTCAACCCCGAACTCGGGACCTAAATCTAAGTACCATAATGATTTGTATTAGTTTCACGTCTTCAATGATGGTTATAGTTTGTACTAGACAGTAGTTTGTACCTTCATTTCTTTTTCTAAATTATACGCTGACTACAGATCTTTTGGTATGCTTACCCTAGGGTATTCCATGAAAAATATTGAAAAAATCCCATATAGTCCATATAGATTCCTATTAAATCCTACTACGTCCCCATTGAATCATCAACTACAGTAGATTTACAATCAAAAATTCCCATGGAACCAGTGCCACTTTCCGTAGAGAATCCAAGCGCAACTAGGACCATCAAGTCCATGCGCCCTCGGAGGTGGTGAAGATCCTCGGAATGGTAGGAATAAGGCTGGGTAGCATGGTATCATGGGAGTAAGGCGAGGCAATTGTACAGATACATGTGTATGTTTTTATTTATTTATTTATTTATTTCTTTATGTCTTTATTTATTTATCTATTTATCTATTTATTTATTTCTACTTGTATCTATCTATCTATCTATTTATCTATCTATCTATCTATATAGATCATATACAATAATATATATATATATATGTGTATACTATTTACATATGCGTATAGATATTTCAACTTCTAGATTCATATGAATATAGAGATAAATATTTACATAGATGTACAAAACAAGGACTTAGGAGTGCCTCACTCAGGAAGGCTCTCTTTGAACTGCTGCCATAGCTGCCCCAAAACGTACAAATCTCTGCTGTTCCGCAGGAAGGTGGTGGTGTTAGGATTAGCTCCTCTGATTTTGAGGGAGAAATCCACCGATTGGGGGGCTCGTCAAAGCTCCTGAACTTGAATCCGATGAGAGACACATCTTCCAGACTCATCTTGGCGAATTCGAGATTAGGTGATGTGAAATTTTCAGGAGCTAGCCTTCCAACCGACTGGTAGCTGAGGTCAAAAAAAACTCTGTTGGGTGCTTCAGTTAGAACATGCCCAGCAAATCAGCAAGACATCGTTTTTGGTTCTTTGTTGTGAAGTTAGCCAGCCAACTTTGGAGGTGCCATATCAACCAACCTTTGCCCGCTTGATTTTCCTTCGCATTGCTGGTGTAGCTCATAGTAGGGCTCACTGTTCAGCTGAAAGAGGATGATTTCATTTCAAGTCTGGTTCTACACAGACAAACCCAACTTACTGGTGCTTAGCAGGGAATGGGGGAATGGGATGATTATGAATGGTTATTATAGGTCATTCCCTCATTCCCTGCTAAGCACCACTAAGCCAAATCATCCCTTTATACACAGTACAGTTCCTTTTTGGAAAGCAACTGCCACTCTGCAAAGCCACGGCCAAGCTTAGATAAACCTCAAATTTGAACCATGCTGCCACCAGTTGCTCTGACCTAAAAAGAGAACTAGACGACGGATGGCCCGAGAGCGAAGAGAAGTATAGTGAGATATGTAATTGTGAAAATCGTATAACATGAAATATATAGAGAGAAATAGAAGA
>BGPT01000952.1:18054-42042 GCA_003297045.1 Symbiodinium sp. clade C Y103 | reverse complement strand
GGCAAAATAGTCGGTGGGAAGACAATGGCCACCGAATAGACATCCATGCCAAGTTCCCTCAGCACCGTGGCCTGAACTTGCACATTGTTGTTCATGATCTGAGGATACAACGGCGGTGACCACAGCCAGTGGGCGGACCTTTGTCGCATCCGCATTCAAAGCAACAAGGCTTGCATCCAACTGACTATACTTCAGGCACCAAGCCAAGACTATGGGCCCTCCCCGGCCTTCACGCGGAACTTTGCCGCCTCCAGGGCCAAAGCAACAAGACTTGCAGCCAACCGCCTTCAATCCCTACGCCCAAACTAAAACCCTCCCGGCCTTCGCCGCCGCTTTCGCGCGGCGATTGCGCCAGTGGCGCTCCTCCTGGTCGCTAAGCCCTTGCGAGAAACCAGCAGCAAACTCAAATCTTCAATCATAACAAAGTCCGACTGAAGTAGGGTCCTGGCCTTTGCCGGCGACGGCATCGTGAAGATGCCGCGCGCGCAGGCCTGAGGTTTCAANTCCTGGCCTTTGCCGGCGACGGCATCGTGAAGATGCCGCGCGCGCAGGCCTGAGGTTTCAAGACCGGGATTTGGAAACAACAATCATTGCGCAGAGCCAGCGACAGAGAAAGCTGACAGCAGATACCAAGATATGCTCCAAAGAAAACTATAGGACATGCATTGCCTTCCCCCTCTCGCCTCTCTCTTTTTGGCCTTCCCTGGCGTCTTTGCGCCAGGAAGACGCGGGTGCGGAACCTGCATGCCGCGGCGGCACAAGACACGGTCAATCCTGCAACGCGTCCAAAATACATTCCAAAATACACACCGTTGTGTCGACCGTCATGCCGTACTCAAGGGCAAAGAGGAGTTCCTGCAAGGGCTCGTGGATCTACATAAAAATAACAAGCATCAGAACAATGGACAGGGCCTCAAAGGGAACCAGCGGCGCCTGCCATCATACAGAAACTTGACAGCGCCAATCTGAAATCAACACTCAAAAACATGATGGCGGACTTTTGGTCTAGCCTCATCAAAGTCAATGAATTCAATGTTGTCTGCCCAGCGCAAAGCCATTGNCAATCTGAAATCAACACTCAAAAACATGATGGCGGACTTTTGGTCTAGCCTCATCAAAGTCAATGAATTCAATGTTGTCTGCCCAGCGCAAAGCCATTGCAGGCCTCGAGGTGCCAAGATCAAAATACACANCGGACTTTTGGTCTAGCCTCATCAAAGTCAATGAATTCAATGTTGTCTGCCCAGCGCAAAGCCATTGCAGGCCTCGAGGTGCCAAGATCAAAATACACACGCTCACCCAAATCAGCAGAAACATCGATGAAAGGCGAGAGAAAATTTCAAAGTCAAAAAGGCTGAGGCCGCGGCGGACAGAAGGCAAAAGGAGTGTAAAGGAGTGCAGAAAATATGCTGAAAGCACCAAAACGCTGGCGGACAGAAACGTGTTAAAGAGCCATGCTTTCTCATGCGGGGCATGATGAAAAGGCACCCAACCACCACTTCAAGGTTATTTTAAAGCCCAAGTTGTAGCTGTAGTTGTAGTTGTAGTTGTAGTAGTTGTTGTTGTTGTTTGTTTGTTTGTTTGTTTGTTTGTTTGTTTGTTTGTTTGTTTGTTTGTTTGTTTGTTTGTTTGTTTNCTGGTGTTGCTGGTGTTGCTGGTGTTGCTGGTGTTGCTGGTGTTGCTGGTGTTGCTGGTGTTGCTGGTGTTGCTGGTGTTGCTGGTGTTGCTGGTGTTGTTGGTGTTGGTGTTGTTGTTGTTGTTGTTGTTGTTGTTGTTGTTGTGGTGGCAGTTGCAATTGTAGTTGTAGTTGTAGTTGTAGTGTAGTCAGATCCAAACTTCAAAAATCGACCCGAAACCCTCAGTTTTTAACACTTTTGACATGGAACTGTGCTTCGCGCCACAACGGCGTGCACTTTTTCGACATCGAATCGTCATCGAAAATCGTCAAAAAGTGCTCCGAACCCTGCAGTTTTTTACGATTTTCACTTCCAAATGTGCTTCGCGCCACAGCGCTGTGCACCTTTTCGACAACACAACTTGCAAAAGTGGTCCGAACATATGGTGTTTTGTACATTTTCACTTCCACATGTGCTTCGCGCCACAGCGCCGTGCACTTTTTCGACATGTCAACTTCCAAAAGTGCTCCGAGACCGGTTTTTAACACTTTTTACTTCCAAATGTGCTTCGCGCCACAGCGCCGTGCACTTTTGCCACATCTCAGCTTCCAAAAGTGCTCCGGAGCTGACAGTTCTTAACACTTTTTACTTCCAAATGTGCTTCGCGCCACAACGCCGTGCACTTTTTCCACATCGCAACTTCCAAAAGTGGTCCGAGACCGTCAGTTTTTAACNCTTTTTACTTCCAAATGTGCTTCGCGCCACAACGCCGTGCACTTTTTCCACATCGCAACTTCCAAAAGTGGTCCGAGACCGTCAGTTTTTAACACTTTTGACTTCCAAATGTGCTTCGCGCCACAACGGCGTGCAATTTTTCATCTCTCATCTGCCGACATGTCTCCGCAGCGAGCCTACTTTTCGACCCTCCGGAGCCACAAAACATTGGAAAAACAGTGTTTCGCGACTTTCCTACCTTTTCGCGCACCTGGATGTCTTCTCTTTTCACTTTCTCATCTCTCATCTTCTCACTTCTGACTTTCTTCATGGCTGTGCTTTTCCATCTGTCCATATTGTCGGAAGGTTTAGCTTCTAAACTTCCTTTGATAACCCGCAATATCAATGCTTGGGTGTGTCTGAAAATGGAGTGACTATAACCCAACGTCAATTTTAACCAACCAGGCGGATCATGGGCTTTACTGGGGATTTCACTCGTAAAAATGCTGGTTTAATGGAATGGAATGGAATGGGGATATAGTGGCAAATAACACTGACTCTGACAATATAAGGTTTAGGTTTGTCCGGAAAAGGAGCTTAAAGCACAATTTCAAGTATAATTGTGAAACTGATGACGAACAAGTGTATAAATCAGTCTATAGACCAGTGTATAAACCAGTGAATTCTTGGGGAACCGGACCCTCCCCCACAGGGGACGTTAACCTAAACGTCACTAGCTATATTATATCTGGTGCTGGTTTGGCTTTGCGGTTCAGGATCCTGTGTTCCTTTGTAGAAAATTAATGTTCCTTAAATTAAACAAATATATAAACACAAAGTAATTCCATGAACCAATGAAGTCTTCAAAACCCCAGAGCTATCCACAGTTCCTCCCCCGAACCGCAAGACAACAGGTCGAAGCAGCCACAAATGGTCACTGCTCCAGGGTTTCAAGCCGAACATTGTGGTTGAAAGTTGAAGATCATCATCCTTCTGGTAGGAATCAACAAACATCAAGAGGCCACCTTTCCCTAGAAACTTGAAGTCCTACAGCCAGCAACAGAACATCTTCCAAGGCTTAGTTCCCTGTGATGCATCCCTGCCTGGTTCTGCGGATTGGGCTTGATGCATCCTCAAACGCAGCAGATGGAAGCCATGGCCCCTGTAGTTCGATGATTCGTTGCAACCTTCTATTGGAAGGAAACCATCAACTAACAAAAACTACCAAGATGCAGGAAGGGACACACTAGATGGCTTAGTTCGTTTATAAACTGAGCTAACTAGGATTTCTGTGGATTTATGGTGGATATATGATTGATCCATATATCCGTACATAGTTTGATGATATTAGATGTGGTGGTATTACAATACTTGAACCCTTCATGTGTGTCATTGACCAACACAAGAGTAACAAGCCGTTCCCTTGGGGATTCTGAGATTTTGACCCATTCTCATGTTGGTTGATTGGACCCCTATCAGGGGCATTGTTCACAGGCAGGCTGCGAATGAAGTGAGGTTCTGTGCTCTGAATCTGCTGAAGCAATTCCTGCGAATCCGGGCAGACCCAACCATGTGTGTGTGTGCCACGTTTGATGACACCCTTCTGGGAGAATTTGACATATTCCTCCACTTAGGCGATGGGATGGGATATAGGGAAACTGGTCAATGGGTTTCTAGATCTTTCGAATAGCACTACTACTGACGGGGTCTAGAATCCAATTCAACTGGTCCACAGCCCTGTGAAAAGAGGATTCGAAGCTCCAGGGATACTGCTCAGTTGTTCAACGGAGGGAAACATGGCAATTCCCGGTCGCAGGACCTGGAAGATTTGTTTGCAAACCCCATCTCCACAACTTCCAAAAGAAGGGAACCAACATTTGATACGCGGATCCATCTGAAACTCCAGAAATTATACTTCAACCCAATTAAAACCCTGTCATTCTTAGGGAAAAATGGGTTTCATCTTTCTTTGATGAGAGCAGCTGAGGATGTCCTTCAGCTGTTGTCGGAACTCCCCAGAGACGGAGTAACGTTGAGCCTGCATCGCCCGACGCATCGATGGGAATTACAAGCAAGTCCCAAAATACAAATCTTGCGTTCTTATTGGTAGCATTGAGGAATTTTCAATGTTGGTTTTTACAAACAAAATCTTCATTTGGATTCAGTTAGTATATTGGATCTCTATTCTCTATTCGTTGTTGGATCTAATCAATTCATTTTGGATCGCTCAAAATTTTGGCGGACGCCCCTCGTATGATGATCAGGGGATGGGATTAGATTTTGCACGTGAAAGAGGAAAGGTGTCCAGGGTGAACATAATGGATTTCTCCAGCAGAACACCTGTTGCTTCATGCACTTCATGCTTTGATTGCAATGAGAGAAGCCCAGGAGGAGCCACCCCGATTCCTTATGAGATTCCTTGCTACTGCTCACATCAACCATCAGCCGAAATTGATCATCCCTCGAAAACGCACAGTCGAACCTACTGAACTACTGGATGCTATGGGATTCTAGTACTTGGTTCGACGTTAAATGAGGGTATAAACAACCAAACATGCTGTACCGCAGTGGTGGTTGAACCCACCATTCCAAATATTTGAGTCTTTTTGAATAGAAACCCTACATGGGTTTGTCTAAAAATTGGAGGGAATGCCCCAATGCATGGCATTTTTCATGGGACAGTTCCAACCATGGGATTTGGTTGGTTCCCCTGATATTCTCAACCAAACCCATAGAGTATCATCCAAAACCATCCATCATTGGGGATTATCCTTCAATATCCTCCAGTTTCTCTGTATGTGCCAGCAACTCCCCCCCAAAAAAATACAACAGCTAAATTTCAATCCCAAACTCTGAGAAAGTGAGTTTTCTGTTTTTTTTTGCACATCTTTTAAACGACCACGCAGGACCACGGCTGCCCCCCGCGAGTGTCCGCCTTCAAGACTCGGCTCGAGCCGCCGAGGCTTTTGCGTCCTTCGGAGGCGCCGCCGGCGCCAGCGCCGCCTGGGGACAGTGGAAACGTGACAGATCTCTCACTTTGTTGGATGGTACTTGGTGACTCAAGTGCAAGAAATATGTAGTTACAATTTAATATGTAATGTATATATGTATATATATATATATGTATATATATATATATATATATTATATTATATTTATATGTGTATATATATATATTTATATGTCTTCAACTCATTTAAGATCTAACTTATCACATTTTGTTGGATTATAGCGATTCATGATCTATAGATATGATCCCCTATCTATCTATTCTATGGGGATTTGGTACCAAACGAGGCACTGACGCCAAAGACCCGATCCAACTGCTCGAAGAGGTCTCGCACGAAGGGATCCTGGGGATCCAATGGATCTCACTGCAACGGAGATGAATCAGCCAGAAATCAAGGTGAAATCACTATAATCATGATTGAAAAAAATCATAAATCACTAATCATCATTAGTTATTAATCAATAATAATTATATAATCATTAATCAACTATCAACATTGATCAACAATAATCATGAATCAACAATAATTCATCAACAATCATCATTGATCAACAATAATCATTTATCAACAATAATCATTAATAAAAATAATCAAGAATATATAATCATCAATAGATAAATATCACCAATTATCATCAATAAAATAATCATAATCAATGAAATCACTATAAACATCTATAGATTATGATAATCATTAATCAACAACAATCATCAATAGCTTTCAATGGCGGTAACCATCAATGAAGGGATATCATGTGATCACCAATAGTGATTTAATATGATTTAATCAATCAACCAATTATCAATAAACCAATTATCAATATTCATCAATAGTCATAAACGAGCATCAACGACTAAACCCACATGAATCATGAAACCAAACATGAAACCAAACTGATTGAGGTGATGTTACTTTCAAAAAATACTGTAAACCTTGCTTGCCTAATCTTGCCTCATGCTCCGGAGGCATCCAAGTCCACTTGCGTGGAAGCTGATGTTATAGATAGTAGATGGATCATAATGGATGTACCTATACCATGAACGATGGCACTCATAACTGAATTCTTGCTCAAACAATCTGGGTCAATTTCCCATTTCATGGGCACTTTGAAGCCCAAAGTGTGCAAGAGTGATAAATGTTGCACCCAAAAGTAAATCAAACATACGCAAACTGCTCCCTCAAGTGAGAACAAGGCGACCAGTATCTACGTACTCAAAACACCTTAAAGACAAGTCTATCCTGTCAACGTGGATGCTACGCTGTAGCTACCATTGTCAGACCCATATCAGCCCACAAAAGTGGTGTTTTGCGAAGCTCTCCTCGCTATCTTTCAGACATTGCACCAGATCAGCGGACAGCTCATCCTGTCGTGCTGACTGGTGGAGTGCCTTCTCCCATGAGCAGCGGACAAAGATATTGAAGAACCCATGCTTTACCGGGGGGGTGCTCAATTGTTAGGGGGCATGGAAATACAACCTATAAAATCCTGTAAACCACTATGAACTATTAACCATTACTAACCATTACAGTATAAATATGTATAGATCAATATTAAATATGATTAATCATTATTGATATTCTTGATCTGAGTGGTGGTGTCAAAATCCCTTGGAACATCCTGGATCTTGGGAATCATCATCCCACGTGTTGTGCTGCCAATATCTTCGAATCTACCGAAGAGGCCGACATCCCCAGCAGCTTTAAACTGAATCAAGTCTTTGAAGCCAAGTGCTGAGGAGTATCTGGCTCAGTTCAGGTTTTCCCAATTCAATCATCAATCATCTATTTAGTGAAGGTATATGTAAAATCCCAATTTGGTGAGAATCAAGTTGATGGTTTCCTAATGTATTCATCAACTTGGACAAGGTATGATATGTAATTCGCTGATGTTTTTGCCTTACCTCACCCCGCTAATCAACAACTTGATGATTCAATGGGGCTGGGGTTTCCATTAAAAAACATGCACATGGAAAGGCATGGTAAGGCTGAACAACATATTGAGGTCGCTGAAAAGACAAACGCCGACTTATGTGCCCCAGATTGCCTTGTTCTTCTCCAAGAATTCTGTGCATTGATAGGTCACAGGACCCGCAAAGTGACCTCATTGTAGCAGCAGCTTTACAGAATATCAGATTGTGGTTTTAAAACAAAGCCAAAAACATCCAACAAACTGACCAAAATATGGTACTTGAGTGATATGAGATATAATAGCGAGGGTCTTGAGTTTGGTACAATGATGAATAGTCTTTTAAGAACTTGCTCTTCCAGTATAGCAAAAGGAGATCAACTGCAAGAGAATGGTAGACGAGGACGCAAAAGTCAATGCAAACTGGAGCCCATTCCTCAAACTGTATGGGCTTCAGCAATTTCGGGAAGTCAAACACGACAGTGCAACCAAGTTCAAATCAGTATGTCGACTCAATTTTTAGAAGTGTTTGTTTTAGAAATGTGCTGGTACCGTTTTGAAACCCTTAAATCTACATATTGCAAGATCTACTGTGGACGAGTATGTACAAACCTTGCTGCATGTCCAGATGGGGATCTCTGACGGCCCTGCCATCTGACTTTCTGGCCAATTGGGATCATCTCCTGTTTGAAGAAAATGTAAGCTCACCAAAACATATCAACAAAATTATACATTCAAACCATGTAAAACCCATATAAAATTGCTATTGAGGATGGAAATTCATGGACACACATAAAACGTATTTGAAACCGCTATCCCGTTTTTACCAAGGATTGAACATCATCAAGCTATTTAGACCCAGTCAAGTGCATTTTTTTTATGGGTGAAAGTCATATATCTACATTAGACGATTATATATGATCCCCTTTTCCTAGGTACTTGGAAAGTCAAGCGGTACCACGAAGCTTCATTTTCTCCCAGGGACGAATGATGAAGCTACCCTTCTTCAATCGGTCGTGCCCAAAGTGTCGATGCTGCTCGTACAAGCGTACCTTGAGAGGGATCCAAAGCATTCCAAAGTATCATTGAGTTGGACCTTGGGATCCATAGGAAATCAAAGGAATTCATATCTACAGTAATTTATCAACATTTGAGGAAATCCATGTTGTTTTTCTTCTACGATGTTTCGGACCCTGGATGGAAACTTGTCATGGGACATTGAGGAATTTCAGGTTCGGATTTTCTTGGTTGTTAGCCTTTTGCCATTAACTAGTCCTGCAAGTCTACCCGAGTCTGAATCTGCCATGTTCAGGCTTGTATGGTTGTCCAGTGGATGATGTTTATATAAATCAAAATGGGGCACACTCATCCAACAACAGGTGTCATGATGTGTCATGTTCGTCCTCCCAGGATGGAAACAAAACAACATCTAAACCACCAGACAATAATTCATGACAAAAGTGGGAAAAAAAACGGAGCAGTTTAGAGTCTAGAATCCAGCAACAACCCAGGTTCACAGCAAGTTTGCTGTCACTACACCTCTAAAAACTCCAATGAACATATTTGAAGCCATGGATTGTCCGATTTTTTTTGCATCTACAGCCCCAGTTCCCCCCGCACTGTGACGAGGCACCAATTTGTTACACCAGGCTTCAGCCGATCCGCCCACGTGGAAACACTCCTCCTCCAACATCGGAAGGACACCCTCCAACTTCCCGTGCAGCAGCTCCTCTTGCGGCGGCGTGACCTGGATGTTTTTTATGTGTAGACCCGCAGATTCAGGATTCCACAAGATTCTAGGAGAATTCAAACCTGACAACCTCAACAACGACCTCACATGTGCCGGTTAGGTCTACTGATCGACCTCTCGGTAGAACATCCGTGCCACAGCCGCCCCGGCTCCAAGATGGTGCTGTTGTCCGGGAAATCCTGCACATCCCAACTGATGCCTTCCTCCTGGCATGGAGAACACCAGGGGGTCACCATGCTTTCGCTGTTTTGGGTCAGGCGTAGCCATCACCGTTTTGGCAATGAATTAATGTCAAATCGTGGTTGGTGCCCCCAAAATCAGTAAGCTTCAGAGATGCTATAGAGGATATATCTCAAATATACTTCACAGCGGAATTATTACATTATGAACGTGGCTCGCTGGAAAGTCCCCCATGTACTTCGATGATTTTCCCAGCTCGAACCCTCCATTTGGTTTGTGGATTTCCCAGCCCACCTTTGATGACACCGGAGGGTAACCCTATTTATTGGTCATTTACATATCATGTATGCCATGATATTCCTATCATATCACCAAGAAATATCAATAAATCCATATCTATAGTTGGATATAATATGATATAATTGGTCTAATATCCACATATCAGGACCTCTTTTGCAGGATGATGACCATGCCTATGCTTTTCTTGGCTCGCTCATGGGTTTGTGGCCATCAGTTTTCAGCTGTGGCACCTGATACAGAGTGGTCTCGTTCTCAAAGATGAACTCGTTGAAGTACCTTACCGCAGAACAAGAGGAGGATATATATATATATATATGTATATATATATATATATCGGATCTATTACAGTATATGGGATTGAAATGGGATTTAGCGACATTGGATGGGATTTGTATGTGATTTATGGAACCATCAAATATGGGAATACAACGGTAATTTCAGTAGCTCGTGGTTTCACCCCCTTGAAAAATATGACAGCAATGGGGATCATTTTGCCTCGGTAGAACATGAAAACACATGGACATCTCCAACCAATTAGTGCCAAGTCCTTCAAGCAAAAGATTTCTTGCAGCATGTGGTGTGTTCCCGCTATCTCTGCTGGTGCGGCAAAGCCAGAGGACATGAATCTGTAGCCCTCCAGAAATGCGACCTACTCATCTGCAACTGCTGCTTGGGCCCGGTAGAACAGATGTTTCCGTGAACGCTCGCGTGTATTCTTACATTCACTGCCATATAACATACCATATATTTGGCTGCATCCATGGCATTTCTCCTGAGTCTTGGTCATAAATCAGAACAACCCAAAAAGGAATCACAAAATCCGCAAACATCTGGCAGAACGACATCTTCGAGCTGCTGCTGTAGAAGCTCATTGGTGTAGTTGATACAGAGCTGCTCCAGCGAGTTCCACCTTTGAGGTTTCCATTGTCATGGGGATGCCCAATAGCTGGACGCTTTTTTCATGGAAAATCCCATGAAAATATGGGTGATTTTCGCCAAATCTTGGAGCCTTTGGACGATATGAAGATGAGAAAACAGCTGGGCTGCCATTTCAGCCCCAGATGTTCAGGATGTTTGTAGGTGCAAAATGTGCCAAGTGATTTATCTTTCTGTGACTTCGTATATGGCTTTGATTGAAAATATGGCAAAAAAAACCTGAATCCATTGATTGATGATTGTATTTTGAAATAAAGTGGAATGGAGAAGGATTGTACTTCAAATACAGCGGGACTGTATTTCGAAATAGTGGAATGGCGAGGGATTGTATTTCAAATACAGCAATTTGTGTATTTTCTTGTATTTCAAATATATACAAGAAATGTTATTTTTCGAAGTTATTGGTTTCATTTTTTTCGTCCTTACTGCCATCCTTTTCGGGGTACTGGGTAACTGACTTCTGGTCCGGGCTTACTACCGTACTTTGTTGGGGTGTTACCCTCTGGTAAACTAACATAGCTATGGAAAATCACCATTTTTCATGGGAAAATCCACTATAAATGGCTATTTTCAATAGCTATGTTAGTTTACCAGAGGGTAATCCCCAATTTTCAGACACACTTGGTATAATCCTCCCAACCTGCCCAACTCTGATTGATGATCTCCAGACTCTGCAGAGATCGGAGATCGAGTCACTGAAAGAACTCGAAACCGAAGATATCGAGCACACCACCTGAAGCTCAGAGCCCAAATGATCTCTAGAAATATGCAGAAATATCCCAAAAGTTGATGAACTTGATATCATGGCTGTCTAACATCAAACATCATCCTACTCTGATTTCCTGACTCCGAATGTTTTCTCGCATCCTGCACGCTTGCTGTCAACTCTTGATCCGCTCACCAAGGCGCAGAAGCTCAAGTTCTTTTGGAAGCCAATGGTCGCATTGGATCGCTGGACGATGTAGTTGAAGACTGCATGGTACCTCAGACATTTGATGACCGAACCGACACTTGCGAAACAAAAAGAGCTTTGAAAGTCATCTCCGGCCAGGACCATGGGTCTGAAAAAATGAGGTACCCCGAGTTCCAATGGATTTGAACATCATGATTCTTACACAATGGTGCCATCTAAATAGACATCAACTGGGCCGCAATCGACAAAGCCACATGGATCAGCAACCAATTCCTTTCAGGTGGGGTCATGCTCTGACTGGAAGAGGGGAGATGACACTGACAAAAGGATGGTGCGCGTCGCAATGACAAAGATGTTGATAAAAGATACTGAACATGTCCAGAACGGAAAAATGTCATAAGAATTAGAACATGTCTTAAGAATTAAAACATGTCTTATGACAATTACATTGTTTGGATTGGTGATGTGTTGGATGTATTTCAGATATTTAAGACGGGTACAACATCATCAGTTGAATTATCAATCCCTCAGGTTTTAATAGGTTTTATGCAATGCTTATGATGGTTTTGGCGGTGATAACGATGTAGGGATTTTAAAGAAATGGGTGTTGATTTGTTCAAATTAGCTACATGTTTTCTACTACGAATGGGGCACCATTTTTCTTAAACGTTGACAGTAGCACTGGTTTCTGCCGGTGGGATGTTTGCCTGAGCCGCGATCTTAGGGGGCATTGAAATGGCAACACACACCAAGTTGTTTGACTTTTGCCACATGTCAGAGCAAAATCAAGTTGTAGTCAAATATTATGCTGTTTAACATGTGGAGTTTGGGAGAATCAATTGTATATATATATATATTGTAGATATATATATATATATGTCTATATATATATATATCTATTCAAATATATCATTATGTATATACTGTATAGGTCTATATACATAGGAAAAACGTTTGAATTTTTCACACACACACACAACTGACTGTTTGGCTCAAGGTGAAGACCCTCGATTTGGTTTGTCATTCCCGCGGCTACAAAACTACAAACATGTTTTGACCTACGGCCTTCAAGCACTGGCCTTTTGCGCACTGGGCCTTTCTGGTAAGGCACTGGGCATTGCTCTAGTAGCTTCAGTTTGGGGTTGGACTGCTGATCTTGAACAAACCTATTCCTTTCTTCTGATAATAAACTGTTATCAGAATCATGCTGCTATGTTTCAACGAATTAGACGTATTTGTTGTAAAGTATGCAGTTAAAGACAAGTCATGTTTACACAAGTATATATAGATGGGGTCTGCCCATGTATATAGTATACATATATATATATATACATATAATCATATATATATATATATTACTTACATATAATCATATATTATTACACATATGATATGTACACAACGTATATTACCTTTGAAGAATTGCTGGCAAAATGAGCGAAGAGCCTGTGGGGGATACACATCGCATCCGAGTAGCAGATGCCTTGCGAGCGCGTCTCCTGAGGACCACGGTGCAAAAGCCACGGTTTCGCAAATCAAATCCCTTCTACTCATGGAAGGCTTGGGCTCAGTAGTCGAAGCATATCATTCCAGACATGTCCATCCCATTCGTCCGCACTAGAATTTATCATGGGAGATTTCAATTTTGTATAATTTTGTGCTTTCCAATTTCATGGGGCAAAAGAATGCAAAAAACACGTTCCAAAAAAAAAACTTTATGATCTATGACGCAGCTGGTTGTTTCCCGTACTTCACACCTGTTTTTTGGCCAGAAAGTCTTCCACCAAGTCTCGGCATCCGCAAGCCTTGTCGCTCTTATGCTTGGATCGGATCAGTCCTTCCTGGGTCTTAAAACCATGGGATTTTGGGGAGAAACAGATACCCTCTGGTTATTTAACATAGCCTTGGAAAATTGCTAATTTGGGATGATTTTCCCAGCTAGAAACCTCCATTTATAGGGGATTTTCCATGGCTATGCTAAATAGCCAGAGGATACCCTCTGGTAATTCAACAGTTTGCTATTGAAGCCATGGCCATAGAAATCATGGATTTTCCCATGAAAATGGTGATTTTCCAGTTCGCTATGTAACCGTTTACCAGAGGGTATCTTCTGGGTCTCAAGGTCTTCAACATCTCTACAAAAATCATCTGATTGTATGATCATCTCTAATGGAAGAGACAAGCACAGGTATCTAGTTCTAATCTCTGTGATTCATAGTTCATAGAAAAACAATACCATTGTCAGCGGGTGAATGATGAGACTTGAAATGCAGCTTCTTCCCGTACAACTTTCTCAATAGCTCAAGTTGAGATGCTTTAGAAGTTGACGATATGAATTGTTGCTCGGGATTTCATGTTTACTGGTTCAACTGCCATTGTTGTTGCTAAATAATGTTTCCTTGCTTTGTGTCCACCCTTTTTTTGCTCGTCCCATTCCGATTTCTGTAGCAAACATGGGGATCGATGAAGAATTTTTATCCAACCGCCATCAATAAAATTCTTTCGGGGAGAATGAGCATCCATGTTGCTATCGTTTACCAACTATTTCGGTATGATCCACCCACAATATCATTGATATCATCTTGCTGGCTAAACCCAATGAAACCTCTTCCCAGCATTCCCTTATTATTTGGGCAACAATCTACCAATTAACATCAATTAACAACAAGTTTGGTCAACACAACTTCAATGAAACAATTGACAATGGGGATTGTCAACATGGTCAACATGGTTAACTAACATGATTCCTTTGGCCAATCCCATGCTCAATACTCACTCTTTGGTAGCATAGCTATTGAAAACGGCCCATAGTTTGATGATTTACCCATGAAACATCTTGATGTTCAATCGCTATGTTCAAACACAAACGGGTAACATTAACATATGGCTTTGGCTTAAAACATGTTAAAACTATATATCCCTTAGATTGGATGGTTACCCTCTGGCAAATTAACAAAACTATGGGAAATCACCATTTTAAAAGGGAACAACCACTATTTCCATGCCCATGGCTTCAATAGCTATGGCTGTTCCACCCCTCCCAGCAGCTCCACTTCAAACCGCGGCGCAGGCGTTCGCAGGGTGCGACTGGTCAACGCCACGCTGAGCGAATCGTTAGAGACGCCAAGCAGGTCGCAGCTGAGGCTGCAACTGGTGCCTGGGCTTGGGCGGCTTGGGTTTTTTTTTCATGTTTTTTTCAGACTTTTTGGGAGCCTTTTGAGATGGCTCTAACCAGCAAGAAGTGGTGGTGTTTTTTTTCAACAAAAATGGTGGTGGAACCACGAAAACATGGTGGGGAGAAGCACCAAAAATGTTTGGTTCTAGTAGCAACTCAAACGGTGTCTGACATGGTGCTTTTCACTAGTCAAAATGGTGTTTAAGAACCAGAAGAACGGGGATCTTGCGGTTATGTTTGTTGCTTTATGTATATCCATATTCTGTGTTTCTATACATGCCTTGTCACTACAAGTAGAATTGTTTGCTTAGGTAGCATATGTTGGCCATTGCAAGGCCAAACCCCAAAAAAACTCATTTGTGAGGGGGTTGCCTCTTCAAAGCACCAAACATGACCTTAAAAGGGCTGGTAAGAACCAACACGAAATTGTGGGCCAACTTTCTGCGGCCCAAATTGTCAAGTCTTGACAGAAGGAACTAAATCTGCCTTGAGTTTTGCAGCAACGGTTTCTTTTCCCTCTAGAGCCTCTACACCTCTAGTCATTGTCCACTGTCATTGTTGGTCATATCCCATCATACATCTATTCTTT
Source organism: Symbiodinium sp. clade C Y103 (assembly GCA_003297045.1). NCBI lineage: Eukaryota > Dinophyceae > Suessiales > Symbiodiniaceae > Cladocopium > Cladocopium sp. clade C. The sequence goes on along the minus strand of BGPT01000952.1, from coordinate 26,952 downwards.
GTTTCGTTTAAATTGCATTATTTTTTGATCATTTTTGGTTGAATCCCCATTTCCGGACAAACACAAAAACCCGGGTTAGTCTGAAAATAGGGTACCCCCAAATCAACTGGTTAAGCATCATTATCCCTATTATTTCATAGCATATCTGCGGGGCTATACCATAGCCCAGCTGATTTTCAACCGCACCTCCATTCTCATCCACTTGAGAGCTCTCGCCTGCGTCCTGGTACCCCGCTGTTCATCATGGGGTGGGTGCTCATTGTTTTCAGGTTGGGACCCCAAAGGAACCATTTATCCAGGGTTGACGCTACCAAACGGAAATGAAACCATGAGATTTGGGGCGAAAATTTTGAGACAACAAGCGCATACCTTCAGATGAATCGACATCTACATTGTCTTGTGGGATAGCCAGGGTGTGTGAAGTAACTCGTTGGCATGGTATTTTAAAGAGTCAATCCAATGCAGCATTTTCTGCCCGTCATTGGTCCGATTTTGGAATCGGGAAAAGGAAACTGGTTGCTATAAGGTGAGGCCCCCCCACTATAAGTTTGTTTGTAAATCCATTCACTCTAGTTATATCCCCTATAAACCCTGTATAGGGGGCCTTGCCTTCTATTGTACAGTACGTTGATGACTTTGAGCCTTTCATAGCTCACATGTTTCTGGGAACAGTGTGTGACATAAAACCTTCCGGTAAAAACCACCAAAAAAATTGAGCATGGACAAGACATGACAAGACACGCTGGTACAAGGGCAACCACCCCAACCACAGTGTACAAATCCTGCTCTCAACTGAATCTACCGGTTGATTTGAGACATGGTCTCTCTACTTTCTGTTGATCCATAAAGTCATATCAGCAACCATCACTCAAATGGGTTTGTCTGAAAATAAGATCATTGCCCCTAAAATTGATCACAGATTTGATGCTCAATCGTCATTTTCCCGTCCTTATCAAATATGATAAGAACAACGAATCACATCATCTGCTGATGGTTTATCACATTAAAAAAATACAAGATTCATCCACATTCCATAAGTTTAGCACACATGTTGCCCTCTGGTGAACTAACATAACTATTGAAAATTGCAATTTTTAGTGGATTTTCCAATTAAAAAAAATGTTATTTTCCATAGTTATGTCAGTTTACCACATGTTTTATCCCATGCCATTGGTTTAATCCCAACATGCCCACGGCTCAAAAACCTGAAAGGTCACGTTGCCCAAGTGCAGAACTGCTGCCAGCACCTCGAAAAAGGCACTGCAACGCAAGTCATGTGATTTTAGCAAGTGTATATAATAACAATAATAACAATAATGATAATAATGATAACAATAATAATAATGATAATAATATATATATATATATTAATATATATATATATATATTAATATATATATATATATTAATATATATATATATATTAATATATATATATTACTGTAATATATATATATATATTAATATATTACTGTAATATATATATATATATTACTGTAATATATATATATATATATTACAGTAATATATATATAATATATATAATTATTCATATACATTCATGACATTATTTATGAGGATCCCAGCATCCAGAACACTGATCTATACCTATTTACTTAGCATCTTAAGATCTTGAAGTAATTTTTGCATCTTTTTTGGGAGGCTGGGACAACCCCTACGAGTCTCATGTAATGTTGGCGCAGTCTCCGCAGGCTGCAAACAGGTGACGCGGAAGATCTTGCGAATCTCGGTCTTGGAGAGACCTGGCGTCTGCAGCTGCTGCCAGTGACAGCCGGATAGCAAGACTTGAGTATGACATATTCGAACAATGGTAACGCCTGATGACAATTGATGATAATCTATCTCATCCTCCTAATATCAAACACCCCCATTCCATGGCCTCCAATATGTGTAATTCCCCCAAACCATGGGTGGCAAGATCCCCACCTACCGCGTCCATGGCAGCCAGGGTGGCTTCGAAGTGCTCCACTTCATTGTCCAACTCCTGGCAGGGGGTCATTTCGTCCAACTCCTTTAAAGATGCCATGATTTGATGATATTTGATGATATTTGATATGTAGAATTGGTTTACATAAGAATTTCATGTATATTTTTATATATGTTAATATATGATAGATGAAATACAACTGTATATGTATGACATTTGATGATATTAATGATACTTTGATTTATAAGGCCCCACCCCCTACGAGTTGGTATTCATAACACTCCTGAATTATTGGAGCTATTTGAGGATGACTTTGATCATGTCAATGTCAACCACAGATTCATAAATCCTGACTGTTACTGACTGGGAATTGGGGGGGGGGTACCTTCAAACTTACTATAAAATGTTATATAGTCACAGGTATAATTTGCTTTTGAATTGGTACCACCCAAAAGTGGAAAACTGGGAGGTGGAAAACCATCCTGGGTTAACATTAGCAGTTTCTCTGATTGGTGGTGACAACATGGACAGATAAGGCTAAGATTGTTCATGAAATGCAATGAGATATTGACTATTGACCGCCACTGGGGATATAGTGCAATGGTTTGTCTGTATCTGCTTGGCGGTTTCAATGCCTGCGAAAACCATGCTCCGTCTTTATGGGGAGCAAATCATCCCATCTGTTGGATGGACAATTCATATTCCAAACCATCAACTGGTCTCTATTGTTTCTTAGATGCCAACTAGTTACTTAAGGTATCAGCCATATCATAAGTATACCAACTGTAAGCTCCGGAAAGAAGATTCGAAACTGCGAAGATTTGCATCGAGGGTAGGAACTTTCTTCACCACTGCATTGGTAGTATGGGAAGTTGACAACTATCGCCACAAATATAAACCGATCAGGAGAAGTCACGGCCCAACCTGCTTGTTCAAGTATCTGAATGACTCCTTAAAGGCAGCTGCTGACCTGTTGCCACCAAAATTAAGTGATGATTTCCTGGGGAAACCATGGCTTGTCATACTCCTTCTATGTTTACCCCAGAAAAAATGGCCATAAATCGGAAGTCTCCATGTTTTGCAACGTTTTGCAACGTTGAGGAAGGATGCCACCGACATCTTCAAATGTCATTGCGGTTCAAGGGAGATCTGAAAACCGTGCTTTTTATCTTTCTTGTATCAAATATCAAGGTGTCCTGATTTGCTTCCTTTCACCAATCCAGTGAAGGTAGGGATCCAAGAATAGATATAAACATCAAAAACCAAATAAAAACTACTGACCCTATGACCTATCCTGCTAAGCAACAGTCATTGAGAATCCTCCACAAAGTTGCACCATCCAACAACTTCTTGTGGGCTGACCGCTTACTACTGTGGGTTAAAGCCATGGGGTCAGCAGACCGTCCAAGTTTTGGCTCTGCTTCAAGACGCATTTGTTCTTGTCAAAATCACCATGTTTTTGTTGGGTAAATCCATGTTGGGTTTGAAAATAACCAACATAAATTGCTTTGGGGGGAAACCAACATAAACATAAAATGGTTAAACCAGATGCTTTTGGGTAAGACCTACAATTTGTTCCCAGGTTTGTAGCGGAAATGGACCCCAGCATTGTGAATTTTACCCATCCAAGTCCAAGCTTCTACAACATATGTCCTGCATCAAAATGTCTTGGAACAGCAAATCATCTCTCAATGAAAAAAAACCTTGGAAATTCTGCCAATTCCAATAAACAGACCCATCCAAATCATTGCCGATCACAAATATATAACATCCCTAACCACGCTTTACCTCTTGATGGTTTCCCATCTTCTTGTTGGTTTTAACCTTCCAAAAATGTTGATTTACACCATAAATTCAGCCGTTTTCCCCATAGATTCACCAAGTTTTTGGCCCTCCAAAGTCCGTTCCAGAGAGGATTTTCCAATGATTTTAGATGCGTTTCGCAGATTTTGCCATTAAAACCTCAGGGATTTCCCAGCAATCACCAAGTTTCCAAGGCATATCCTTTGAAGCCCTCCAGTTCCACCTCCTCAGCCGTCGTGGCAGTGCCGTTGTCGTTCGCGGCGCTGAGGGCTTGGTAGAAGATGTGAAAGCCGCGCTCCCCCTGGGACCAAGGTATTCAGCCACCAAGGACGGAGTAGATCAGGGAAACATCAACAGATACTGAGAAAACACATGGCTATAAGTCAAAACCCTGGTACCTAGTGAACATCAAAATAGCTTGTAAATGGATGTTTATCCCACTGAAATGGATAATAATAGGTTTTGACCCACCCCCACATAGAAAAAAGGACATCTAATTTTGATGTAATCGGAACAACGGGAGGGAAATCACCAATGAACATGGGAGGTTTCATCTGGGAAAAATGAATCCATTCAACAACAAGTGCAACAAATCCTTCTTACTAAACCAACTCAAAAAAGGGCTTTAATTTGAGCGACGAGCAAGGAGAGAGTTATGGACTCATACATGACAAGTTCACACCCAAACATGATGAAGAATGAAGAATCTAACCAAGGTCATGGCGGTCATGAGGTTTTGAAACCAAGTGTTGCAATGTGAGCAAAGAACATGAAATAGCTTCAGAACTATACATGACTATATGTTTAGTTCACCAAGAAACTGTCATTACATGGACATGATGCGATTGATTGCAACAACAAGTATGTAAGTTGTTACAAGATACACGGTTTTACAACATACTATCAATCTATTGCATATGGAGCTGTGTTCTGTTGGATATCTCGCTACCCACGTCATCCTACGTCATGAAAGGCACCTCCCCAGTGGCGGCTCCCGCCTCCTGTTGTCGGATCACACGCACCTTTTCCAACAGATAGGTGTGGATACCTTAGGGCCGGGCAGAAGCAATGCGTGGTCGCAGTTGGGAAGTAGGCAACTCAGTTGGGAGGTCAGGGGCTTTTGTTTAAGATAGCTAAGTTGGTGCAAATCACTCCAATAACATCCAATAACTATGGTTTTATGGTAGATACCAATAAGCATGGTCTTATGGTAGATACATTAGTTCATGGGGTCTATTATAAACTATAACTTATCCTGACTCATAACTGGGTGACCCCACTTTGTGAGGATCTTCCTGTAAACCTCTATAGCCATGACAAGGGGAATGTTCGACCCACATCTTGGGACCTTTGACCCATTTTTGATGAGATTTTGTGGGTTTAGACGAATAGATGATCTGCAGAGAAATGGCCTCGTGTCCATTTCCACATCATGTTTTTCGAATGAAAATAATGAAATCCTACCTGGCAAATATATAAAAAAAAGGCAATGGGATAAGACATGGAACGGTTTATGGTCAATGCGAGTGTTTGCTATGGCTGCTATTCCTATCTGCAAACCGCAGAAAGCCGAAATCTGTCACAGGATCATGGAATGGACATCTTACATGGGCTGGTAGGGTAAGGTTTGAGCAGTTCAAGAGTGATTTGAAGTGGAAATCATACCCAGCCACATTCCAGAAAGCACTGGCATACTGTATCCTATCATCAATATATATATATATATATATATACACATAGTGTACATACAGAATATGTATATATATATATGTGATTGTGCGTACATACATATAATTAGATAATTATATATACAATACATAGACATGATATCTGAAATTATCTACAGTAAGACATATGTTGCAGACATTCCATGTCTCCCCAAAAAACACAGCGGTCTTCGCCGTCTTCTCCACAGCCCCAACCACCGCCCTAACCACAGCGAGCAGCGCGCACCCACCATGCGGGGCGTTGGCACATCGTCACCCAATTGCTGTGGCTTGGCGAATTGCAACTCGATGTATTTCCCGAAGCCTCGACGATGTCGCGGCTCGCGATCGGACGCTAATTGGAAGGGTAGGAAAGGGGAGTTGGTGAAATTCCATGAGATTTAGCTGGTGAAATTTGAAGTGGGTGAACTAAGCCCTCAAATATATCGATGTTTGGGCATATTCAATGGGCTTACAAGAAACATGTGATTGTATCCAATGGTCCATCATCTATTTCCTTACCAACATGGTGATTGTAAGTTGATGAACTATTCCTTAACCGGCCTTAACGCTTGAAACATATCTAGTCATGTCTGTTTTGGGATATGAGCCAGTTACTTCCCTCCGTGGACTATTGGAATGGCCGGATAGGCAATGAAACGACACTGACGTTGTAATGAGGTCAGAACGACTAAGCAGGGATTGACCGATCATAAAGGTTCTCAAAAATCATGATCTTAATTCCAAACCAACGAATAGAATATGCATCCAATGCATTGAATGGAAACTCCCTCATACAAATGATGTTTTTTTCTATTTTTTCTATCATTTGTGCTATCCAACAATTCTCGTTCAAGGCGTTTGCATGCGTTTGCTAAGTATTGGAGATTATCAATGGACTTATTCAATGACAAGTCCCGTTTCCTCTAGGATAAACTGGATACCCGCCCCTCCATTTGCCACTTGGGCGTCATGAAAACACATAGAGAACTTGTGAGAATATTAGCGATTGGGGTTTCAGATTTTGGGTTTACCCACTTTGAGCTTTGTTCCTCAATGGGTGGAGAAGTCTGGCTACATTCCAAGAAAACTCAGGCAGCACCTGGTTGGACGGTTCACTATAATGCATGATAATCCTTTTATGATTTAACATAGGCATGGAACATTACGAATTTCAATGGGTAAATCATCGAACTTAATGGGCAATTGTCCATAGCTATGTTGGTTTACTGGATGATTCATCCCAGCTGTTCATAGCTACTAGTGCTGGGAGTTCTGAACCTGACTGGTCCGCCAAAACCATACTATGTAAATAGTGTCAAATCAACTTGAACAACATCAAATGTTATACAACATGCTTACCTATACATAGTAGATCATAATAGAATTTAAGTGCGTATATGTATATATATATATATATATTGTATATATATATATACATGTATACAACATGTTTTATTATATATATATATATCCGCCACCTATTCTTGAAGCCACCAGCTGGGATTGTTGCATACTCCGCACACCCAACGGATCCAAACGCTTCAACGGACATCAGCGACCCAGGGACGCGAGGAGTTGTCGTTCCGCAAGGTTTGCGCGTTGCCAAAGGCTTCCAGGAGAGGGTTAGAGCCTCGCTGGCAAGTCATGAAGTGAGAAACAACATCGTAGTCATGAAATGAGGCTAGCCCCTATGACTTCGGAAACCTCCATATGGTGATGAAAACATGGTCATTTATATGGAGGTTTTCTAAATTAGAGGTACCCCCAAATCATCCATTTATAGATGGATGTTCCATTATAAACCATCCATTGTTGGGTACCCCCATTTTAGGAAACCCCCAACTGGGATGAAGGGGAACCTTTTGGTACCAATTTTTCATCTTGATCATCTGAGGTACCCAAAATAGTGAGGATCTTTCATCTCTGCAAACTCTTGGTGAATGGTGAATCCCTCACTGCAAAAACCATGGGATTTAACTGTCTAATTCCCAGCTATTCTTTGGACACATTCCACATATAGGGAGTAGAGTGTCACTGTCTGAAAATTGGGTATCCCCAGATTTGACGGTCAATCATCATACTTCCCCATTTTAATGGTAATTTTGGGATGATATACCAAGAGACCAAGAGCAAACATACCTACATACAGTATATGATATTGTGAACAAATAAGCTTATCCTAATCATGGATCCAAGCAGCCCAAGCAGCTATGGACAAGAAAGAAGTTGGGTATAGTGGAGAGAAGTTAGGACCCCAATGTAGCGATCATTTGATTCTGTCAGTATATATGTATTGGGCCCACATGGATTTTTACTCTACCAACATGTTTCCTCAGGATTGATCTCACCCGAACCACCACAGCGGCTTCTGTCAGGTGCCAATCAGTAAGTCTTCTTTGTTCATTATTGTATTTATATGTAATGTTCTCGTTAAATGTCGATTGTCATCAGGCCCTGCCACATTTGTTGCTTTAAACTTTCCTAATCCACCTATAGAGAACCCGAAAATTGGCGGTGTATTTTTTTGCTGAAAACATTTGATTTGTCCCCTTAAGCTGTTGCATTTGGTTGGATACCTCCATGTTTGGACAATCTTGCATTATCACATCGTTCCGTAAATTATAACCAACTATATCCCTATTTCTATCCCGGATTCTATCCCCAACTGGTTGGTAAACCTTCCCACTTTCCCACTTTTTGTTTATCAGCTATTTCCATCCGTGCGTTTATTTGTTGAATCTTCTTAAATATTGTTTAGTTTAAATTCTTGTTGGTGAAATATCCATCCATATGGGTGTCTATGATATGTGTATGTGTATGGTCTATGTATGTATAATTATATATACATTGAATTATGATAGTAATTATATATATACACATGATGCTGATATCTGGTTCAGCCATCAACCCTTTGCATTTTTCTCTCCCAGAAGCCAAGCACTTGCCGTTCCACTAGCGACAGCTTCGCAGGCGCGCGGTGCGGTCGATGGCTTGACGTCACGTCTTCATGCCCTGCGGCTGGGGTGGTTGGGATGGATCCAAATCGGACAGTTCAAGAAGCAAAAGGGAGATGTCACGATATTGACTGACTGACTGACTGACTGACTGATAGGTAGATAGATAGATAGATAGATGGATAGATAGATAGATAGATAGATCGATAGATACATAGATACATAGATACATAGATACATAGATAGATAGACAGATAGATAGATAATGATAGATAATGATAGATAGATAGATAATGATAGATAGATAGATAATGATAGATAGATAGATAATGATAGATAGATAGATAATGATAGATAGATAGATAATGATAGATAGATAGATAATGATAGATAGATAGATAATGATAGATAGATAGATAGATAATGATAGATAGATAGATAATGATAGATAGATAGATAATGATAGATAGATAGATAATGATAG
>BGPT01000952.1:3379-17978 GCA_003297045.1 Symbiodinium sp. clade C Y103 | reverse complement strand
TGATAGATAGATAATGATAGATAGATAATGATAGATAGATAATGATAGATAGATAGATAGATAGATAGATAGATAGATAGATAGATAGATAGATAGATAGATAGATAGATAGATAGATAGATAGATAGATAGATAGATAGATAGACAAATAGATAGATAGATAATGATAGATAGATAGATAGATAGATAGATAGATAGATAGATAGATAGATAGATAGACAGATAGATAGATAGATAGATAGATAGATAGATAGATACATAGATAGATAGATAGATAGATAGATAGACAGACAGACAAACAGACAGACAGACAGACAGATAGATATAAATATACCTGAGATAATAAAGTAAAGCTATGTCGGTAACATTATACATGTATATTCAACCATATATGAAACCATGAATTGACCAACCAGACTCTGGATTCAAGCTACAAGATACGTAGATCTCACATGCGTGGTGCCCTGCAGCATGCGTCTTTTGCCGGAACTCCAGTTTCCCACGCAAATCGACTTGTGGATATTCGATTGAAACATGGGTGACCTCATGTGATCACTAATTCTATATACTTCGATGTAGATATGTCCAACACAAACGAATGGTCCACTGTCTTATAAGCCTTTGACATCCTTTAAGACTGTCCAGCCCCTCCCGCCTCCTGCGCTGGTGGCACTGGTCAGAGCCAGGAATTGCATCACGAATTTCGTTGTCTCAGTCCTTGGGTCATGTGGCCATGGGACCCGAGATGTTCATGGAATTTCAGCATCAAGAATGGTGAACACTGGTGGTTTAAGCGTTTGACCATCCACCATCAGGCTTTTATCAATGAATAAAGTGGTTGAATGGCAACAGGAGGATATCATGGGAGTTACATAATGCAACATATGATCTACAATATGATGTTAAAGAGACAATACAGGGCTTGTTTGAAAACAGGGATAGATAACAAACAAAATAAGGATCTTTACTCACCATATGGGACACCCAATATGATATATGGTGGTGTGTCTGAGAATGGGGTAAACCCCCCAAACAACCATCTGAATAGGGAAATGATGAACCAGTGGCTGGAATGGGGTACCCTATCTTTGATGCCGAGCCGAAACAGGGATTCTGTCTCTGCTGATGGGGATTTAGTCAGGCAGAAACTGCCAGGGGATGGCAATGGATTTGTCTTCCAAAATGGACCATCACTTAAAAAACAGAGGATATTTGTGCATGAAATGATCTGGCTTATGATTTCCTAAAATAAAACACTTAGATTGCTAGGATCCAATCATCTTAGGCATTGAGTTCATCAAAGTTCTTGAGTGAACTATCCCAAACCCAACCATGAAGCCAGTGTCCATTCAGTCCACCATTTCCCGCTCCAAGCATCTTCCCCGCACCGCTCTCTCCACTGATCAGCACCGTCTGAGAGGCATAACGCTCACGGATCCTTGGAGTTGCCATTGGAAAACATGGAGATTTTCCCATTCAAAAGATTTCAAAAAGGCTGTTTTCCAAGAGTTCCCAGTCTATGAATGGAGATTTACAGTGATTCAGAAGTGCGGATTCCAGAAGCTTTTGTAAATAACAGGAAATGTACTGAACTGTGAATCTGCAATCAAATGATGGGGAAACTATGGGTTCTCAGCTGTTGATCTTTTACTTGGGACCTTCCAGAACATTGGACAAACCCCAACGGGTGATCTTCCACTAACAGGTTCAACTAATGATGGTTCAACTGGGATAATCGCATGGCCCAGCATGCTTGTGAGCAGCACTCCCCAATCGATTGGCTGCCTCCAATTGGAAACACATGTTGCACAACAACTGGTGTTGAGCTAGTGTACACCTGTCCTATACTACATACCATAGATCATCCTTCCCGTACTCATGTTAGCAATATGTTTCATTGTGGTGCTGCTCCCCTGTGTTGGGATATTCCACAATATTCAAACGCTCTGGTTTGTTTCTAGCCTTTCAATCATAAAGGACCATTTTGTAAGGATACCCTCTGGTGAAATAACATAGCTATTGAAAATTGCAATTTATAGTTGATTTTCCCATTTAAAATTGTGATTTTCTATAGCTATGTTAGTTTACTGGAGGATATCCTGAATCAGCAAATGACTCAAATGCATTCAAATGCCTACTTCTGGTATCCTGTTTTGTCCTTGACCTGACGGAAGGAAATCCCAATTCCCACAGGCAAATGTAAATGGGTTACTTTCAATTCGATGGTTTGCCAAGAGGGTCTACAAGATATATATATATATATTGTATATGAAGGTGTAAATAGGTATAATGGGGACACCAATGGTACTTGTGACCCTTTTTTTTCCCTGCAGAAATCTGCAGAAATTGGGAGATCCAATTCCTAACCTCCGCCCAGCATCCCCTCCAGGGCTTTGGCTGCGATCCCGAAGACATGGGGTCCTCAGCCAGGGGGCACTTGTGGTGTCTCATTGGATTGGTTTAAGGGAAAACCCAGAGGAAACCATGGATTTTCCCATGACATTTGGGGGGTGTTCTGAAATTTTTCCTGTAAACCAATCCATTGAGTGTCACATACATCACATACTGTCTGCCCGCGTCCTCCCCCTCATCATGATTTTCAACATCAAGATCTGGTTGGTGACTCAGCCACCCCCGAGCTAGGTTGGTTAAAAACCCGCTAACTAGTTCGATATGTCCACTATCAACAGATTTACTCGCAATTCAACTTAAGACATATATATATATATATAGCCAAATATATCCACATATCAATAAATATCATATACCATCATATACCCAAATCAGGTTGATGTTGGTGTCACGCTCCACCCCCTCCCTTCATGGCTGGTCAAATTGCCCCCCGGAGACATTTGTTGGTTTGCCAAAACACAATCTTAAACTGATTGAATTTTAAATATCTTCGACAAAACTAAGTTAAGCTACATGTATTCTAAAAAAGAACAATCCAAGGCTATCATCAGTCATCAATGATCATCAACCAACTATAAACCCCCAGATTTCATCAAATTTCTTGATAAACTTCCAATTTTTGCTGGTGAACTCAGCATTTCCCGACGCACCGAGCCACGCAGCGCCGTGGAAGTCGCCGTGGAAGTCGTCGTTGGCCGCGCTGCGAAGCGGCGCAAAAGGTCGGCGCCATAAAGCGGCAGGGAACGGAAGGGGTTCACCTTGGATTGGCGGTGAATCTTGCTGTGCACAATATAGTGGATGATATAATACATATATATATATAGTAATAATATATATATATATATATTATATGCTGTATATGTATGTATATATATATAATATGTATAATATATGTATATGAGTGTCTAATGATTGTTGTCATGTTGATAGCACACTACTTAAGGCGTTTGTTTAATGATAGTTTTCATGTTGATAGTGACGATGATCATATTGATGACACTTGTAGTCAATGATAGTCAATCATACTGAATGATACTTCACTCAATTGGAGACGTTTCGGCCAAGGATATGAAAACGCAACAAGGGTTACCTTCATCCATAGATGATGGGTATCTGACCTGAAAAAGACACCGTATCATGAAACATGTGAGGCATGCCCAATGCTGATGAGGTCTTCTAGTCACCTCAGACAGCGCAAGATTCCCCAAGGATAGCCAACTCTGCTACCCTCTAGTTCTCAAACATGGCAATGGAAAATCCCCCATTGACTTCGATGGTCTTCCCATTAAAAAAAAACATTTCTACCGAGTTTCTAATGTTTTCCCATGTTTTCCTATGATTTTCCCATTAATAAAGGCACACTTCCCCTTGCCATGTTTCGTTGACAGTTTCGGTACATTTCCCAACGGCTGAGTGGCTGCCAACAAGACTGGGCCGGTCAAGGTGTATATACAACCTGCGGTGCCAAGTCCGGGATCATTTTCCATCAACTCCGGTGATTTAACGATGGAGAATCACTACAAATGGTGATTTTAATGGAAAAGTCATCTATAAATGGGCCATGTTCAATAGCTATGTTAAATAAGAATAGACTAAATATGACTAAATATGACTAAATATGACTAAATGATCGAATTCAAAATAGAAATCCATTTTTTGGGGGGTACCAAAGGGGACTGTTTTGGAGTTTACAGGTGGTGAAAATCACCGATGGGACGATGGGAAATTCCTTTCACCGCCAATCCCCGAGGCCAATCGTGGGGACCATGTAAAAAAACAACCATTCATAACCATGGGGATATGCCATTCACATGGTATGGTATCCCATTAATATATGTTAATATTGGTAACTTATTACACACAAGATTATCCTACGGGAATCAAACATGGCTGGAAACTCCCCATTTGCTTCGATGATTTTCCTACTCAAACCTCCGTTCATAGCGGATGTTCAATTGCCATGTTTGATGAATAGAGGGTAAGCTGGGTGTCCAACGTTTCCCTCTTATTTCATTTATTGCTACATATTGCTACACTCATTCATCCATTGAAAGAATGGCACAAGTTTATCGAAATTGACTGATTGTATCTGATTATACCATCACAAGTGGATCACTGGGTCACACATTGCATATGAACCCCATCACCTATAACTAATTATGATCATATATCCTAAGTCACTAAGATTCAACACTTAAGGATACTTAAGGGTCATAATTGTATACCATCATGAGGTCATATTTCCCCAATATATGCCGTTGCATCCTTTAAAAAGGTTGGCACTCATCCCCCTGGATGATTATACGGGTACCATCATTGATTCTAATCTTCCCATCCCCCTTTATATCTCCATTGTTTACCCATCAATTTCTAATGAGATCAAGGTGGGATATAGTGGGGATACAAATAGGGATAAAGGCTCATTTACTTACCAGTCTTTCTGGTTGCAGTCAATCGTCAATGCCCCTGCAATATTCACAAGAATCTCAATAAGAGGCAATTTTCCCAAGAATGACCAATTACTTCATTAGTGACATCATTACTGACCATTCATAATGCGTATTTTAAGTGCAAGAAACCAATAAGATATCATGGACTGTTCCTAGTAATAACTGTTCTCCAGCAATACTAATATGTCTTTGTTTGTTCCCAAATGAATCTCCAGTGTAGCCTAATAAATAATCATTTACCAGCATTCATCACTTGAGGGTCATTAGACTTAATGATACTGTACAATCATTGTAGTTGTCCCCAAAACATATCTCAACAACACATCATTATTTACTTACCAGCCAATTATGCAAGAATAGTTCCCTCATTGAACATAATTGGATACCATAACTATGATCGACCTTCATTAACCGTCCTTAAATATATCATTGATCATCATTTTTTAGAATGGACAAACAAAGCTCATTCTACATAGTTGGATACCATGACTATCATCAACCTTCGTTAACCTTCTTTTACTATCATATGTATCTATCTACTATGTATATATATACTATATAAAGGCGGTTTATTAAAATAATGGAGTTTCACCATGGTTGTTTTAATACTCAACTGCCTTAGTAACTTGGATGATTTGGGGTACCCTCGTTTTAGGGACACTTCATACATCATTAACATAGATCATAAACTATCAACATTAAGTATGATAATTGACTATCATTAAGACGTGATACTAGCATTAACTATCATTAATTGTTGCTACACGTCATCCATATATCATTAGCATGTATCATTAGCATATAGCATTAAGATATATCATTAATAAATATATATATATATATATATGTATATACATGATTAATACACAACTTAGATATTTCATTAACATTACCATTTACATTCACTATGATAACATCTATATGTTTTATATTAACAAACTGTCATTAAATATAATTGACCTTCATTAAAACACCATAACTAATTCATTAATGTGTATGATAGTAAACATACATATAATAAGCTAGATCGTCAAATCTATCAATATCATTGACAATAACTCACTAACATTGACTATATCTCAACATTAAGTATGATCATATCATTAAAATCCGTTGATGCTATCATTAACATTAACTATATTTGCGTTATCAATATTAACTATGATCCTGTGAACTTTATAGGCGACAATTTACAATTCTCCACGCTTAGCCAGACAAAACATGTGGTTCCCTTTTGGCTGTGGCCCTTGCCTGGTTCGACGAACAGGATCTGGCCGCAGGATCCAAAGGAATAAGAAGTAGCCATTCACCACGTCTACTGTGTGGTCTTGATATTGAAAGAGCGATGCTGTCCATCGATAGTCCGACGACCGTGCCTCCCAAGCTGAAGAAGCCATTGCTCGAAGTCACTTGAAGTATCTATCGTCTGTTCTCCAGAGTATACACGTCCAGTGGTCCACGTCTCACGTCACGCAGCAAGGCGAAGAAGCTGCTTTCAGAGTCAGTCACAGACTCCGTACTCTTATTCACATTAACTGTATGGTTATCAATATTAATCATCATACTATCATTAACATCAACAATCAACATTAATATACATTAACAATATCATTCACTATCATGAATTGTGACTATGAGTTTCATACCATCATTAACATTCATAAACTAACTATCAATATTAGCCATACCAACCATGAATATTAAACCTATCATACTATCATTAACGATACCCTCTGGTGAACAGCCACATAACTATGAAAAATCACAATTTTTCATGGGAAAATCCACGATTTCTATGGCCATTTTCAATAGCAAACTGTTAGTTTACCAGAGGGTAAATCATCATTAATCCCATTAAAATCCCATTAAATCACCATTTTCCTATGGTAGCCGCACCTTGAGCGAAGCGCACCTCCAAGGCATGCAGCACCGCCGCCTCGTGCAGCTCCGGCACCTTCCGTCGGGTCGTTCACCGGCACCCGGGGATTTCATGGGGACTTCATGGGGACTTCATCCGGAAAAAACATGGGGATTTCAGTGGTTTTTGTGGATGAATGATTAAGACACACACTTTGGTGACTTTCATCAGGAAAGAAATAGATGTGAAAACATATGGGATTTCGACAGCAAGCTGGATTTTATGGTGGATTTCAATGTGATTCAAACGCGGCAAGGTCACGAAAGTGGCACCGGAAACTTTGACCATCTCGGACTTAGGTCCCGATTCTAGCCGCGCCGAGCACGTAGTGGATTCTTGCGCATTTACCGTGATTTCATCTGCAAAGATCATGATTTTAAGCCTCAACAAATAGTGATTTGATCAGCAGCAGTTGGCAGCAGTTGGGATTTTAACTAGCAGAAAATGGTGATGTGATCAGAAAAAAATGGATTTAAGCAGCACAAATGAGAGGGAAGTTTGATTATGACATCTTGTGACAAAATGTTCTTTGGCCTCCCAACGCATGTTCTGGACGTGCCTTCTAGGGTCCATCACAAATGTTGCGCAGAACAAGTCGCGCAAACAGTTAAACACAAAGCTTATTTGACTATCTCCACAGAATGTATGACACTTACTCTCTGGTAAACTAACATAACTCTGGAAAATCACCATTTCTAATGGGAAAATCCACTATAAATGGCCATTTGCAATAGCTATGTTAGTTTACCAAAGGGTAATCTTGCCACCTTACTACAAATAGTATCACATTCATTGATTTGTTAGTGGTTTCACCTCCCTGTCTCCGTATGGGAGAAAATCATCCCATGAGATAAAAAAAAGATGGCGAGCCGCCAACGGCAATCACCCAGCCTTTACTAAATTGATGGTTTCTCGAAACCACCCATAAAAACAAGGTACATTTAAGGGGATGGTGGCTATCCGATTTTGCTTTCCCGGGCGTTTGGTGGACCCCGCATATGGCAATCAAGGGATTGCACCCAATGTTTCATCCCATGCCCCTGCTGAATCCGTCAACCAACCGCTGGTGAAAATCGGTGGTTTTTTCGTTTTCTGATCGGTGGTTGAAAAATACTCACGAAAAATGAATGCTGGTCAATCGGGATTGAAAAGTCTGTCGCATTTGCATGGTTTCCATTTAAATCATATTCCAAACCAACAACCAGTTGATCATGTTGGTCGGTTCTACCCTATCTTTATTGGAACTAGTTTCCACACATGTCATGGTCAGTTTCACTAAGTTTATACATACTCCAAATCCACCAACCAGTCTCGTTGGTTGATTTGGTCCATGTTCAACCCCAAAGCTGGGATTTGAATCTTGAGTTTCTATTCATTTCAGGCATTTCCCAAAGATATTTCAGATATTCCCAACCAAATGGCTCAAGATACCCTCTGGTAATTTAACATAGCTATGGACGATCTCCATGTTTAATAGACTTTGATAGTTAAATCATCATAAAATAATTGTCCCAAGTAAAATATTCATGATTTACCTATTGAATTCAATGAAAAACATGGTGATTATGGTGATTTTCCTATGATTTCCCATCATAAAACTCACCCTGGTACTGCCTCAGTCAGGTTGTCGAAGCGCAAAGCGCCCTGCCCCAGCAGCTCCGCGTTGCGGCGCAGCAACTTGGGCGCAGCCTCCGATGTTTTTTGCTGCGAATGGTGGAGATGGTGGAGCTACTGGAAGCCACAGCTGCTAAGTCATTTCACAAAGTCGGACAAGGGATTTAACTACCATCATATTGATATAAATAGATATAAATAGTGATTCTAAATGATTTAGAGTAACATAAGTTGGATTGAAGGGTAACTTATTTGCAGAAATGTTGTGTAAATTGGAGATTTCATTTAAGTGCTGGTTTTATGGCAAGCAATATAGATCACCAAGAGACATAGACCGGACTTCACATTTCAGTTGATGCTCAGATGCTTAACCAACAAGACAATGCCCAGTAAATATAATAATCAAACGCAAAAGTGGCTTGCGGCTTGCCATCACGCACATTCATATTTCAACAACAGATTAAAAATGGTTGAAACAACAGAACTCTGGGATTAACAATGCTATGAGGCATTTTTGTTGGATCAGTATGTGGTTAAGCATGGTTAAGCCAAGTGCAAAAGGAAGCACTCCAGCTCCGGAGATATACTAACCAGGGGAGACCTCATTAGAGAATGCACAGCTCATAGGTTGGTACTAAGATGCGGATATATTTACATATATTTACACCAATGGGTAACAGTGAAGAACACAAAACAAGATGGGATTATTTCTGAAAAAAATATGACCAGCAAAATGTTCCACTGGTGATGAATTAATCACGCATGTCCAAATCACAGAATTCACCCAATTCAGCCATGAGTAGTGTACACATGCTGTACAGCGCCCCTACCTCATACAGTATCATTCGTGTTCTGGTCCCTCCCAGCAATCCCAAGCACTCCTTGCCGTGCAATGAGAGCTCGGCTTGCTCCACATCATCATCGTCACCAGCATACCTCAGGGTTCAGCACAGGGCTAGGAGGACCGAACAACTGTATTTAGACTTAGATTATTTAGGTTGTTCAGGTATTTTTTGATAATAATTTACTTACTGGTGCTTAACAGGGAATTAGGGAATGACCTATAATAACCATCAATAATCATCCCATTCCCCCATTCCCTACTAAGCACCAGTAAGTTTATCATTGTAGTTCAGCCGAAAATCTGATGACTCACTGACTATTTCGCTGCCCCATGCAGGTGAGACCTGCAGGACACGCCTTGTTTGTCGCTCAAGTATACCCATTCCTGCTGGATATGTCATGGAGCATGGCCAATCCTCGATATTTAATCATGAGTTTCATCCATCAATTTACCATTCACCCAAAGTTTACCCTGCATACCCTCTGGCAATGAAACATGGCTAGCTGGAAATTCCACCTTAAAAAAAAGAATCTTTCAATGGTGGATTTTCCATTGCCATGTTTGATGACACCGGAGGGTAGCCATTCAGTTGCTCGTCTCGCCACGGAAGCTCTCTGCGCCAAGCTACTCCACCGACACCGATGTCTCATCAGCAGAAAGCACTCGAGCAGCTCGCCAGACGCGCTCTGCGCATGACACCCAGATAATGTCATCCTTGGTCAATGGATGATGGAGAACGTCCAGCCATTCGTATGGGAACATCCTGTCCATCATCATCCATGATCATCCATGATCCCTGTACGAAAAGATGTGTAGAATATAAGTATATTCTATATATATATATAGTGTACAATGTCATGTATATGTATAATCTATATATATATATATAATATGCAGCTGGACAGAGTGATGATAAATCTAGAACTTGATTGAAGGCCATGTTGGATGTTCTCACTATGAAGCTTCGTTTTATGCTGAGGCAATTTGAGGATGTATCGTGCAAGATGCCAAAGATCTGAGTGTGGTCGGTGCTTCCGTTTGGAAATTGGATCATAGGTGGATGGTGGGCACTGAGTGGTACTATCTCAAATATAGTGACATGTATTGACAATCATTGACATGCAAACATCATCAAACATCTGGGATGTTTCACACACGTTGTAAATCAATGTAAATCACATGGAGAATTGATCTCAAACTCCAGGATAGCCGAAGGATTCACCTCAAGATGGGAGGATCACCAATATCACCATCATTGGACATATTTGGACATCTTATGCTACGAAGAATGGCTGGGATTCGGAACTCACGGAAACCACCGAGTTTGGATTGTCACAATTTGTGCTTCATTTTGCAATTTTGCTTCAAAAGGGAACCTCGGGATCAGAACTTGTGGCATCCCAAGCAACACAGAGTAAGTCGATAAGTGATATGTCCACTGCCAAACAAAGGTTGTCATTTGCTATCCAATAGCTAGAAGGACACCTTGACAGAATACACAGATTTTGCATGATTATATACAGCTTACATACCCCAATCCCAACATCTTTCTGGGCGATATCTCCCAACCACAAAACATTCCAATTGATAATTGATTTGGCAGTTCTGATCCCACTGAGGGCCGGTTCTTCTGGTTGCCACGGATGCCTGTGGACAATTGAACAGCTTAGATTTCATATAGAAGGCAAGCCTAGTGCCATGAACCATCCCTGCAACCGACCATTTCAGCGATTTAGGGCTAGACATCATCCCAGTTCTAGGGATAAAATCCATTTCATGATTCCTGATTGGGGATGGTGAACAATTGTAATCATCTCAGAAACACTCCCATTTATATACATTTCATAAGGTCCATGATCATCAATGATCTTGCGGAATTATGCGATCCTAACAATCACTCTGGTGAATCAACTCAAACCTTAAACAGCTGTTTTCTTCTTTTTTGTATCCCAAATGAAGCGTTGGACCAGAATTAGTACCTAATTCTTGATGACCCAAGGTTCTTGGTGAAAGGCGCTGCCTTGCGTCACTTGCGTCATGGGGGTCGACCATGGCGGCAAGAAGGCGAGGTGGGTCACTTTGCGATCGACGGTCGTCTGCAAAAAAACAAACGCTCTCTGGCTCCACAAGTGAATTTGTGTCTATAAAGTATATTATATATAGTAAAATGTGATAACATGTAATATGTATGTACACATGGATATCAGGTTCAACGAGAACATAAACAAACCGAAAGAGACTCACAGAACCAAGTCATGCGAGTTCCATGGTGCAAAATCAATCAGTTGGATGGGTAAGAGGCTGGTTTTCATATGTAACTGAAGTGTCAAGTTTGCTTTGTCAAAGCAGATTCTGATTTCGGCACATCGATGTCCATAAGCTCTCATGAAGCGCCGCCAAGGGTGAAGGATCTAGTCTGGGTCTATGTTCAACTCCGAAGCTGGGATCATGGTTTCAGGGAGAATCACCGCAAACCCACCAGATTGGGAAAATCCTTGGTTTCCTGTAGATATTCCCTTAAACCAATTTAATTCTATTCATACAAACAATTGTTCTCCACAGATATGTTCAGATATCCCCAGTTCCATGGATCAAGCGATGACTACTTCGACTACTTGATCCATTGACAGTTCAGGCGCTCCAGCATCACAATAGCAGATCCACCCATTCCACAGGGGAAGATTTGGAGATATGTTGCGGACTTCTCATGGCAGGAGGTCTTTTCGAATTTGAACCAATCGTGAAACTGATCAGTTTGATCGAAGTCGGTTTGCTGGATTCATCGCAATCCAGCAGTTGACCAAGTATGATGGTAAAAAAGTACCATGAAGTCCCTTACTCAAATACCACAAACCCATGGGATGTTGATTCTGACAGGGCAAGGTTCAACGTCAAATCCTTTTTCATTTAGGGATTCTGTTTTCTGGGGCCGAGCTGTTGTTCACTACCAATCGTCTCACATGTTAATTCACATCACATTATATACCCTCCGGTCATGAAACGTGGCGGACTAAACCTCCATGGCGAGATTCCTTGGGCTTTCCCAGCCCACGGCATTGATGACACTGGTGATTTGCTAAAATGACCAACAGATTTGTTCAATCCACTTGGGGGGTTCCTACAGGTCGCTCGTCGCTCTTCACCCCATTTTTTTGCTGACAAATCCTCGTTATCAAAATGCTGAAAAAGGCCACCAGCCTCTGGAATTCAGCGTCTTTTCAAAAAAAATCCAAACATGTATCCCATCTTATATCCCATTGTCTATCCATTGGTCATCCTATATATTCTCATGTTTATTGAAAAAATCATCCATATGCAACAAAAAAGTCATAAGTCATGACAACCCGGGATTAATAAACCCCTAACTCTAATCATTAAACTGGTACCATTTATTTTCATGGAACTATTCCAATAAGTATAATGAAGTATCACCAATTTTCCCGAACATTCCCATTTTTTCCATCAACTGAAGGGGGGGTCTCCAAACAAAAATCCACAGACGTCACCAAACCCATCCACCACGTCCCAGCTCCGCCTTCAACACCTCCTCGTAGCGCTCAACGTCCAGCGGGCGGTTTGCCAGGACATTCTGCTGCAGCGTTCCGGGCAGAAGCAACGGCTCCGAGGGCAGAAAGATCAACGAGGAGGACCTGCCAAGGTGTGCTTGGAAGATGGGGGAAATCAACGGAAATTCAGCAAGACTCTATGGGGATGTCAGAATGGGTTTTAAACAACAAATAGTTGTAATTCCATCTATAAATGGAAAGAAGTGAATAGTAATCCTAAGAGAAGCAACGTGATGGGGATACAAATGGATATCATGGGGATATAGAACATTATAGAACTATATATGTTTTTAGGGATTTAGGGATTTATACGCAATTTGATGGGGATTTGATAATGGTAACACATTCTTCAAGAAATTAGAATCTATAATTAATGAACTTGATGGGGAGAACGGTAATTGATATCATGAGGTCTGCAATCGATCTGCTATTGATATCCCTTTGATTCATTGTATTAATGGAATTTGACTGATTTAGGCAAGAAGCATGGGGTTTACAACCAAGCATGATGGGGGTATACTCGGGATGAAGCGGTGGATTAAACGGGGAATCTCGTCAACAGAAAGGTATAAAACTATATGATATGGCGCATGTATTATATATAATATCTATGTATAATATATATATATATACATACATAATTATATATAATATATACAGTATATATATATATATGCATAAGCAAATCATGATGATACACCACCATGATAGTAAGGAAATGAAGCTTGAAGCACGGGCAATTGCTCACCAGTCAAGGGTAGATCATCACGTGGAGCTTTGCGATGTCCATGGGGCATCTGGGATGATCAATGCCATCAACGATCAAGTTGCAGGACCGAGGGTCTTCTTCTGAGGATTGAGATTTGTTGGTTGGGGCAGAATTCTTTTGAACTTACTATTGGGTCACAATGCCGGGCAATGAACATGTTCATGGGAAAACCATGAAAGGGGGGAATTGAAACGAAGACAGTTCATTTCCAGGTTGGATTACACACCAAAGGTTACTGATTCAGGATTTTGGTCCTTGTCCTCCTTCCGAACAAATCTGAATGCTGTTGGAGCATGCAGTTGTTCACTCCTACAACACAACACTATCAGAACACTTTAGCTCGCAATGAGTGCTTTTGTTCTTGAAGGTCCTAAACTCAATGGATTGGTTTAATGGAAAACCATGGTTTCCATAAAATATGCGATTTTCCTGCAAACATGTTCCCTTACACCAGTCCAGTGATAAACATATTCACCCATCTCTGAGGATCTAATCATCTCCCTTCAACTCTGATTTTTCATCCTCTCATCCGCGAACATCAATTGGTCTTGACACATCCCAAGGGGGGTCTTCATGGAATGAGCCATCAAGATCGACTGTCTTTCAATGGGACTGGGAACGTCAAATGTCGAGAAGTGTGTTTATAAACCCATTCATCCAACTGTAGACATGATAAAACCCACAATCAAACCCCAGTAAGCTTAGTTCTACAGCAACTTTCCATGTAGGGGGTCTATTCTGGTTCCATGTTGAAGCCCAAAATCCGCCGACCCCGGCCGACAGCAAGGGGGAGCGCGTTAGGGAAGAGAGGTTGCAGGCAGCAGGCAGCTGGCAAAAGCCAGCAGGCAGCAGCAGCAGCAGCTGAGCAAGAGCAGCAGCAGCAGCAGCAGCAGTAGCAATAGGAGCAGCAGCCGCAGGAGCAGCAGCAGCAGTCTTCTTTTTCTAGGGTTTCAGAAGCAACGTTAGTCAGTTTTGTGGCGCGATTTTCGCATCGGCTCGTCCCTCAGTAGCATGGTGTTTTCCTCC
>BGPT01000951.1:303619-323450 GCA_003297045.1 Symbiodinium sp. clade C Y103 | reverse complement strand
TGAGCCTGGTCGAGCACCTGAACGCAGAAGTCCCGAAGAAAGTCTCTGACAAGCGGTTGGGGATCGAGCTCGCCGCTTTGAGACAAAGTCTCTGGACTGTAAATAGCCAGAGGTCCAGCCACGAGTACTCACCGTACGGTGACAGCTTATGGTGGGCTGAGACCGCCAAGATGTTGGCTGACGCGCTCACTAAGAGCATNCTCACTAAGAGCATGCGTCCACACTATCTCGTGCAAGTGTGGGAAACTGGCCGCAATTCAGTGAAGTGAGATGCTCACTGGGAATGCACGGAACACCAGTGTGGTGGATGAACCACCGGCTGAAATCGGCNCGGACAGCGGTAAATCGTGTAGATAAGACGGGTGTGAATCTGTCCACTGAAGTGTGTGACATACCACGTCTTTCCCGCTGCCCTGGTCCAAACCCCCTAAAACTTAGGGCCCTTGAGCTGTGGNCATACCACGTCTTTCCCGCTGCCCTGGTCCAAACCCCCTAAAACTTAGGGCCCTTGAGCTGTGGTTGCAAAAACGGTCCCTAGCGCAATTCAAACATGTTTAAAACAATTTATATGCAATTTAGATGCCACATGGCAATATACTATTGCATAGCACATTGGGAATGACGGGGAATAGTCTGATCTTAGTGAACCATATTTCTTGTTTGTTGTCACAGTTTCGCCTCTAAGACAGGAGCACCCTCTGGCTACATAGCTATGGTATAGTTGGCCCATGGACATAGATGATTTACCAATGAAAACCGCTATTTCTTTTTTCCCAGAGCTATGTGAAATTCCCACAGGGTATGTGGATAGCACATTCCTAGGTTTTGCATATATGTATGTATGTATGCTTGGATTATCAACCACTGAGTCGCTGGGATGCCACATAGGAATATGTCTCGATGGATTGCACATGCAACGAGTTTTTGGATCGGTTTACTATTTATCCCACTGAAGCACTAACATCTTCAAGATTTAATGCCCAGCAATATGTTTAATCTGCAAAGTGATAAGATAGAACCGGACGAATATTGCTTTTTTAAATCACTGATATCGGTGAACACATGGTTTGGTGAATTGTTAGTATATGTTACTGTAGTATAGACCTTTTGGGTATCTTTGGGTCCTCCCCTTTATTTTTTGTTTGTTTCCTGCCTTGTTACGGTTGGGGAATTTTTCAGGCCCATCTCCTTACAGGGGATCCGAGACTTTCCAAGGCTCTCACGGCTAGCAGAGAAACCTACTAGGCCTGCGACCCGGGAATTTGGGAATTCATGATGACTATCTGATTGGTGTATGATTTGTTTTTTTGGTGTACATAGGTATGATGAGTTGATATTTGTAACTGGTATATGTTTAGCATATTCTTTTGGTCTCTCGTGCGTCATATTAGGGGATGTGGCTCTTCTTCTTCATACGATTTCAACACATTCTAACCCAGTATACGTAACTGATAGCCATTGTTGGGGGAAACATTTGCAGTAATTCGGCGCAAGGGCCCTCTTCATCTACCCATTTTCCGTCCCAATGTATGGGGTGTTGTGAGCAACCCTGCGATTGATTATCATGGGATTCAAACAACCCCCCAAAGGTGACCCCTCCAAGAATAGATGGGCCATAAACCCTGATTACCAAAGTGGTTGTTGGTGGTCAATGAGGCGTAATTTTTCGCCTTTTATGAAACGCAGACATTGTTGCAGTGTTATGTATCCCAATGATATTCCCATTATAAACCTCCATTATATCTCCATTCAGAATGGGTCAAGGTACACTCGATATCTCAGTATCTTTCGGAATATAGTTAGATTCCTATAAACCATATCTACATATTGTTTCCCATTCGAATTTCTACAGGGGACACTCCAATCGTTGCAGCATCGCCAGGGAGTTTGCGGAGGAACATTTGGTGACCCCTCAGCTGCCTGAAGGCGGGGCTGAAAGAGCCTCACCGTCGTCGTAAAAGTTGGTTTACTGCGGGAAACACTGAGGATGACTTTACAAGAATTAGTGATGATTAGTGAGTGTTGGTGATTGTGACTATTGGTGATGATTTGTGATTATGAGTATGGGTCATTCCTGTATTGATGATTATTATTCGTGATTGTGAGTGATTGTTGGTGACCGATGGAAATCACGCCAGGGAAGTGGATTACTTTCCCATGGTAGAAGGGGGGGGTTCAACTTGGTGGTTTTGTCATTGATGATCACGTTCCCTCATTTTCAAATTGTGGGTTGAAAAAAAATCTGGCCGAATGACTGACATTCGTTGAGATCTCCTTCAAACCATTCGAATTACCTTTACCCTCTGGTAAACTAACATAGCTATTGAAAATGGCCATTTATAGTGGATTTTCCCATTAAACATGGTGATTTTCCATGGTTATGTTAGTTTACCAGATAGCAGGCAATGTCCAGGTCATGTGGTGAAGAAAACAATAAGCCTTCCATTAGGGGGTGGATTATATCAGCCATTTCTAGTAAGCCATTGGGGTTGGTTTGTGATTGATATAGATATACACCGAGATCGGTAGTCAAACATGGCTAGAAAATCCTGCATTTACATCGTTCGATGATGTTCCCAGCCAACTAAAACTCCATGTCTAGGCCACAGCGATTTCCAAGCCATGGTTGAATACCAAGAGGTACAGGCTCATCAGCCTCCGAAACATCGGCAGCGCACCTACAGAATCTAGCTGCCACCATAGTTATTACAATCTTGTGCAATGTTATGGCAATCGTATTCCGCGTATTGGCGTGACATGCTATACCAATTTATACCACATATGATGGGATATGTTTCGATTGGACCATTTGATATAGATCATAGAAGCCATATGACCATCACATTCTAAGTTATATCAAGTCATACAATGTTGGATATGAGATACAGAATGCCAAACCACCATGTGAAACCATATTATATTCATGCCACCATCCGGTAGTTTGGAGTAGACACGGAAAATGACCGACTTGTAGATGATTTGCGTATTCAACATGACCATGGCTTCCATGGCTGAAAGATTCCCAGAGGGTATACCGTCATGGCCAGTCCAACTGGGAAAAGGATGAATCCAAGTATCAATCCCTTCATAATTTAGGGGCACTCATAATGAACCCGTTGCATGGGTTTGCCGGTTTGCCTAATTTAGGGCTACCCAAGTTCTGGACAAACGCAGATTACCCTCTGGTAGTTTAATCATTTGCCAACTGGAACATTTTGATGAATCATCGAACTCAATGGGCCAAAGCCCACAGCAAGCTGCAAGAAATTACTGAAGAGTAAAAGTCATGATTATCCCCATTGATTTCAGCTAACTGAAGTATATTTATGGTGGGTTATATCCCCATTACATCCCCACTTCCGCGGGGAGGAACCTACTTGGCCTCGTTTGGGCACTACATCCTGACCTTCAGCACCTTCCGAGCCCTGCGGGCCAACAAGGTCGGGCTGGGTCAGCGACTTCAAATGATGAAACATCACGAACAGTCCGTAGTAAATAGATACATATAATTACATACGTATTATATATATATATATAGATGCATATATAATATCATCCATGCAATTAATTATGTATTATATATACAGGTGTATGTATATATATATATCTATATATCATATACGATGTATGTATACATTTCCATGATATTTGCTTTGCCACGTCATATTCCGCGGAATCTGTGGGACTCCATAAGCCGCAAACAGGGCTGGTACCCTGCAGCCATTTTGATTGTTCCTTCAATCCATGTTTGCACGGCTATCTCCTTGATTGGGGATTCCCAAGTAATGATGCCTCCCCCAAGAACATACAGTCACCAGCCATAAGAAACATAAACAAACAATCCCCAGAAACCCTGGTTTAGTCTTGAATCAGTTCATTTCTTTGGGCCCTGAATTCTTGCTCTTTGTGAGCATTGGGATTAATGTCATAGTGGCCTTTCTTGTGTGGACCTGGCATTCTCAATGGATTGACTTATGGACTTGACCATGGTTTCTACTTTCTACCACCATCATTTATCCTGCAAAGTCTGGGAGGAAGATTGAGAGATCCCCCTAAGAAGGCATTCGAACATATTCGAACTATGTCTGAAAATTAGGTACCCTTCAGATCCGCAATTGTACATCATGATTTTTCCAATTTAACTGGCCATTAATGGTGTGTAACTTCCCCATTTTCAGAGGCCGCCATGAATCTTCAAAGCCATCATGTTTACTTCTCCAATGGGGTCAAATCCTCGAACATTTTGGTCAACAAGTTCGATTTACTGTATTTCAGCTGTTCCCTATATGGGTTTGTCTGAAAAGAGGGTATATCCCCAATTATAGCCCTTTCATGGGGAAAATGATGGTTAACCAATGGATTTAGAGGTACCATATTTTCAGACAAACCCTTAAACAAAATTCCATGGTTTTTATCTCTCCATGTGATGGTGAACTCTTCCGGCAGGGTGGGCACTTTACCCACATCTTGGATGAGCTACGGCTCTCGGAAGGTCATTCCAGGGATGAGATTTATGGTAGAGATATCTATGGGGATTGAACCATGAATGAATGATGGAAAATTGTGAAGCATCAAACAAGTGATGGAACATGGAGATTTATTTGGCAAAGATGCGGATCTAGAGTCGATTTATGATGGGTAAGTTGGTTGAAAGTAGGCTAACGATGGGATTCATGCTGGATAATGCTGGATATATCGAACGAGTTAAATGGGGGTAAACAATGGTAAACATACAATAACTTATAAATGGCAGGGGCTTTCCTGTACTACTGGAGGATCAGATTAGCAACCATCCAGGTAGGTCGTGTTTACCAGAGACCTGGATTGGGCCAAATAGATAGCCGCCAGTGGGGGGAAGACTTTTTAAACAAACACTGCACATGGTGTTTTTCGCATCTCAAAGACGCTTCCAACGGGTCAACTGGCAGGCCATTTTTCCCAAGGTTTTGAAACCTTGAGCTTCAGCATTCAACCATCCGATCTGTTTTTTCTGTTTCACTTCTGTGTTTCCACATCGCAGTTTCGACATGTTTGACTCCTAGCTACGAAAAGCAGTAGGCGTCTTTCCTACAGCTACAGCTTTTTGGATTTGTCTTCCCTAAATCAATGAGTTGTGTCAAAACTTGGACCCCCAAAATTCATTGCTTATCATCGTTTTCTACCAAAATAGGTACAGTACATGTTGGAGTATCCCCCACGTTCGAGACAATGGCAACACATGTTTGTTTATGTGTGTGTTGTATATATATATATACATGTATCCCACTATATCATCGTATGCTGTAAAATCCAAATGAACTATGTCATTATTATATATTATTTTCATATCCACATCAAAATCGATCATATTAATACTTATTTGTATCTGTAGAAATATTATATGTCCGCAATGTGTGTATATATATAATATTACCCTCTGGTTATTTAATATAGCCATGGAAAACCACCATCTTTAATAGGTAAATAACTATAGGTCATCTATAATTGGGCCATTTTCCATGGCTATGTAAAATAACCACAGGGTATATCCTATGCTGCTCAATTCTCCATGACGTGGCTGGCAACGGCTGCCACAGGAGTTGATGGCGTGCTCATTGAGGGTGAGCGCTGGGACTTGGGCAGCTTGGCTCAAGGGAGTACGTGGGGATGATACCAAGGGCGGCTGGAAATGCAGCACGAGGAGATTACTGACTTATATATATGTTATGATATGAAGAAAAAATCATCTTCAGATATGTTTGAGATATGCATGATATATGCGGTATCTGAAGAACACCGGGAGAACAGCACCGCCGCATCCGAGCTTTTTGATCTGCGTCGTCGCAGACGGCGAAATCCCACCATGACCTTGGACACTGACCTGTGTCTATACATTATCATCCAGAAGTAGATAGAATTTTCATAAATTTTCAAGAGTATTGCCATTGTAGTGAGCATCTTTTGACTTTCCCATATTCTATCACTATCTACTGCCAGATGATCGTATGTATATATATATATACATATGTGTATATATATATATCTACATATATATATCTACATATATATATATATGTATCCACATATATATATATATACATATATCTATATGTATATACATATATCTACATATATGTATATATATATGTATATATATATGTATATATGTATATATATACATATATATATATACATATATGTATATATATATATATACATATATGCATATATATATATATACACATCTACACATATATATATATATATATCTACGTATATATATATATATCTACGTATATATATATATATATCTACGTATATATATATATCTACGTATATATATATATATCTACGTATATATATATATGTGATATACATATATGTGTATATATATATAGATATACACATACATATGAATATATACGGACGTATATTTGCCCAGATATCAGAGAAAAGTTCCATCTGTCTGCCTCGTCTCAGGAAACATGCAGACCTACATTCAGTGCTTGCAGGCACAAGCGCAGGCAGGGGCCACCAGGGCAGGCTTTGAAAAAATGGTGGTTTAACCATCAAAGAACTGAGGAGCCATGAGGATTTAGGCCTTTGATCAAGAGAATTGGTGGTTGATAGTTGATTTATGATAGTTATATAAGTTGCTTCATAAGCAATATTTTACCAGGATTGACAATCTATGGTGGTTGCATCGAGGTAGTTAGAGGGTTTATAAACCAACAAAAAGCCCACACATATAACTGGGGGGGCACCACATTGTAGGTTTTTAAATGATTAAACAGAGAGATATGTATATATATATATACTGTATATACGCGGTGTATAATATATATACATATACATACAATATACACCTGTAACATCATCCAGACATTGTTTGGTTGTATGTTGTTTGATGATTAGTTCAGGGTTTAGTAATCTCCTGGTTTATTGGGCATGCACTGACCCATCAACTGGGAATCCGCTGAACATGAGTGGGTCCAATATATGTCCTGGTTTTGTACCTTGGTGAATGGTCTCTTGAGGGGAAAATTCGTTACCCCTTTGTTTGGTGAGGTGCGACGCTCCGTCATTTTTTTTGGGAGATTTTCACCTGGCACCGAGTACTTTGTAATGGAACATGAACAGTTGCCAATTGCCCCCAGTTAAGTTTCATCCGGTTCCAGGAATTACCTCGGAATATCCAGGCCAGTCAACCTCGCAAGCAGTTGATCGCGTGTGATTCTGTTACCATGACAAGTCTGAATAACACAATGAATGGTCGAATGGTCAATACACGGGATTACATCCGCTTAGAATAAACAGGATATGTCAGAGTCCTAGGATATGCCCCAGTTGCCACAAACTTCTCCGGGGCAGCTGGTCCGAACTCAGAACAATTTCCGAATTTGGATCATGAAGTAGTGAAACGACAACCAGTGGTGCCCCCATCCAACATGATCCAACTATCGATGTACCCACCATAAACCATGGCCTTGTTAAAAGTCAACTTGGCTAATGTTTGGCATCACTTTGTATGGAAAAATGGTCACCCTCCATCTCATTGGTAGCGCCAATTTCAAACCCATGGTGACCCTGGAGTCTATTAAATTTCACCTCCAGAAAAGTCAATCAAAACATGAAACTTGAGGCGTCTCCTATCCATTTTATCGTAGGACGGTAGGATGACGCACACAAAATGTCGCGGCTGCGGTTGCAGGACGATCAAGCTCCTTCTAAGCGGTCAGGAAGCAGATGAGTGCTGGATCACTTCTCAACGCACACATGTCTATCTAGACACCAATAAAGATATGCTGAAACCTGGGTACGAGACCATTCTCTCATGTCGAACAAAGAGAAATTGTGGATAGGTCTCCAATTTATGACAATTTCAATGGGGAAAAGGATGAAAAAACCGTCCGATTTTTGGGCTCTTCCGAGCATTTCCAGGTCTAAAACCCTTAAACATCACAAAGAAATGCGTGTTTTCGTCACTTGCAGCAGCAATTTGTCACATCTGCAGGCGATCTTTGGGTTGGATGATCCTTGTTTCAAGCCACCATTCCTGACCCCTCTTACCAGGAAAGCATGAAACCACGATTCGTCAACGATTGTTTCCTTATCTGAAATGATCTGAAATGCTAATTTTCTGTACGGAAAAGCAACTAACCAACACATGACAGAGCTCCTCCCGGCTGTAGCGTCAGCCTCTCGAGTCGTTCGGAGAGCGATGCGAAAACGGGCTGCGGTGCACCGGAAGTCTTCCAACTGTGGGTTCCAAATCCTGGAAATGATGCTGATTTCCAGGCCATGTTTGATCATTGGGATCTACAAAATGGGCACTTCACCACAAGAAAGGGCCCCTAAAAGAACGGCACGTCCGCGGGACCCAAACTCTGATCTATAGCAGAGTCCAGTTTTCGATGGTTGGAGGTAGAAGACACCTTGGGTTTTCGGGTGTATTTTGATTTGTGGAAATGGAATGAAATGCAGATCTGATGCACCAACGGTCACAGAAACCAGGATTGGTGATAGTCATTGCGACATGATGGGGGAATATGTCATACTAGCCAAACATTTACCATTTTTTTTGCGGGGTCCCTAAGATCGTCCAAGAGCATTTGGGTTTGTCCGCAAGTTATCCCCTGTATCTTGCAACGAGAAAATTATCTTTTTTCCACTCAATAGCGTTGAGTGGCCACATTGATTTTGATGTATTTCACAGAATTTCTCCCTGCTATTTATTGTTTCTCCTACCCTCTGGTACCCTCCGTAATCAAACATAGCACTTGGAAAACGCCCTGTAAATGGAGGTTTAGTTCGCTGGGAAAATCAACGAAAATGGGAGATTTTCCAGCAAGCCACGGCTTCCAGGTGAGTCCCGCCCACGGCCTGCACTTCCAAACCGAAGATGAGAACGCTGGGATCCCGGGGAGGTGAAACCCAGCAGGGGTCATGGTAGACCCGTGGGAAAGTCATGGTAAGCCCAATAGTGAATCACACACACATATATAACATTATCATCATATAGAATATAATGATAAGTAAATACATACATATACTATGCATACATAATATGTAGTGTATATAATATACTCTAATATATACATAGTATATCAGTATATGTATATATATGTATACAATACATGGGAATACATGTATTTGTACAACATAATGACATATGACATATGTATGATATTATGATAAAATAATGTATTACAATAATATTAATAAAAATAATGTACTATAATATATAATGTATTATAATATATATATAATGTATTACTATATATATAATTTATTATGATATACATATAATGTATTATAATATATATGTATATATATATATATTGTATTTTAATATATACATATATAATGTATTATAATATGTATATATACAATGTATAATAATATATATATATATATAATGTACTATGATATGTGTAATGTATTCTCATATGTATAATGCATTATGATATCTATAATATATTATAGTATGTGTAATGTATTATAATACATTATGCATTATAATATAATGTACTATAATATATATATACTTAATGTATTATAAATAATACACACACATATGTATATATATATAATGTATTATAATAGATATAAGGTATTGTATACACATGGTCACCCCTCCCCAATAACCCCTTATGATTAATGCAATGCACCCTGCAACATATTCATGTACATATATACATATATATATACATTTACATATGCATAATATATATATATATACATATTATACAGATGTATATATATGTATATATAGATATATTTGTGATATTATAATGCCCAATACAATATAATATTATGTATATTCTGTACACATTACAGTATATGTATGCGACGACGGAAGTAGACCCAAATGAAGACCTAGAATAGATGTGGGGACTGGTGCAGTGACTTGAAATGACCGACCAAGAAAGACCAATCATGGTGAAGTCTAAAAGCAGAGTTCCCCGGGCGCCCCCAAATTCCTCACTGGTGAATTATGATGTTCATTTTGAAGCCATCAAGCTGCTTGCGATTTTCTATTCAGCGATTTTGCGAGATGCCCAGTTTTTGTAGTTCATACTTTCCATTTTTGTTGGTTGGTGTCCCTGACTTGGTGAATATATCCCCATGCTCGTTTTGAATCATCCCAACTCTTATGATTTTTGGGCGTTCCTCAAAGAAAATCAGGCCCTCCAAAATTGGAAATCACCATCATCCGGAATTCTTGGAGAGCCCAAAAATTTTTGATCAACTTCTCCAAGCACAACCGAGGCCACAGATGGTGATCTCCAAGGGCCCAAACTCTTGAATGCCCATGCCACGGTGCCGCAGGGGCCTCTGAGATCTTGCCATCCCGGATTCACAGGGGGAGTCAAAACCATCGAATGATGTTGAGTATAATGGTTACCCAATCTAACATAGATCACTAAACATAGATACGAAACATATTTCTAAGCCTCAAAATTGGGTATAATTGGGTGTTATGTCATAACCATCTAATCATTAGAGTACCCAATTTTGACTTATACCCACATGGCAAGAAATTGTGGTCTCCCTTTTTTTGGACTCGCCTCCTTTTTTCCCCGGAGAAGGGTTTTTTCCATCACTTGGGACCTTGAGCCGAGGCGCAATGGTGCCTTGCAGACAACCCGAGAATTTCACTTCTTCTTCAACGAGGTGGCCATGTTTCGGATGAATTATGAATTTGAGACATTTTGTGTCCGGAAACATGTGGAACTAACCAAGGGAAATCGGGATCCAACTATATTAAAATGAGGATTCAACTGATTTTACCGAGAAAACATTTTTTTCAATACATGTATGTGTGTGTATATAATGTATATATATATATTTACATATGTACAGGTATATATTGATACATATATCTACACATGTATATTTATATGAACATGTACTACACGTATGCAGCATGTATACATGTATGCATACAGTGTCAAGCACTGATGAGTAGACCCATGACAACCTGGGTTGATGAATCCGGAGTTGACGTTATGAATCCAGCTGTGTACATGACATATGCGGCTGTGCTATACTGTATCTCGGGCCAGACAACGCAAATGATAACCTCAGTTGATGCGAAGTAGAGAAACTCGTCCGAAAAACCTTGGAGTTGGGAATGATCTCACCTCATATTCTTCCCCTCATTTGTGTTCCCAATTTATGGCTATCCATATCCGATATCATATCCATGTACGATGGAATTTCCCAGGGAATTTCCCAGTTTGCGCTTGGAGGATCATTGGATCGTGCATTCTGTGCGGTAGAACCTGGTAGAAGTAGGCATTGCCTGACTCTGGCTAATAGCTTATTCTGATTCGTGGATGATAACCTTCCAAGCAGATGACAAGAGATTTCTTTCCCATACCAAAAAAAAACACATTCCATGAAATATCCCTGAGATGTTTGGTAAAACATCTCTAGCTGACCCACTTTGTTATAGATTTTGCTCGTTATATTCACATTAGTCACCACTAGATCCCTCAGATTGTAGCAACTTTTTGTTTGCACAAATATCCTATTTTTCCACATTACATCCGTATTTTGTTTATGCATCTTTTTCGGTCGGACCTCCTTGATTTATGGATGATTCTTTCATATATTTTCCCAAGATGCGTTGGGGATATCCGCATTAAAACCGCTATTTTGCAATGGTTCATTATTACATCCGATGAAGTCAGTATTTACGGATCCTTTTTCCATGTTTTACCCACATGCTTCCCATATTTCATCCAGATTTGGATTTCTGATGACCTCATGCGACGTCACTGGAATGGTGGTTTTAGTAGACAGGTACTGTACCGGATAATGACCCAACATTTGAAGTTGGTGAATGATCATTTATATTTGTTTGGATTTAACCAACCATCAACGGCCAACGGCCAATGTTCCATGATTTGTCCATATTTCATCCATGATATTCCCCCATCTTTTCAATAATTTTCCCACATCTTCGATAACTTTTCCAAACTTTTCCATATGTTCTCTATTTTTACTTTTTTTTGCATGTTTTCCATATTTTTCCATACTATCAATGCATATTTGATGTTTCTTACCCCACATGTTTTGCCGTTTCCCTGGTTGCTGCTGTTTGGCGCTGCCGCATGGCGAGGTGGCGTTGCGAGGGCCTGGGGCGTTGGCGCTGCTGCGACGTGATGAAAGTCGAGGCCAGCAGATTTGGACATGTCAGATTTACCCTCTGGTAATTAAACGTAGCTATTGAAAATGGCCATTGAAATAGTGGATTTTCCCATTAAAAATGGTGATTTCCCATAGTTATGTTAGTTTACCAGAGGGTATGATGATTTATGAACATGTCAGATGGATATATTCACAATCATGTGCCATAAACGTCACAATCCAACAATATTCGTGGTTTATTGGTTTAAGATTAATATATACAGATATACATCTCTAGTTGTCTAGTGAACAAGTTTTTTAAATTTGAGATCATACATACATCTTATATATATATACACACTAAGTTTACATCTTGCTACTTTTTATCTTTAATCTTTGTGAAAATTGTAAACGTGTCTATATATGTCTATAAGTTTAAGCTCACGTTTATGTGAGTGAGTACATGTATATATATATATATTTACAGATTTATACTATTGAGATTCAGACTATATATATATATATACACATGTATCGATACGGAAAAAAACAAACAAACACACACACACAGATAAATAAATGCATACATATATAATCATATATACATATTGCAGTGTATAGATATAGGTGTATGGAAACACGCAGACACACACACACACATATACACATATATATATATACATTGTATGCATATATGCAGCATGCACATTCATATGTATACACATACGTAAACTTTAAATGTGCAACCCTTGAAATCAATACCGGTTCTTAGTTCCGGCATATAATTTTGGTTCGCAAACCCGGTAATTACACCAACCATGGGAATTACCGTGGAATTCTAAAGCTCCCCCGAAAAGTACACCCCCCCCACGAGGCCCCACATTCGGGGTTTTTACCACACCCCAACTAACCCTTATTTTCCTTATTGGGCGAAAAACACTTCTCCTCCCCATCATATCCCTATGAAATATCCCCAAGATCCCCCTGTTAAATTTCTTGGGGTATCAGGTGCGGCAGCGACGGTGGTGGACGATCTGCCCATTTTTCGCAGTGTCTTGAGCGTACCCGGGATGGTCGGGAGCCGAGTTGAAACTGCTGGGGCGTCTGGGGAGTTTCCAACCGGATAGGTAGTAAAAAGACATGTTTCTTTTCTTTTGCCAAAAATATATTTGGGATTATTTGGGTCGGTAATTTATAATGACCTCATTGTGACCTCACTAGAATCATGGTTAGTAAGGGGAATCATCCCCAGATAGACTTATTTCAGAATCATCCCCAGATAGACTTATTTCAGGTTAGTGAACTACCACCATCAACTGGTGATGGGTGCGGCCTCTTACTTGCTAGTCTTTTGGCAAATAGACTGGGATATAGTAAACAGCAAAAGATGCAGGGTACCCAAGATTAGA
The DNA here is from genome assembly GCA_003297045.1 of Symbiodinium sp. clade C Y103. Classification (NCBI taxonomy): domain Eukaryota; class Dinophyceae; order Suessiales; family Symbiodiniaceae; genus Cladocopium; species Cladocopium sp. clade C. The sequence continues at coordinate 309,924 of BGPT01000951.1, read as the reverse complement.
GAACTTGCTGTCCCCCCGATGGCTGATAAATTCCGGTTGATCGAGGTTTTCAGGGGAAAAGTATCGATCGAGATGAAGTTCCGCTCATGAGGGTTTTCATAGGGCAATCATGTAAAATTTGTATGATTCCATGATATTCCGTGGCCAAATCCTCCCCAAAGGATTCAAATATGGACCCCTATAGCTATGTTTGTACATCATTGCATATCTACTTAGTGAACTATGGAACTGCCCCCAAGTACTTTCGCATTCTGGGCCAACCGGCCATCTGCAGTTTTTCCAGTGCCAGCTTTACCAGAGGGCAATCTTTGCAACTATTGTTTCTCATCATGATAGTTCGTAGGGTCATTTATAATCACACATAATCACACTCACTACCACGAAGTATGCTTAAACCCAATAGTACTTGTAGTCCCAGTTCCATCATTTGAATACTACTACCTTCAACTTCGGATGGAGGTTATACCAGGGGGATTCAGCGAACGAAATTTTCGGTGTCCACCCCAAGAATGTTTGGGTTTAGGGCTTATGAACCATGAGCAACTCGGGTTTTTGCGGGCGAATTCACCGGTTAGATCCCCATGAAATAAGCAGCATCTTGGGATTTCTGATGATGAATTCTCTAGGAGCGAATTTGACGAAACTAGAAATTGAGGACTTGATGCAACCAACATAGGGATCAAAGAAGCAAACTTGGGATGACCAAAACTTCAAACTATAGTTTTTAGGGAATGACCAAAGTTGTGGATATACCCTTGGATTTGGAAGATCAGAGTCTATCTATATATCCAGGGACGGCGACCTGCAGGGTTTACCATGATATCGAATATGATTGAAAGGTCGCAGCCTCCTAAATGCACAGTTTAGTCCATTTCAAATTTCATGAGGGAAACCCCCAAAATGAACCGCCAAGCAGGTGTTCGGTTGGAGAAATGGCTATCAATACCTATAAATATCATATTTCTTGGGATGAACATCCATGATGTCCGGCTTATTTTGATATCAAAACCTAAGGGGGGGGGTGATGTTCTCGGGTGAACATGATCTGTTTGACCCATCCCCAGACGCCCGAAAACGCGTGGCCACCGCGGCTGTTGGATCGAGAATTTGTTTAGAACCTGACTGGTTGAGACGATTCAGCCTCCCAGTTGAGGATATGACAAGGAGGGATGGGTCATGGAGTGGCCATGTTTTCCATGAGGAACGGCAAAGAACTAGGTCACAACACTTCCAACAGTCGTATATATATATATGTATATATATATATATGTATATGTATATGTATGTGTCTGTGTCTGCGTCTGTGTCTCTGTATGTATGTATGTAATGTAATGTAATGTAATGTAATGTAATGTAATGTAATGTAATGTAATGTATTGTATTGTATTGTATTGTATTGTATTGTATGTATGTATGTATGTATGTATGTATGTATGTATGTATGTATGTGTGTGTGTATGTGTGTATGTGTGTATGTGTGTATGTGTGTATGTGTGTATGTTATGTTATGTTATGTTTTGTTATGTTATGTTATGTATGTAATGTATGTATGTTATGTATGTATGTTATGTATGTATGTTATGTATGTATGTTATGTATGTATGCTATGTATGTATGTTATGTATGTATGTTATGTATGTATGTTATGTATGTATGTAAGTAAGTATGTAAGTATGTAAGTATGTAAGTATGTACGTATGTAAGTATGTAAGTATGTAAGTATGTAAGTATGTAAGTATGTAAGTATGTAAGTATGTATGTAAGTATGTAAGTATGTAAGTATGTAAGTATGTATGTAAGTAATGTAATGTATTGTAATGTATTGTAATGTATTGTATTGTATTGTAATGTATTGTAATGTATTGTAATGTATTGTATTGGATTGAATTGCATTGCATTGCATTGTATGTATGTATGTGTATATATAGGCTCGTGCCCAGCCTTGGAACTACCTACAATGATCATGGGGTGGGGGGGGGGGGGGGGGGGGGTGGGATGTTAACGTTCCTTGAACTTGCAGAACAGATGATGATGATGATGATGATGATGATGATGATGATGATGATGATNCAGGGGGGGTGGGGTGGGGTGGGATGTTAACGTTCCTTGAACTTGCAGAACAGATGATGATGATGATGATGATGATGATGATGATGATGATGATGATGAAGATGAAGATGAAGATGAAGATGATGATGGTGTATGATGGTGTTGATTCTGAGAAAATTCCGCGANTTCCGCGACAAAATTTCGTCACGGAATCAGTAGTTTAAACCAAGCTAATTCTTGTTCCGGTAGTTCCAAGGCCGGGCACGAGGCTATATATACATACATATAGTATCTATAATATGTATATCGTGGGTGCAGCGACTATCCTTTTGGTGGTCGCTTTGGGGTCCGAAACTTTGATTTGGGTGGTGACGATCCACAGCTACATCGATGTTTGTGGACTTTATACACCCAATTAACATCAAGTAACTATATATATATACCATAAACCCCAGCTATATCGACATTATACTAACTAGCTACCTAGGGGGTTCCAATTTGTAGTGGTACGCTAGTCCTGTATCTCAAAGTCCAGAGGGCCTTCCTTTTCCAAGAATCATTAGATTGGTTCAAGGGAAAACTGATAAAACATAGGTCTTCCCCATTTTTTAAAATGGCTCCAAAAAGGTTTCCTGCAAATGTTCCCTTCATCCATTTCTGAGAAAGAAAGCAATGAAGACTTTCTGATCATCACTTTACTATGGCTATGAACATCCACTGGGAGAGTCTCAGCATGACGACACTTGACTTTGGCAGGTTCTCGTGTTGCATGAATCGACGCACGCAACTACAATTTCTGTGGGGTTTTGAATCCTATATGTTCTTGCATGCTGACACACAGCCACATGAAGGATTTTTCTGGTGATATCTAGTAGGTATGGTTGATGATAGGAGGAAGTGCATTCCCCAAAACCCGAATCAACCATGGGCCGACCATTTTTCAGTCGACAGAAAATTAAGGTTAAGATAAATCAAGATAGATCAACCCATTGAGGAAACTAACATTCAGCTGATCAGGTGACGAAACGAAGCCACGTCACGTCTACCATAGAGATCCACAATGCTCGGATCATCCCGGCTGGGACTACTCAGCTGTTTGCTTCGCCAGGTGGGCCCGGATGTGGGTGTGCGCCTTGATGGGAGTGGCCGTCCTTGCACAAGGACCTCCTGGTGGCAGAACGTGCCTGTCAACGGGTATCAAGCCACAGCAGCTTGGCAAACGCGAAGTGAAAGCATGAATTTGCGGCACATTTGAGGTGCATTTTTAGACAAGACCCAAAGAGATAGGCTTGAAAATGCTGCTTACATTCATCTATTTGAAATCAATATAGTCAATCTGTGTATGTATATATATATATATACTTAACTTATATATATATACTTATATATATATACATATTATAGTAGTTGTAACTATTTGACTAGCTACCAGTTGTGCCAGGTGTTTGCCCTGTTGTATTTGTTTCGTTCATTGTACATATAATTATGTATATATGTACAAGGAATTATGTATGTATGTATGTATATATCTATATACACATAGAGATCTATCATATGATTATGTGTATAATATGTATATATATATATATGTATATATATATAGATATATATATATATACGTGAATACATGTAGACGTGCTAAGCACCTGCCAGAGAACGTATGAACCCCGATAATTCGTGTTACCTGTTACCTTCGAACGATTGGATCCACCTTGCAGTGGCAGATTCCGACTGGATAGTTCCAGCCAATTGTGATACTTAATCCCAAAGAATTCCTTCTCCTATTCATATTACCCCCATTCTATGGTCTCAATCTTGAAATCAGTTAAAAAACACTGGTTTCTGAATGTTTCTGATGATTTCTGGGGGTTTTACCCTCTGGTAAACTAACATAGCTATTGAAAATGGCCATTGAAATAGTTGTTTTTCCCATCAAAAAAGGGTGATATGTTCCATAGTTATGTAAGTTCACCAGAGGATAAAATGGATGGGATGGGAGTTTCATCCAGCCGTCGGTCCCAGTCACCGTCGCTTTCTTCTCGACGCTTCGGGGAAAGAGTCAGAGATGCCCGTGGGCATCTTATCGGGGACCTGGCCATCGGCTCCGCTGCTGTCGCACCTGGTCCCTTGGTCGAGGGGGTGGCGCTTTTCAGCATCCAACAATGGTGTGGAAAACCTATGAGAAATGGTGGTTTAACCATGAAACATGATGATTCCATGGAATTTCATGAGATACTATGGGATTTACCCTCTGGCAATGTGACATAGCTATTGAAAATCACCATTTGAATGGGTAAATCATCGAACTAAATGGGCCATTTTCCATAGCTATGTTAGTAAAGCAATCCAAAGGACCAATCCAAACCACCAGCTGACAGGTGGTTGACCAACGGTACTTTTCACCCTCAGAATTGTTGTCTATGCAATTCTGGGAGTTGTGCGTCTTTCTTGCCCAAGCACAGGAGTTCAAAACTACGAGGAAAGCTTCCCCTGTGCCATCCTTAGGTGAATGTAGCAGAATCTGAAGCCATCATTCAGACTACAAGAATTTCAGGAACCTGTTCTAAATGGGGAGGGCTGTAGACAACGAACAATTTCATCAGGGAGACACATTTTAAATCTATATTTGAAAATATTTGGATATAGTCGCATCCATGGTCTTCACCAATTCATGTATATACAGTATATATATATATGTGTGTGCTGCTACCGAAGACGATCATACATTGGGAGCCGTACAGAGGGTAGTTCTCATTGAGATCTGCAAAGTACAAGCATCATATAATCATATATCATCAGTGTATGACAATCACTGTATGATAATATGATGTTTAATGATGTTTATACAATGATTATGTTCTGTTAATGTGTAGTTTAGCCATGCTATGTTACTTGATGACATCATGTGTTAGTGTAGCATGGCTCGCCTTGCCGCCTTCAAAGCCCAGAAATCTGCGACCACAAAACGAGCTCTCGTCACCAATGAGTCACTATCCAGATCTGCTGCAGCTATTTTGATGTGAACAAAAAAGAGTGCGGTTTGGATTTTGACAAAGCCATACTATACCCAAAAACCTTTTTTGGCGGGTTATTAGAAGCAACTTCTTCGGATCATGTATCAATTGGGGGCCACACTCTTGGTGGTTTGTTGCTCCCTTGCTCCAGTTGATTTGCTTTAGTGAGATTTCTAGTAGATGATGTGTTCAATGCACTCGTACGGGCCCCACCACACACAGACACACACACACACACGAAACATCTCAAGTTTTATGGCTAACAGGGCTACCATCACTTTTTTTCGGTGTCCCGTATTGTATGTTCGTATTTTCCCCCACCAACGGTGAGTTAACCCGACGTCCCGTTGCTTCAGGTTTCTTTGAAACCCCCACCGACGGGGAGTTAACCCGACACCGCAACGCTGTTAGGTGAGGATCCTCATCATGGAGGTGATTGGTTGCCCGGAGATTTTTGGGTCAGATCGCACCGCACCTGATAACCAAAACATTGGTATAAAAAGTAAAACAACATGACAACCACGAAGCATGGGGGATTTAAGCATTGAACATAGGGATGGGATATGAACGGAATATATCACCAACTTGATATGACAAAATGATTTATGGGTGTCTGAACCTTCCAAATGACCATGTTCGTAACATGATGATCAACTTCGGTCGATTCGGGGGCATATTTTCAGACACACTTACCAGGGAATATGGGTGATAGACCCTCTGGTAAACTAACATAACTATGGGAAATCACAATTTTTAATGGGAAAATCAACTATAAATGGTCATTTTCAATAGTTATGTTAGTTTACCAGAGGGTATATGTTTCTTTCTCTGGAATTTCATATTTCAGAGTTTGTACACCAGCGAATATGGGAATGGTAGCAGCACAGATGTAGATTTAAGCAAGGAACATAGGGTTGAAACAAAGAATCGCATTGGATTTTCAGAAACAAACATGGAGATGTGGTCTCTATATTTCCGCGGATCTGGTATCTACCCTATCGTATCTACCCTATCCTATCCTACCCTACCCTATCCTACCCTATCCTATCCTACCCTACCCTATCCTACCCTATCCTACCCTATCCTACCCTATCCTACCCTATCCTACCCTATCCTACCCTATCCTACCCTANATCCTACCCTATCCTACCCTATCCTACCCTATCCTACCCTATCCTACCCTATCCTACCCTATCCTACCCTATCCTACCCTATCCTACCCTATCCTACCCTATCCTACCC
>BGPT01000951.1:274933-303605 GCA_003297045.1 Symbiodinium sp. clade C Y103 | reverse complement strand
CATCCATCCATCCATCCATCCATCCATCCATCCATCCATCCATCCATCCATCCATCCATCCATCCATCCATCCATCCATCCATCCATCCATCCACATATCTATCTTTATATGTGTATACATGTATAATTACAGGAAATCCCCTATGTAGGTGTAACAAATTGTCCTATACATTTGCATAGGTGGAATAGGCATGCACAGTAAAGGATGTGCGCACACATTCTGTACCCAAAGAAATCGTTTCTATATAATCAATGTTTCACAGGTACTTATCAATAACACTTCGTCCATTTTTGCAACTTCAGCCTGCTCGACAGCAGAGTTCGGGGTTGAGGCTACCACGCGGTGATAGATGAAAGGGCTGCAGAATATGGCGGTTCGCCAATCTACGGCTTAGCAGGCCGGATGCGCCGAATGGATCTGCATGGGGCATCCAGTTTCATTCAAAGGCCTGCAAGATTGATACAGGATCTACACTGATGGTTGTTTAATTTAGGTCCATAGGTAAATGCTCATTTGTTGGGGCAGCCCCAGTTTTTTTTGTGTCCCACCAATGCTGGCAGGATGCATCAATTTCAATGCTCCAACAGACAAGAAGTGCGGTGAACTTGAACCTTGTCAAAGTTTTTGTCTGTTGTCTGGGAGGATCCCAAAAAAGCGACCTGCCACTTGGAAGTACGGGAAATAAACCACTCGAACACTATTAAACACGTAACCAGAGTACACTATGATACATTATTACATTATGCATAACCACTAGAAGTGAAGCGTTTTGGAGAGCTGGGAACCAGCTGGGAACCAGCTGGGAACCAGCTGGGAACCAGCTAATATTTTATAATCCTATAACTATATCCTATTTCACTCGGCACAGCCGGCTCGGTTCATATATATATATATATATATAGATAGAGGTTCCATCAAGGACGGTTCCATGACGGTTCGGAATAGACAGGATCGGTGTTTGAATGTTTTTGATTGGTCGGTCGGAAACGAACCTCCTGTTCTTTCAGACCTCGAAAACATCATGGTGAATTTGGCTTTGGCCATGCTGCTGCGGCCAAAAAACATATGCCTGGCAGATTCATAACTTTAGAGCAAGGTCAGCAGCTGCGTGCGCGGGTCGACCGATGACGACCTCTGGAATAGCCCAGAGATGTGGCCATGACCATCCTATTTCGACAAAAACTCTAGACATGTGGAGCCTCTGAGATAGCTAAGTTGGTTTGTTCACTACAACAATGAGGGGATATATCCCTAGGTGGATGGGGTCATAAACGAACTTATAACTCGTTTGCACGTGCTTTGTAACAAGAGAATATACATGCGGCTTCAAACCGGACCTCAGAAGTGCCAGACATGTCCCCGGCAGAACGGCTGAGTGGGCAAGAATCTCAACGATCTGGCGGATGGGTATGGATCAATCGGGATACCTTTGTGGAACAACACATGTGCTTGTGCGCAGCCCTTATCAAATCTACTGGTTTGTCATCATTTGCCTTCTTAAAGTTGCCATAAATTGAGGTATCCAACCCATTTTGTCCAGTTGGGTACACTAAGTTCTGGCCAAAATTAGGAAAACAACCCATGTGAAGTGATGCCCAAGGTCCGATAAGGAAGTGGTGCAATCGGAGCCAGGTCAATCCTTTTAGAGCTGCAGACTTCTGCAGATATATAAAGGATACTTTGTGGAAATAAGCTCGATACTGTATCTGTAGAAAGGCTGTGTTGATGAATTTGGTGAGGCTACCCTCGATTTCAAGTGTTAATCTGCTATTAGAATGGCACCGTTCCCATTAAACGACCAAGGGAAGACAGCATCCATGTTGGATCGAGGTTCAGGGCATGGTCATTAGTGAAGCAGTCTACATACCTCTATGTGGAGACAGATGAATTCGTTTCGTCAAATGATGAATCTGATAAAGGTGCGATGATCATGAACAAAAGATGTCCTGTTTCATTAGTGTTCTTCTTACTGGTGCTTAGTAGGGAATGGGGGAATGGGATGATTATTGATGGTTATTATAGGTCATTCCCTCATTCCCTGGCACCAGTAAGTCTTTTGCAATCGATCCAAAAAAATGCTCCAATGGTCCAATGCCTAAGGAAACGACCATGCACGTGTCCACCGACTCCTGGGTAGGAGGTCGACTGGCCGCGTGGGGATTGTAAGATGGGTCGGCCGCCGATTTGGCCGACCTCGTTTTTGGCAAAGCAGCCAGTCTTAGAGACTGGGTGAGTTTGATCCATAGCCAACCCCTTTGGATTTTCTTCCAACATTTTTTCCGTGACTTATATACATATAATTATATACATAATTATAGATATATAAAGTCCATGTTTTCGAGCGAATGAAAAAAAACAGGAGTACATGGGGAACCACGAGCCATGGATAAAAGAGAAATCCCCAGCTTCAGAGATTGGAATCGAGGTTACTTAGCAGACTTCGAGCAGATGCAGAAAGACTTTCCAGACATTGCACCTGAAGATCTGGGTTCAGCAGCTTGGTCTGCAAAACGTGACGACTGGATGTGACCTCCAGTGGCTGTCCATCATGACCGCCAAGCGACCGAATGGTGGTTTTTCTCTTTTAGGATCAAAATCCTCCAAGAAAATTGAATGATGATCGAAATTACCCTCTGCCAGTCGAAAATGGCTGAAAAATCGGAAAATCAGCTTTGGTTCGATGATTTTCCAGCTGTAAACACATAGTATTTAAACATCATCCCAGCTTGCCATGTTTGATGATTGGGCTTGAACTCCACCAGGTCGGATACGATGGAGAGGAAACGATGTATGTCCCTTGGTGGCGGGATTCCCGGGTGGCACGCGGCGTTTTCAAGAAAGACACGAACAGAAGCGCGGTGAGTATCAATATGTGTCAATGATATTGATGAAAAACCTTAATTCCAAGTAATCCTCATGGTGACGTGTTTTTTTTTACCCATCCCTAGTTCACAAAGAGGATCTCTCCAGTCCTCGGTTATAAGTTGGGTTATGTTGGGTTAATTTATGTATCCAGTTGCAGACAATTAACTATAAACCAGCTTACCGGCATCAGTCGACCAAAACCTGTGGTCCCCTGGGTCTATCCTTTGGAACCATCCTTCACCTCTGTGTATAATACGAATACATACATACATCCATGCATACATCCATCCATCCATACATACATGATCATACATGATCATACATGTATATATATATATATATGGGTCCAGCTCAATGCTATCGATTCCAGTTTGGGATGGATACATATGGAAAAAATCATTAGTTACATACAATATATATATATATTATACACATAGACACATAGACATATACATCCGCGTGTACACATGCATATGTATATGTATATGTATATATATATATAATATGACATGCACACACACACATACAAACATGTATTGTTGGTCCCCAAAGGTACCCCAATGATTGGACCCATGGACATATTTTCCCATATTTCCCCTACGGTCTGCAAGCGTTTCCAATCTGTTCCGATATTTTACAGATTTTTTCAATCTTTTCTCAATTTTTCAATGGCTCTGCTATGACGGCCACGTGTCATAGGTGTCTGACGCTGTCTTCGATGCAGCTTACACTCAGAGCCTCAGCGGTGACGAAAAGCGGGTCCTTGAAGACTTTGAGTCTTTCATAGCTTGACATCGTTTGTATTGTTTGGGGGTTGAGTAATCGCTTCCCCCTGATACCCTCTGGGAATCAAACATGGCAACGGACAATCCCCAGGGGATTTCATGATCGTGGGTTCTTATTGAATTTAGCCTTCCGTAAACAAAAAGATGTGGGTTGAAGCTACCATTCAAGATTATTTAAGTAAGTAGATCATGTTCCGAACGTTTTTTTGGCGTCTTCCAGATCTTTTGGTATGTTGACCCAAGGGTATTTGTCAAATTGGGCTTGTTATTGAGGTCTGCAAATGGTTGGGTCATGATGTATCGACCATCGGGATGGCATGGCGTTGAAACAAAGCCATGAAACATGGCCGTAACATGGCCTTAATATGCCTTGTGGTTAGGATGGAGCGGTTCGGAGCTAGGGAAATCCCTTCTTCCCTCCATTTCCTTGTGTATTCTCTATCTTAAATGGTGAGCTACATGGAGCTACGAATTGAGTTTCCCAACGACATGATAGTGAATCAGTGACCTCCAGGCTCCAAATCCCTCGAGGGAGGCTTGACATGGGGCAGACACAGAAGAGGTCATATGGACCTACAACATTGGCCACATCTAGTCTTAAGCCGTTCATCTTTGTGGCTTACACACATATCATACTTCAGGAGCAACAAAGAGTATGCTTCTTGAAGGCTTTACAAAACATCTCAGTCAACCGCGGATCACATTTTCAAGTCTTTTTTGCGTGGCAGGTGTGGGACGGTCAATTATCATCCGCTTTTAAATCTATAAGATTTTAAAGCTTTGGAGGGTGGAAATGTGACCGGGGTACGGCAAAGCTCCATGCTAGGATTCAAAGGGGAAAGGGTGCGCAGAAGAAGAAACCAAACATGTTCATTGTCGGAAGCTCAACAAGCGCAACTTTTGTCCTACCAGTGTATATGTATAATTATGTAGATGCCTATACTACAGTGTGTATATACATCTGTATGTATATTATATAATCAATATACATATATATATATATATACATACACACTGTACTGAGCATACTCTTGGCCCATATCCATCGATACCCGAAGCAGCCATTCTCATGAACGTCCAAGGACTGGCGTGATCTTGGACCATCACAAAGGCTACAATCGATCGCACCACAATGAGTCTTGGGAAAATTCATTGGCCGAGATGTGGCATGCAATTCTGCCTCACTTCTTAGCATAACATGAAACGCATAACCAGAAATATTATTAAAGCATACATATAACACATTCTAACACTATGATGTTCTAAATTCGATCGTATGATACAATATGATATAATATGATATGATATAGGTATGATATGATATAGGCATACATACATGTGTGTATGTACTCGTAAAAAGTATATCTACGCATTGCATATATATATATATACACCTGCATACATATCCACATACGCAGACACATATGTAGTGCAGGTGTATAGAATAGTTGTAAATTATACATGTATACCTGCGCATGCATGAAAGTAATATGAACATGTGTACATATCATGTACATATTTACCTATGCACCTACAGTATTTACCTACATACATATGTGTCTACAGGTATGAATGCATGCAATAGAAAGTTAATAGTAATGTCACAGTAGTGGTAACAGCAAAGTAATGGTGATGCAATAGAAATGTAATCGTAACGTAGTAGTCATAGTAATGGAATGCAATCCAATTCAAGGCAATCCAATCCAAAGTCATCTAATGTGATGTGATGTGATGTATGTATTTTATTGTATGTTTGTGATGTGATGTATGTATTTTATTGTATGTTTACATATTACATATAAACATACACTTAGACCTATGTGTATACATACGTAGGGAAACACTGCAGTCACTAATTTGTGGTGGGCTTGAATCCTGATGAATCCTATGGACTTTGTGTGATCCACCAGAGGGGGACGTCGCATCGCAGCGAAGATACGCCAATCGGCCAATTACATGTTGTGTGGTTCATTTGGGGATCCGGTTTGCATCCCTTCTTCGTCTTCGTCCGTGTTCAATCTATCTCAAAATCCATTCTGCAAATCTATTTTCGTCCATTCAAATGATCCATTTTCCATAGCTATGTTGGTTTACCAGAGGGTATACCAATATCTATAAAATCCATTCGTCCATTCGTCCGCTATCTTGGTCGATTTTTTCGGCCGTTTTTGCGTCCTTCGACCCTGCCATGGTTCCACGATGAGTTTACCCTCGGATTTCGGCTCCAAACATGCCTGAGGCCAAGCTGTTCTTCGATTCTGTGGCGGACATTCAACTTTCAGGACACGAAGCGGATGATGGAAAAATATGGGCAAACCTACATCATGATTTTTCAACAAACTAAATGAGGCTAGATTCTATGGCAATGAGGAAATGGATGGAATATCGGCTTCCATTTTTCACAAGCACTAGGTTCAAAACGATGAATGGCAAATATGCAACTGACCCCTAAACTCCCAATTGATGAGAGAAAGGATACAATGTAGGAATGAAGGAATGATTACAATTCCAATGGATTGGTGAGTTCCTATTGTCTATGCAATTATAGGAATATTATAGGGTTGTACAGGTGCCACCATCCGATGCTAACCCCACATGGACCCAATTTGGCACGGTCCAATTATGGTGGATGCACGAAGCGTATGAATACTGCAGTCGACTGGTAACCCAAATAATCCCAAAAATGGGATGGTAGATGTATACACCGACCAAGACCTATTTTTACCGGAGATCATCATGAAAACACCAGATAAAAAAGGTGCATGTTTATTGATTTTGAGATATGGAGCACCAAAGAAGTAGATTTTTGGGTTGTAAGATGTGGATGAAAAATAAAAACAACACGTCAATAGCATGTCCGAAAGTGGTTTGGATACTTTGCGTGTCGGACCACCTGAAGTTTCTTGAACTACGATTGTTTTCTGAGTCTCGAAATTGGAACATCCCATTCCGAAGTCCCCAACTGCCAGCCTTCGCATTGTGTGGATTAAACTGGACTTCCCAGTTTGAGAGAAATTGGCCATCATCCATTTGCCCACCAACCTACCGATTTATTGTCTGGTCTGGTCGTTTCAGATCTCTCCAATCGAATCTATCTAATCTACAAATATTTCATGTGTTTATCAAATTACTGTATCCAGTTTGTCTAGTCGAACTACTCGAACCTTTCTAGTCGATCTTGTCAATCTCCTGACCCTCTTGAATCCATCCAATTTCCCTGCATAATATCTGTACTCATACATGAATCATCCGAATCCTTCAATCAACGGCCCCTGCCTGCCAGAACTCAAACAATGTTCCGAGTCCGAGCTCAACAATCCATCGAGGATGGAACCGTATGCCACTCGGTCGAGATCGACCATAAGCATCGATCTCGGAGATGGTAACCATGGTCGTGCGACTAGAAGCTAAGCCCGAGCCATAAACAATACTTCGTAGTATAACATTTTGCTTTATTGATCATGGTCCCGTTTACCACATCAACGGCGTATAGCCTTGGCGAGCTTTACTAGCGGATACACTGCTAATGATCAGCGGCCATTTAGATATGATTTGCCAATCAAATATGTCCCCCCAAAACCATACACCACAATAGAGCTGTAAATGGATGTAAATGGTACATAACATGTTTCATGGTTCAAGCAGAAGCCCACTTAACCTCAAGTTTTTGTAGGTGAAGCCTGCAGCTTCCCACGCGGAATGGCGCCTCCAGGAGAGATGTTTGCAAATTCACTCCTTCACTTACTACAGATCAGGCGTGTCAAGAAACCAATTCCGCTTTTAATCTACCAAATTCTGCCGTGTTCTGGGGCCCCCTCTAAGAACCACGTTGCCATAAATTCCCTCAGGAAATGAGCGTGTCCAAGTATATCTCTCCCGACTTGTCTGCAAACCTTTTTTCCAGTGCCAACCTTTCTTTTAAGGCCCTAAGTTTCCTGGGCTGACTTTATAGGCGTACAAATAGCCTTAAATGGTCTTGTCTACTACTTATAAATGATGTTCTGAACGGGTTTATCGCCCATCTAGAACTGCTTACAACTGATAACCAGTACATGTTGTTTCTGTTTAATCACACATCTATAGCCCCCAGTAAAAAGCGCCGAGCCCATCCAAACGACGACTTGGGCCGCCCTGGGCCTATCATCCCAGGCACGTTTTTCCGGGGACGCCGATGGTGTCGTGAGCAGTGATGGTGGGGTGGTGGCGTGGATTTGCTGAGTCGCTTTTTTTTTATTTTCCCCTTGGTGAATCCAGCCATGGGGGTACGTCCATGGGGTATATCAAAATGGTCAGTTCATATTCTAAACCATGGGATTCATATTTAATGGGAACATTTTGATATACCCCATGGGATTAAAATATGAACTAACCATGGGATTTAAGTGGGGGTTTCCCCTCCATTTTCAGACACAGCCATTTCGCTTCGGGCGACGACATGGTGGGCTCCAAGGTGGCCAAGTGTCCTGATGCATACTGGTGGCCATCCCCCGCTTGCCGCCATGACATGACAGAGTGCACCTTGACAAAATTGGATGGTTACGTTTGGGTTGGCTGGTCGGTGTATGACATATGATAAATGTTGTATGTACATATAAGATGCGTGCAATGTGCAGTAGATAACAACATAACAGAAGATAAGATAAGATAAGATAACGTAACATACAACACAATATAGTATAATGAAGCATAACACAATAGAACACATATAGTATAATGAAACAAAACATAACCTAATGGAATTAGATACAACCTAATAGAATATAGTTTGATATAATATGATATGATATAATATTACATAATATAATGTAGTGATATATAATATAATAGAACATAATATAACACAATATAACATAACATAATGCGATGTAACATGATATAATATTATGTGATATAATATAATGTAAGTGATATAAGAAAATAGTTATAATTCAATATCGTGTCATACAATGTTTACTTATACATATGGTATATTTTACGAGCCACCGCAAAAATAGAAGATATTCAACACATTTTTAAACAAAAGATGCCGTTTGGGTGTGCTGCCAGAGCCGTTTCAAATAGAAGATGTTGCAATAGCAAAAGTAGCAAAACACGAGAATCAACCCTTCAACATGCGGAACATCTTTGCGATATCTTCTACTTGAAAATCCTTTGTCCCACTGCCCTTTTGCCTGGTTTATACGGGGAAACGTGTACGATATACATATATATATATATATTGTAAATAACATATACTGCATTATTATATACACATGATAATGATATCTTGAATGTGATGCTTGATACTTGATATATTATGTATATATATATATATATGCCGTAGATGCTATATAATGTATACCATATGATTTAACGTGCAACATGTAATATACAATATGGCGTTGGTATTAGGAAACCATGAAAAAAACACATTGATTGGGAAGCACCAACGACGGCAAGAAGACAGACAAATAGACACATATACATATATATGTCTATACACAATAAAACTATACACGTGTATATACTATACTGTATGCATGAATAGAATTTGATGAACAATATATATATATATATAATCATATACCGGACCGTACATACATGCATAACACAGTATATGCATGCACACACACACACATACATGTATACATATATATATATATATACGTGCATATGTACACACACACATATATATATATATATTCATGTTTACTATTATGCACGCAAAAACTCTAACCATGTCTCCTTGATTTGTTGATCGGTTGGTTGGGTTGGTGGATCTCTACGAGTCATTGGCGCCTTTTTTTGAAAGGGACAATGACCTTCCAAATCAACTTTTTGGCGATCCATGTTTGTTTTTGCCGGTGTATATATTATTGGAAATGTCAACCAACAATAATGGCAAGACTACGTAACCTATAATTCCCAACGGGCTCGTGCTCAACTTTCTGGGATGGAGTTGGAACGGTACTCTGCAAGAACACTGACGCCTGATAGCCTCAAAGCTATGAACCGTGGAACTTTGGGACTCACAACTCTTTGACCTGCAACGCTGGAACCATGTGGAACTCTAAAACCTCCCGCTTGTCACCTTTCTCTCCCACTCCTCTCCCAGTTCTCGGCGACTTGTTTCTCCAATGACTTGGCTTCCGCCTTACCTCCCACTTCTCTCCAGCTTGTCACCCATTTGTCTCCCACCTCTCTCTCCTACTTGTTTCCTGCGTGTTTCGATCTTGTCTCCCAATTGTCTCTTTTGTGTTTCCAACTGTCTCCCAGTCGTCTCCCACTTGTCTCCCAGCTATTTTCTATATGTCTTCCACTTGTCTCGCACTTGTCTTCCGTTCCTCTCCCGGCTCCTGCCTGTTCCAGCGTGTCTCACACTTGTCTCCCAGTTGTATCCCGCGCTTCTTCTACTTGCCAGTTGTGTCCGACTTCTCTTCCTTTTGTCTCGCACCTGTCCCCCATGCGCTTGTCACCCATTTGTCTCCTAGTTACCCGCCACCTGTCTCCGACCTGTCCTATCTCCTACGAATGTTTCCCACTTCCTTCTGGAATCTGGCACCCTCACTGCTGTTGTTGGGTTGCAAAGCCGGGTTAACAATGTTTGTCTGAGCATGGGGTGATTACCCACCATGATGGTCATCACAACCTGGGAACTGATTTTCTCACCCTCTTGGGATGGAATGTGGTGCCTTATTTCCAGAGAAACCGCGCACGGGTGCAGTTTCAGCGAAGTAAGTGAAACTTGGGATTTAAGCAGCAAAAATATAAACACATGATGATTTTGGACATATATATAATATGTATATATATATAATATGTATATATATATACATATATATGTACATTCTTTCACCATAGTTATAAGGGTTATATCCCAACTTGTATGGCTTATTACACTGGATATGTTCACCCAGCCACACCTTATCAGTATCCATGCGGTACCCTCGGCCCAGGCATCCCCTTGATCACGGGTGGCAATGGTTGGCGGATTCAGGCGTTGATGCAGTGGGCCACTGCATACGATATGCCTGTGGCAGTAGCTGTGGCCAAAGCCTGGGGTAACTATGTTCCTTGGAGCAATTTGTGGCGAGAAAATACTCGAGTTGTGAGTCAAAAAGTGAGATGGGGATGGGTCAAAACCGATGAAATTACCATATGACCGGGGGAATGACCGTCCATTGACCATTTATTTAAGGGCGGGGTCATGCGAGACAATTCTCATCAAAAACGAATGAGGCAACACCTACATTGATCGCCTCAGTAAGGAGGAACTCCAAAGGACAAATCTCTCGCAGTGTCTTCCACTTTGAGTCATTTTGACCGTGCCCGAATTGTGCATGGCGATTTGTTTTGGCCTTCCAACTGTTGGTCAACAGGGTATCAGAGTTGTTGCACCTACATTTTTTGTAAATATTTAGAACCCCCTTGGCCAAATATTTGGCCCCGTAGGCCCTTCAACAGCTTTAGCCTCTACTAACTTTTTGCACCCCCCAGCGTGGTAGAAACCCGCTCATGGCTTCAGATCGGAGGTCGAGCTGATTTCAAGCAAGCGAGCTCCTGGGAAGAGTGCTGAGAATGTCAGGGTTATTGGAAGAGGATTCTGCTGGGATGATCGAACCATAGATTGGCGGATATTGGAGGTCTTGGTTCTACCCAATTTCGAGTAGTGTCTTAGGCTCATCTTGTAGATCTTGTAGGGTCATTGTAAACAAAACACAATCTGGGTGTACATTAAATAGCGACCTCACAGCTTCACAACGACCTCACTGTAAAACGGGGGCATCTTCCCCAAACGGGCTTATGTCTGAGTTGTGAGTGATAATGGTTTTCAAAGAATAGATGTCCCAAATTCCAATTGGTGCTGTCTTGGTGATGAAAAAGGCACGACTCATCAAAATTCCGCAGCTTTTCAATCGGTCAAGGTCAATGATGGTCAAATTTGTCTACTAAAGACCAACCCCGAACAACTTGTCTGTCCAAGATTTCCAATACTTTATCTAGATGAGTATGGTGCAGATAATTTCTTGCCTGGAAGTATGAGAGAACATGTGTAGCAGTCATGTATGGCAGTTTATGTCGACGCAGCAGTACATTTATCAATGAGTAAACAATGCATCGACACAGCACGATTTGCCTATCCAAAAAAACATTGTGGCAGGCCCAATAAAGATGGTGATAAATAAACCCAGCAATGCTATGTTGCAGAGACAGTGGGGTGGGTCAAGGGTTGCAACACCGTATGAACGGGATGATGAACATGCATTAATAATTTCCAGTAATTTTCAACCCGAAACCTATGTTGGATTTTACTCCTCAGCTGTTTGTACACACACATACACACATTTGTACAGTACATAGACACACACACATATATATATACTTTAGACGTAGCTTAGGATTAGATTTTACATGATTATATAATCATATACATATACGCATATATATGTGTACTGATTACTGTATCTGTTTGTGCATGTACGTAAACATGTATGTATAGATATCATGGCGTACATGGGAAACCGTATACATCCCTAAATTTATGCGAATACTGCACGCCTGAATTCATAGCTGATCATAGCTGAGTAGCCTAAGAATAGCTTATAAATATCCCAATCTACATCAAAAGTCTGCAGTCCTTCCAGCTTTGATGATTGATGTATCCGTTCTTGTTGAATTCATGCATGGAGACTGGACATGAATTTTCATATTGCCCTAGGGAGAATCCGCGTCTCCCCAACAAGATCATCTTTTATTTGCCAAACTGAACCATTTTGAACCTAGCTTTCAACATCGGTTACCCCCCCATCCGCATCTGAGGTGCTATTCTATTGGTGGGTCCCAGACTCCACCTTCATCCAAATGCAACCCCACCAGGTCACAGCCGTCGTCGTGATGATTTCACTTGAAGGAATCGGAAGGAACTGCAGAAACAACTGTGCCTTTTTCACCGGCTTTGTGACTTGTATACCTGATATTATACTTGTATGAGAATTGTGAACATCATCTTTCCGTTCTAAAAAGGTGCAGTTTGGCAACTTGAGGCAGGCCTCTCTTTGTCAACATCGTGCCGCAAGTTTTCTTCGAATAAGGACCAGGAAAGCTCACCAAAAATGAGTCGATCATGCAGGGATACGCAAGACAAATCCCCATTTCACGATTGAAATGCCGCGAAAGATTCGCCGCCAGATCCATTTCCCACGGAACAATCCAAAAGAATGGGCTGCTGGAGATAAGAAAACCTCTTTGGCACCTCGGTTGTAAGAACGACTTGGCCGAAACCGTTGATCCTTACATTTTCAAGCATTAGCATGTACTGTGGTGAACGCAATTGTAAACCATCCTCAATATCACCATCAATGGATGCTAAAATGGTAAAATCGCATGGGTTTATGGCGTTGGGTTTACCGCATGATTTGGGGATGGTGTTTATTTGGTATGATCCACATATTGAATGTATGACACACATGATTGATTGGTAGTTTCAAATGTGTTGATTTCCAGCTCCATTTGGGATTGGGTAGCATATTTTCGCACTCCAGATCATATAGAAAACCGGCCAGTGTTTGCCTGCAGTTTTCAACTGTGCTCTCTGGGGACACCTTTGAATTTAGCCGACGTGTCATACAGTATACTCTCTGGTAATTAATCAAGCATGGCAAAGGAACATTCCCCATTTGCAGTAGCTGATCTTCCGATTTACTGTCCATTTTAAGCGATTTCCGCTACCAACATTTGATTGCCGGAGGATATACAACCACCTTAGAAGCCATTCTTGTTCCAGGGGCCCATCCAATCAATCAGAAGTGGCACCTCCAGATAAACCGAACCGAATCGGGCACGACCGTTTTCAGATCCAGGACTTGGGCTGTTTTTTTTAGTGGAGCCGGGTACCGACAATGACTAGCGATTCGGGTCCCTTCATCCAGGGTGTATCAGTTAAGGGTTGACATGAGATTGGAAAATGTAGTACGTTGAGTTGTTTTTTTTTTCATTTTTGTTCAAAGTTTCATCCTACTCTGTTTCATTTGTTCCTCTCATTTTTCTTCTCATTCTTCTTTCTCTTACTCTGTTTATTCTGTGTTTCCTCATTTTCTTTCTTCTGGGTTGTTGTTTCATTTTCTGGTTTATAGGTAGTAATTATGCTATAGTTATATGTTGTAAATATTCTGACTATGGGTTGCAGCCATAATGAACGATATGATTAGTTCATAGTATGTCTTGATTAAGATGTTGTAAATTATTTCCTCTTTGTTATGTCCTCCAAGTTCAGTGCCATCCCGACGACCTAACAGTGTTGCCCCTGTCTTGGCCATGGTCGCTCCATCCTCATCGACCCCTTCTTCGACTTGTGTCTGGGAGCCCCAGAAGGGAAGGCATGGGAGGCTTCGCAAGGAGAGGTTTTTGGAGCATGACTTTGGGAAAGCTACTTCAATCGGGAGTTAGAAAGAGTGTGTCCAAGCACAATCCTTCAAACTTTGGCCTTGAAATTGCACATCCAAAGGAGTCTTTAGGTCTAGAACGTGCTGGTGCCGTAGCAGCTTTTCTTCATCAAATCAAGAATCCTAGCAATTCGACCTGCGTTTCCCTTTGCTCTTCGCTATTCTGCAGAAATGGGCAGAACGGCTTCCTTCTTGATGGAGGAAATGTTTTCCAAATGTGGAGCTTGTTTTGCAACTTGTTTCGGTCGCTTGGGGCAATCCTATGGTCGTTTGCCTTGGGTCTCAGAGGAGCACCTCCTTGAAGAGGACGGTTCGAAATCTGAACGCATCCGGTTTGTGGGCACACCCAATGAGCACTTCTGCGAAGGCAAAGAAGTAATTGTGAGCTTCCCAGGGGTGCATGGTCGCGCTTGGAACTACCTGAAAGATAATCTTGCTACAACTTGTGTTTTCTTGCCAGACTCACAGGCTGAGGGGTATGGTGAGCATGTGACCGCCCCAAACCAAAGTCTTTGCCATTGCCACCATCTCTATGACTTGAAGAAACTACAAGACGAGAACCAAGTGGACGCAAAGGGCGGTGCCTTCTGGGGATGCCAGTGGTATGACATGTGGATGGTGAAGACTCGATTTGCCGCGGATTCCGGGTGCAATCTGATTGTGATAACGAAACAGTGTGGCACACTTGGGAACTCGCAAGAAGGAGAGGTCAGGTTCTTGCAGCAGATGGGCTACAACTTCAAGTATCACAACATCGAGAAATTTGCCCAGAAATATAGCTCCTACGCGACCGTCAAGACCAAATTAGCAACAAAACGCAGTGCCTTCGAATTCCATTGTTGTACACTCATGTTCGTAAGTCTGTGTGCGTTCTTTTTGATCCTAGCGATCCTATCTCATTCTCGGGCCCTTCCGCTTTGTATCTTACTTACGTGTTCTGCTTTCATCTTTCTTGTTTCTGTTTGGTATTACCTTTCACGGCTCTTTACGCATAGCCCTTCTGATTGGCCTGAGCCTGACAGTTCAGAAAGTGCTATCTCACTGTGACCAGACCATGACCCAGAAGGTGATGACCCCAGTTCTGACGATAAAGGTTCAAGAGACGGAAGCCGTTCAGACTACATCAAACTCAACTGTGGCACATGTTTGCGAGTTTGCAAAGTTGAAGGACTGCAGTGTGTCAAAATTTTCTATGTTTTGACACTGGTTCATGTGCGGATTATCCGCTGTTCATGTGCGGATTATCCGCGGTTCATGTGCGGATTATTCGCGGTTGACCCCTAAAAAACCTAATTTAGGTGGTGTTTAGCATGTGCGGATTATTGTCCCTGATAATTGTTCAATCAAGGGTTGATAATCCTTTCGATGACCCTGATGAGGAATTTGTGGAAGACTTGAGCTTCAGGAAAGACGCATGTCAAGAGTATCTAAAGCAGCTTGTGCAGTGCAGTCTTGCGTCATACCCGAAGGGTGAACGGCTTGGTGTCGTTCGCAAACATGTGAACACCCTGACAGGTTCCGATGACGATGACATCGATGATTTTATGTCCAAAATGACATGATGTCTAGACGTTCAGATACCATGCCTGTCAATCGGACAGAGCAGTTCAAGCATCAAAGGCCGACCGAAATCAAGACCGACGTGAGAGGTGAAAAAAGCGATTGATTTACATCATGGAAGTTGAGAACATCAGCATGTCTATGAGAATCCCACATTTTGCGCATTCCCCTTTTCCCTTACAGTTCTCACCCCGACTGTCCTTTACCACATGGCCACCTTCTGAATTGCCGAGGTCATGAAGACATCACCGACAAGAACTTCCAGAAGGGGTGGTTGATGTATGAGGGAGGGATTTTTAGTGGGTGTATCTATCCGAGGGATTTGGTATAACCACTTTTTTTGGAAGAGATGTTCAGAAATGGCGGACTGTTGGAGGGAGCGATTGGCCCAGTAGGAAAGCAGACCTCCACAGTTTCGACCACTATACATTAGACTTGTTGAATTAGGAGGATAGTGCAGGAAGTTAGACCTATCGGTGGGATTTACACTGAATTTCTTTGGTTGGGTCATGCCGTGTAAATTCGCCCAAACAACTCAACTCCAAAAACTCGGGACAAGCACCCTCCCTCTTCAGGGAGACAACACCTAGTCATTAGCATCCGGTTAGATGCCTATATATGAGATATTGGTAAATGAAACAACTAACCACTGACCCCAGTGGTTAGGATTGAAACGTTGGTTGGGGATACAAACAAATGATGAACACCTCCCAAACAAAACAACCCGAACAATTCATCCATCCCACTCAAAAACAAACTCATCTCATATCATCCCATATACCCGTTCATATCAGATTTCTTGAAAGGTAAAGGTGTGTTCAATGGCAGGTGGTCAGATTTCTTGGCTGACAGCGACAGTGCGGATGTTATGGCAGAACTCCCCAATGACCAAAACCAAACATCAACCGAAGACCAAATCCAACACCAACCTAAAAAAACACTTCAAGAAGTGACGCCTTATAGAACAAAGTAATTATTCCCTGCTATATGGTTCGCGATGGCATTCATCAAGAAGTGACTGATGATGTCTTTGACGCAATGGTTCAAACATTGAATACTGAACCCCCCACATCAACACCTCAAGCAAACATGACAAGAAGAAATCCAGACGGAACATACAAGAAGAAACCACTAGATGAAGACTATTTCAAAAAGTATTATCAACAAAATCTATCAACACCCATAACCTGCCCCGACTGTGAAAAGACAATCTCAAGCAAATCCAACCTTTCAAAGCATAGAAACACTAGTATTTGTAAGAAACATTCCAACCGTTGCTGAAAAACTTTATCAACATCAATGTCAAATGTTGTTGATAATGTTTATCCGTTCTTTTTCAACCCAATTCCACAAGTCCTCAACCCCAGACAGGAAAGCAAAAACTACTTAAATAAATATTACTACCTTATAATGTTGTAAACATCCCGCTCAGGTAGAGCTGTGCAGGGCAGGAGACCAGCTATGACAAGAAAATAGGTTCAAAAATAGGTCTAAATCAAGCCCGCAAGTAAGTTATCCTGATTTGAGGGGCCGCCCTTAGTTCCTTAGTTCCTGTGCTAGTCGAACTTAGCAATGGGAGAATCGCCGGTTTGTACTAGTACTTCAAATCATGAGTTTTGGAGCCATTCATGTTTGTGTACCACATGGCAGACCTTTCATCAATTTCGATTCATCAGTCCAGTTAGCTCAGCCCAATTGTGGTGCAATCCGCATTCCATTGGATTAATTCACATCTTTCTCAGCTGAATCCCCAGTTTTGGTTGGTTGAACCCCCAGTGGACCTGGTTTTCTCATTGAAGATGACTGGTACGAGTTCATCTGATTGGTTTTTTTTGCTACCTTTCTGTGAACAGGCAAAACAGTGTCGAAAAGCCAGCGTGAAAGTAAATCAATTCCGAACGGCTTTCGCGATGTATTTTCCACATTTTTGTTTGGTCTAACAGAGGGTAGCCTCTGGTAATCAACACGCAGTTGACACTCCCCCATTTATAGAGGATTTTCCTACTAACACCTCCATTTATAGTAGAGGATTTCCAATTGCCGTTTGGTTACCAGAGGGTAAATGCTTGAATCTTTTGCCATGAAATGATGGGAAACCAATCCAACAAAAAGCATCCCCGGAGTTTTGGGCTATTCACTCCACTGAGGCCAGCAGTTATATCTCCAACATGGTGAGTGCAGATTTGGCGACCAAGGCCACCGGCCAGCATGGAATTTTTGTGTGAGCAAAAACGTCCCATGTGGGGATCACTAGACTCACTAGACTTTGGAATGCACAAAAAACGCGGAACCTGGCATGACTCGGATGATCAAATGAGTGGTTTGTCCGGTACCAGGGAGTAGCCATGCACACCCGAAAATCCCATCGCTGATCTACAAAGATGTGAAAATTCCGCAGTGCTTTTCTTGGAGGGCCCACCTCATCCCATCCCCCACCAGCCCCAGTTGATAGCCATAAAAGGTTGAAACTATGATGAAATCAACCCCTTTGCATCATGGAAGGTTGGGAGGTTTGACAATCAATTTCACCTACCATTTTGAGATGATACTTGCAACCAATTTGTGGTAAGATTGAGGATATCTTATTGTTGGATATTGCAGGGTTTGTCACATTGTCACTCATATTACCACTAGAAAAGTTGGCTTTGCACTCCGATTGTTGGTAGATCGCTAGATCCCCCATGTTGGTAGATCCCCATGTTTGCTGCTGACATCACGATTGTTTTCCTGCGTCCAGGCTTCGAAAGTCCGTTCTTTCATGATGAACGTCAGGTGCGCTGCGTGATGGACATGTGGATTTCTCCGAATTTCTCCTGCCATTTATGATCATTTTATGTAGTTGTGAACTGTGGGGAAAACTGAGATCTGAAACTTTTGGGTACATCCTATCAGAGAAATGGAGGTTTTGGCGGAGGTCATGAAAGACATCAGAGTCGTCTTCATAAATTGAATGTTTCCCCAGAATTCTTGGTCGAACCTATTGAGTAGATCCATTTTGGGACCCCCCAAAAAAGGGGACCCACAAACATCAGGAAGAAGGGATCAATTCGTAGGAACAACACCATCGCTCCGGACGACGGGGTAGTCAGACCCTCAAAATGTTGACCTTGCCTTCATGTTTGGGATTTCGTCGAGACGATCCAAATCCAAACCAGTATCAGTGTGCCATCTCCGATGGGTATTTAATAAGGTACCCAGAAATTTGATGCTGAAAACCGATTTTTTTGGTACGTATAAAGTGCCACACAATTTCCATACGTTGGTTGTACTCTTCCAATGTTCAGGTTCAACGCCTCCAACAGGTCCAAAACACGACCATTTGATACAAACGGTATCAAAAGGTGTCTCTGTGCCACCACCGACAGGTTCAGTCTTCAGGAAGTACAAGATATGTTGCTTGCCACGAAACATGGGCTTGTCCTTGCAAACTTAGCCCCCAATCTTGTGGCCATGAACAAAAATCATTAAATCGCTATAAGGATGAAATGAACTATCTCGGATTTTATGGCAGTACCTGATATTTAGACAAAGCCACATAGCGCGAAGCCCTACTCCGAGTTACAAATAGGTCAATTCACTCGATTGAACTGATAGAAAACCCTACTAAGAATTTGCTAAAAGCACAACTGTTTCGTTGGCCCAGGTCTTCTAAACAAACGTAGGAGGGGGGGTTCGGCTTGACTTACCATAGCTGGAAAAAAATGGAACCATGGCCCATTTATAGATGATTGATGATTAGACATGTTGATTTTCCAAATCGCGACCTTAAATAACCAGAGGGTAACCTATACCAATCAACCCCATGTAGGTAGGGGAATCAGAGGGGACCCCTAAAAATTTGAATTTTGCCGTATTCTTGAAACAGACTTGAATTGGATTTCTCACGAATTGGAACATCCTTAAGTGGACATATATACAATAGAATTTCCGATTGTTATCTGTTATCCATTACAATTTTCAATGGATTGATGGTTTTCCGTTATTCAATGGATTGATGGTTTTCCTCTATACTGTACTTGGAAAGCGGAAAGCCCTCACTGTGCCTTCACAGGATGTTCTTTTGGCTAGCAACTGAAGAAGCAGCCAGCATGTGGAGTTGTCTCACCCCAGGTCCTCTGTGCCCATGCCCCCAAGTCAAACCGTAAAAGATTGTGACTTTATAGAGACAGAAGAGAATTCTGGCCCCCAGGTCCCCCAAACCGAGAAATCAAGAACCAAGATTTGCTGGGGATTCTTAGGGGAATCTTGGTTTTGGGTGGCTGGCATACCTCCTCTACAGAGAATGTATCTTGGCTCTTGGTATCTTGGCTTGCGTGTGGGGGTTGGTACCCACACGCATAGCTCCAAGTACACATTTTCAAGACGATATTAACCTCATATGAAGTTATCATGTTTTTTTTACTTTCTTACAACATCTACCTGTATATTATATTGCAGCGCACAGAATAGTCTCTATACTCCCTCTATTTGTATGTGTATACGTATATATATATATATACAGATGTATATACACACATAAGACATATGTATATATATATATATACACATTTATTCGTATCCCGAGAAAAGAGCACAACAACAACTCGCAGCAGATTGCACATAAATATGCTGACTGGTGGGTAC
The DNA here is from genome assembly GCA_003297045.1 of Symbiodinium sp. clade C Y103. Classification (NCBI taxonomy): domain Eukaryota; class Dinophyceae; order Suessiales; family Symbiodiniaceae; genus Cladocopium; species Cladocopium sp. clade C. The sequence continues at coordinate 283,350 of BGPT01000951.1, read as the reverse complement.
CTAAGGGGCGACATGTACTTATATAGATGATTATAGATATATTTGTATGTATTTGCACACCTGTACACGTGTATGTAGATACACACACATGTATATATATATATACATACGTATACATATGTGTATGTATATACATTCGTATGTGTATACATATGTATGATAGTGTATATATATACATACGCATACGCATAGCATACACATACGTCCCAGCCACAGACATTTACATACGTTCACATACGTTTACATGCATTACCATACGTTTACATGCATCAAGATACCTTAGCTACCTTAACATACCTTTACATATATTTACATGCATTTACATGCATTTGCACGCATTAACATACATTTACATACATAGAGACGGAGGCATGGCAGACACAGACATACACAAATACATATACATATACATATATATATATATGCATCTATATCTGTAAACTCTATAACATATCTATACAATATCTATATACTATCCTATTTTTGCTCCCAACTATAACGGTTCTGTAGGTTGATGCTCATCAGCCTGGGCGACATCAAGGAAAAGGTGGCGTGCGAATGGATCAAGGATTCGGCCGGAGGGTGACTCAGAGTGGGAACACCACTGGTTGGTAAATGGGATGGTTTATGTCATTGGATTGGTTTAAGGGAACATTTACAGGAACGCCCGATCAATTTCATGGGAAAACCATGGTTTCCTGTAGATTTTCCCATCAACCAATCCATTGGAATATGGCATTGGGTTTGCCGCATTGTTATGTGTTTAAATGATTTTAAATGTGTTTATCTACTTTTATATCTATCCGTCTATCTATCTGCTTGTCTGCCTACATATGTATATATATAATATATATATATATATACAAATATATACATAGATATATTATAGATCTGTACCTGTACCGCCTGTACCGTACCTCATTAATTAATCACATAAGCATGTAAAAGCGCATCATATATGCATACACAACCGTCTCAGGGGCAGGAATATACTGGGCGGTTGTGGCAAGACACAATTCTGACGATTTTCAGCTGACGCACTGGATGCCTGCGGTTTGAGTTTGGAGAAACCATGGTGGTTGAAACCACGATGGTTTTTGATGTTTTTCGGGTCCCGGAAGTCTTTGGCTCGGCAGTTCAGACCGGAAAGTTAGGATAAGTTAGGTAGGCAAGACTATGCGAGTGCCTGTGACCATATGTCTATAGATTCCTGATTTACATCAGGTGTTCGTTGGTGTTTTTCTTTCTACCCGTGATGATCCCAAATGATCACCAGTTGTGTTTTGTGTGTCTGCAAATTTACCAATTATACGTAACCACTCGTTGATGTCCGTCCATTTTGAAGGGAACATGAGGCTTTAATCCACTGGGGGGCATACCTATTCTGCGGTACCCCACCAGTTAAAACAGTGGTGTTTTAGCGAACTCGCCTCGAACAGTGAACAGAATTGAAACAACCCAAAGCACAAGAAGTATATCCGGAAAACACCCTGAAAAATATCAAGAAATCTGTTAAAAATCCGCGAAGATTATCGGACCATCTCAAAAAGCTCAAGGAAACTGACTAAATTGAGTAAACTAAACAGAAAGCAAAGCTGCAAGTGTCATTCACATGTAGTGATATCAATCCACCAAGCCTTTGGGCTTTCCAAAGACATAGATCTGGAAAACCCACCATGAAAGTAGATCATATATTCCCAGGTCAACCATGGATTTTCCGCATTTTTGATATTTACCGCTAGGGTATTCCATTGAAATCCATATAATCCATGTAGATTCCTATGAAATCCCATTTTTGTAGGTTTACCCTAGGGTATTAAACAACACATATGTGCATTTTAGTCCACTGATCCAAGCCCCAGCCATTGGGCTTGGCGCAGGGATACATGGAGATTAGATTTCTATCAATCTCTCTCTTTCTCTTTGAAATTTAGCTAGATAGATTAGATTCCAGTAGATCAGATCAGATCAGATTTCAAACATATTTCAAACCCAGAATCAAACCAATATTGCGGTGTCAGAAAAAAGCAAAAATACATCAGACATTTTCAATATGTCTGGGTTACTTCACTTTAGGCTGGTGGGATTTCACTAGGCTAGATTGGGTTGAATGCCCCCAGGGATATCTTTGGACCAGTTGCGGTTTCGAATCAACCAGGACAACGTGGATGTTTGGAAAGAGTGGATTCCGGTGGACACCAAATGTCTCGCAGGCTTTGGCATGGTGGACTCAGACGTTCCTTGGCGCAAACCAAGGCACTGCAAACCAAGGGTGATTTTATGGTGATTTAATGGTGATTTAATGGTGATTTAATAGGATTTGACTCTTTGGTCGGTTTTTTCCGGCTTCATTCATTGTGTGTACCCTTTTGGTGTCACCATGGCTGCGCAATCCCATATTTGTGGCGAACCGCGGAAACACAGTAATGTGTGTAGTTGATGCATGTAATGCCAAGCAATGTAGTGTAGTGCAGTGCGGCACAGTGAAATGCAATCATATGTCATAATGTAGGTAGTCATGTATGTATGACCCTTTGAGCATCTTGGCAGTGTATAATGTTCATTGATATGACGTATATCAGTGCAAAAAACACTGCGTTCTCCACATCAGCTCAGCCCTTCGCGCTGAGGGTGAATTTGTGAGCGTCAGGGACAATGCTACAGGCTGTGATATTTGCAAGGCTGGGACCTTCTCGGAAAAGTTCAGTGACGCTGGGATTGACGGAATTGTTGTGTCTTTGGGATGGATTTGGCACAGCTATGATCGAAACTGGTAACTATCGAACTTAGGAGAGTGTCATACATTCTGAGTAATCAGTTCATAAAGGCCAATATACTATGTATATATATATAGTTATATATATATATACACACTATATATATATATATACATACATACATAATTATGTATATATAATATACGGACAATGAATCCCAGTAGTGGTTGGGTGATCATACCCTATATGTTTTTTTTCCTGACCATAGCACACGCCTTAGCCACTTGAACTTTGAGCAACTCAACGAATCACCCAAGGATGAAACAGGGAAGACGTTTCGATGTACGCCCTGTCAACCCGGATATAGTCACTGGACAGCAGAATGCGGAGATGGATCCCCCATTTCACGGCGGTTGATTTCGAATGGGGGTTCTGGGGCAAGTCACGGCCTTTTGCGGCGTTGGTTTCAAGGGAAGATGATGCACGGCTGTGGATCTATGGGTTAAGTTATGGTTAAATTTTCTGAGAACCTCGGATCGGAAGACGAGAGGGAATCTCGAGTTGATCTCAGTTTTGGTGTTTTCAAATGGCTGTGTATGGAAATTGGGTATACCGTAGTATACCCCGTGATGTTTAGGTGGTAAACGATTGGATTTAGGGCTACTAATTATACGTCCAGACAAACCAAACATTTGTTTTGTTTCCATGTTCGATCCTGACTCATACAACATTTTCATGTGCTAAACCCTGGCTGCCCCTCCAACCTCCAATTGGGGATAGCAACCTTAGCCACTGAGGTCAGGAGAGCACCTACTCAACCAGATGCGAACTTTGGCGGTTTCAAACTGGTTACTGCTCGGTGGTTTGTCAGTTTGAGAAAAAAACAACCACATCTGAGATGACCATTCTCAATTGAGCATTGAGTCGTACTGTTGACTGGGTTAACATTACCAGCCATTGTTTGGTATTGAAATTGAGTGATTTCAGGCCAGACGTGCGTCTGGGTGACTGGGTTGGCAGTCTCATTGTTCATTTTCCATCCCAGTGCTACCTGGGGTGCTGAAGAAAATGTGCTGAGAAGAGAATTAGCTGCTTGGAAACACAACTCTTGAATTCTTGGGGTTTTGTCTTGGCATAGGCATATTGAATTGATTGGTGAAAGAGTGGTTGCCTTAGTTTTGTAGGTTTTGGCCGCCAATGGATGCTGATGGGGGGATACCATGAACATCAAAACTATCAAAAGAGGGACAGTGAAAACCCTCCAGGTTTGAATCAAAAATCATCTAAGTAGTGACCGGGGTGGAAATCATTCACTCAAATACTTTTTTGTAACATAACTGTCTCATAAAATCAGGCTGTTGTTCCCCTTGACCCCTCGTAGAAACAACAAAATTGTGCATTTTGTCATTTGACAATCAACCTTTTTTGGGACCAATCATTTTGAGCCATAGGCATGCAATATTGACAACTGATGATATAAGAACACCCCAAAAAAATACAGCACATCCAAACAAAGTTGAGGCCAAACAAAGGTCTGGAGTCCCCCGATTATTTTTTCATTCTAGTGTTGCCGAACAAATTGTTTATTTGAACACAATTATATACTAATTGTCGTTCTGAGACCCTGCAAATTGTCTAATTGAACACGAATATGAGTTTACCTTGCCATTTAACTATTCCCGAACGAATCGCCTAATTGTTGAAAACAAATATATAACTGTCATGTTGGGAAGCTTTAAGTATTGCCAAACAAATTGCCTAGATACTTGAAAACAAACACATGAATAAATGTCATGTTGGGACCGTTTTGGTAGTGCCGAACAAATGGCCTCATTGAAAACGAAACATAAGCTTCATAGCATTTTCATGGACATAAGTGACATAGGTTTCATGGAAAGCGTTTTAAAGTTCGAATCTTGAGAAGATTTAGATTTCTAGCTTTATAGATACTGAATTTGAGATGCAGAGCCAAAGATATTGTTTGACAAATGAATTGATTCTAAGTTGAACATGGGCTTAGTTTGATTTGTTTTGAACTGAATTTGAATTGAATTTGAATCATGAAGAGGGTTGCAGTAGTAAAGTAATCTACTTTCAAGGGGATTTGGAAAGCTAAGTACATTCACCCCAAATTACAACAGAAAAAGTCTTGAAGGGGGGCAACATATGTCTTTTTAGTGTGTTTCCGAGTCGGTTCCAGGCTACCCCCTTTGCCAGATGTTTATTTGTTTGCAGTTTTGAATCAGGGATTAATAAAGAAATCGTTGCATTCAGATCTTTGCGGATTTTGAGACTTCATGTGTCTTCAGCTGATTTGGAGCCAGACATTTTGAACCAAATCAGGGGAGAATTCGGGGAGGGTTACTGATTGGTCCCGGGTTTCGGTGTCCTCTATTGTGGCGGGGATTGCTCACCGGATGTGGACATGATGGCTGAAACATCCAGATCATTCCTGACTTTTCTAGTGGATCTCCATCCGCAATTTGTGGGTCAATGGGACCCAGAATGGGAGGAATACCCATCACTAAAAAAGCGAAAAACAAAAACATAGAAAACGTAAACCCAATGCCATGAACGATCCCGAGAACCAAAATTCAAATCCTCATCATCCCATTTCCAAGTTTCATACCCCCTTTTGCTTAGATGATTTGGAGCAAACATTCCAAAAATACCCTCTGGTAAACTAACATAGCTATGGAAAATCACCATTTTTAATGGGAAAATCCACTATAAATGGCCATTTTCAGTAGCTATGTTAGTTCACCAGCATGTGCACGGGGCATGGTGAGCAAGACCTTCGGGAGCGAATCATGCACGCCTTGCGGCGTGGGCGAGTATCAACCAAATCAGGCCGTTGATATGGAAAATTCAGGGGAAACCCAAGATTGTGAGGCCGAATCATCTATGGATAACATCCGCAACTGTTTTATGATGAGTGATGATAATAAGTAATAAGTTTTCAGAGTCCATGGCTGATTCGACTTTGAGCAGGGAACAATGGGTTAAGAATAGACAAATACTTGGAGAACCATGGGTGAACAATGGGTGAGTACATAGAACCATACATTTTCAGAGGGATTTGCTTGGTTGTGGTTTTGTTTAAATGTTGGCATCTTTAAGTCTTTAACAATATGTGGGATGATGTTTCCAGCGACCTCACCACAATCACAAGGTCACAGTAAGTGTTGATTCGAGAGGGTACTATCTGGGGGTTTCTTGAAGTCACCATAGGTTTCAATACTAAAACGGTCTAATATTGGATGATTTAGGGGTACCCCCTATTTCAGGAAACCTCCATCTCAAGAATACTTTATGTCGAGTTTAGGAATTATTCTGTAATTTGCCCTTGCATAGTCCTGGGAAAGCTCCTTTAACAGTTGACTACTGATTTAACTTCAAGCACACATTTGGGGAATGCTGTGATGATGTCCCACTCAATGATCAACTTTGAATTCGGAGTATCTTAAGGTTAGTAATGCCAATAGGCTGAGAAAATGGGGGACGTGTTAGCGGGAACGATACAACCAACAACCAATATGGGTTTCAACTAAGAACCAAAATGATCCAAAAGGGGAATATCAGCCACCAATATGGTGTTTTCTTTCTGATTGGCAGTTTCAACCATTTCGTGTTTTTCCTATCCCTGCCTGCCTGGGATGTTAGCTTCCCGGTTGATGCATATTTTTGGGATTAGTAGAAACAGCCACCCAGCAGAGGTCGTAAATACACACCGGCAGCTTCGAGAGGTCATGATGGGATTTCTCATTGCATTCCTTATGCTTGTAGAAATACCCATTGGAAGGGCTCAATGTCATGAATCCCCATGAAGAATAGAACATATAGAAAGGCCCAAATCTCTTGTGGATTTCGAGATAATTAAACGAACTTTCAGCCGTACATCATGTATACCAATGCATAGCAATGCATATCTCTGTTTTGTTACGGAGCTTGGGAACCATCAAGGACAAGAAGAGGCGCAGCTTATGAAGATAGGGACCCAAAACAATAAATTACGCCTATCCTGTCCCATGAGCTCCATTCGGGAAATGCAAACTAGCTCAAAGTTCAGGCTCTTTATTTGTTTGCTGAAATTGGGCATCCCAAAATCATCCCAATTGTCGTTCATTGTTCAGCATTTTGAAAAAGAATGCCCGCAAGGGGTATCTCATTTCCCCCCAAAAGCCATGCACCAAGAATTCCAGGTCAGGAGAAGGGGACGACATCTTACGGATACCAGGGATCAGGGGATCAAGCCGTCAAGTGCTAAAAATACTGGTTCTGAAAATCGGGATGTTCCCTCAATTCCGTAGCCTATTTCTGCACACACCCATCTTCTCAGATCAATCGTTGCTTGGACTTTTTCGAAGGTAATAGCCACGACTGAATCAGACCCATCCAAAAAATTGGGAAAACAATCAAAATCCAATGGCTTAGTTTTCGTCATATTCCCCAAGTTGCCATGACCACAGATTGGGAGCACATCCGGAACTTAGAGAGATATTTATGCTATAGGCTATAGATGCTTTTCTCAACAAATACGATTTGATATTTATCCACATATTCCTCAAATTTCCCAGCTGGCCTGTCTTTCAAACTTGGTTACATCGGCGGGCAGGGAACAGAACTGCAGCGGTTTCCTAGGTCCATTTTAAATGGTGTTCAATCCCTCGCCAAGATGTTGAACCCCTCCCCACAATGCGACAATAAACAGGTCCCTGACAACTTTCCCAGCAAAATAAAACTGAGCCATTATACACACGGCGGATGGAAGAAATCCTGAACCACCTTGGATGGTTGAAACCATATGAATCATGGGATAAACCAGCTATCACCTTGTGCAGTTTTTTTTTCCATCCACAGTATCACTGTTTATTGGTTATGAAACAGTGGGCTATTGAACTGGTTTGTTAGGGGTATTATTAACCCATTGCACATACCTGCGACTCAACCAGTATCAACCCATAAGTCCGGCAGGAAACAACTTTAGCAACCTGCTGTGGGAAGACCGCGAGATAATGAAACACCTTGAGATATCTTTCATGGCTCACCTTGGTCCCTTACGAAACCCCTATATTCCATAGACACAGCAAAGGTTTCCCGGGCCATTTTTCCTTAAATCAAATCAATTGACACCAGGTGTTCCCTCCGTTAAACTAACAAAGCGCTATGGGCTGTGGAAATCTATGGTTGTCCGCCGTTAATACTTTCATGCTGTATTTCCCAATATTTTCCATATCTTTTAATATGTCTACTGAAGACAACCCAGATATTCTTTTAGCCTGTTTTTTTGGCCTTGGCCAGGCCCAAACCAGCTGCCTGCCATGCAATGATACTCGCACCACGCAGCTTTTGGGTGCCACTACTCAGCAGGACTGCAGCCGTTTCCAATGGTGAGTTGAAATTGAAAGATGTTGAAACCTACAGACATGCGGGATTTGGATAGGAAATCCTGGAAATGGGGGTTGGACCGTTGGAGCATCCAAAACAGTGTTTCAACCTGCCAGCAGTGTGGGTTTAGCATGGTTAAACTATCTAAACAATCCAGAGGAGGTTGGGCCTACTCAAACTGGGGGGCGAGCATCTAAGTGGTGATGAATTTCGCAACCAAAGTTGCTTTGGTGGTTTCAGAGTCCTTGGTGTAGGCCAAAGCTAAATGTGGATGGTCAGCTATACTATTTATACCTACACTGTACATATTGT